>OY293417.1:6605804-6929613 GCA_958502065.1 Chrysolina americana
AGATCAAAGGACAACTCGAAACACATTGGTGATAGTTTAGACTATTCAAGGGTCTCTTGAGGTTTTGTTGAATCGATATATTTGTCTCACTACCTGATGGTGTCCAAAAAATGTGAGGCACTTATCACTCAGTTTTACATATACAAGTTTGATATTTGGATACAGTGTCAAGACTTCGTATGCGCATTTTTTATTTCTTGCTACAGTTTCGTTCATGGTCTATTGTGATGTCTCCTTTATGGATATAAAGTTAGCAAGGCAACTTGCCAGCAAATAGAAGAAACCAACTCCAGTAATTGTCGAGAAATTGGCGTGAACAAAAAAAATTCGCGCTATTACTTTTTTTTAATGGGGTGACTATCCTAACTTAGAGTGTGCTAACTTTATACTAAGTTGGCACTTATGTAATTGTGATCCATTTTTTATGCTTCTTGCCTAATAAAGAGTACTAGTATCTCATATACATCTTAGATGCCCCTCTCATATTACTATAATAATATTTCAACGCGAAATCCAATTTATAATTTGAACTAGTATATCAATGTTTGTTAAAAATAGTTTGAATTTCATCTAGTTTTTTGTGCAAATTTGATATTTCACTCTGTATGTTTGTCCATAGTATTTATCAGTAGTATTTGTGGGCCGTGATGTTCATGATGGTAGAGTGCTTGTCTCTTAACCTAAGGGTCATGGGTTCGATCCCCAGCATGGTCATCGGTCTCGTGCATGGCATCACAAGTTGAAAGGTAAGGGCTGCGTCTTCCCTAGCTCGGACAAGTCTTTCGTGGAATTTTGAGGGTTGTACTCTTAAGGGTGTGCAGCTGGTTGACGGAAATAACATTTTTAACAATTTTTAACAGTATGATTCGATGAAGAGAAATCATAGACTAAATCAATGAATGCAAAACAATTAATTAATACAAATCTGTGAGTTTACGATTTCTTTATCATATCTTACCTTAAAGGGTAGTCCTAATTTAAATATGTATTAAACATAAATAAAAACTAAATTACAAAATCGTTCAGATATCTGAATAATCTTATTTTATGTTCGTGCACAAAATTCTTTATTGAAATTTCTAAAAAAGATTGAGGTATACTGTCACAACACTGCCTAATGACATTTTCTAATCCATCGATATTTTGAAATGGTCTCGAGCATGCACCTTCTCCTTAAGGTACCTCCATGGAAAAAGTGACTATAACTTATATTTTTTTGGGCCTTCGAGAAAGACGTTTTCTTCAAAAACCACTATCTGTCCTGGTGGAAAACGAACTATATTTGAACTTACTATTTCTGACACTTCTAATTTATACAATTTTTATTAAGGTTTAATATAAAAAATAACAATGAAATCTGGAAATCTAATCAATAATCGTAAATGATTGCTATAACCCAGAAAATAAATGACTCAAGAGAGAATTAATAAGATAGAGTGGGTCGTTAAGTAAGTAATTTACAATATTTTAGCTTATTGATTTCTAAGGATTTTAAATAGTTGAACTTGAATCCATATATATATGTTTGACATGCATAATTTCGAAATATTCATCAAAGTTGAGCCTTCTCAAATATAATTGCTGGTTGGTTGAATTTGTATCAATTTCTATACATATCGTGTGGTGTTCATCTATTCAGTTTTTCACTATTCTTCCTGTTTGGCTCATGCAGGTCCCAATAAACATTTTCATTTATACAATAGTAACCGTAAAGTTATCAGCACTATTTTATAAAACCGTAATTTATATAAGCTAAGCTTAGTAATATTTCTGTAACTCTTAAATGGAGCAATTTGTAAGAGAGTTGCGAACACCTTTCTTAAGTAACGTTATAAAACCTATAGGTCTATAACTAATAATAACAGAAATATTATAAAACTTTCTATAAAACTTCTAGGAAGAGGATGGAATGATATTTAGTTTTATTACTAAATTATTTCTCTGCCAAGCAGTCATCTGTCACATTTCCAATATGTGTTTTCTCTTTTTAGCATACATTGGTTATCATATTACGTTTCTTTTTGTTAATTCCACAATTTTAAACATCAGACAGTATAGTAATTCATTTTTGTCTCCATCTTTTCAAATGATATTAAGATGAAGACTTATCATTGTTATGATGAGGGCTTCATCTTATCAAGTGCGATCTCAAGTCCTTCAAAATATCTATACTCAGAATAATAATATGAGTAATATGTTAATATTTATTTAAAAAAACTCCTCACTCATTCCACAAACAACTGTAAATGATAAAAATCTTTAGGACAAGCATGCGTCTATATTTCAAAGTGAAAAAATATGCATTGGAAATGTCTTTAGACTCAAAGTTGGTGAAGACTTTCTCGTCATCCAATCATATCCTTGAGTTACAACTATATCATAAATTCTCAACAAATTAAATCGCAAAAAAAAAAACTTTCAACTGCTAGTCCCATTCTTTCGAAATTCACTCTGTAGGCTGAACCACTTCATGGAATTCAGATCATAATGAGGATGTGGCAAACATAATGAATTTTGAAGCGTGCGTTGTGGATCGATATGGTGGGCCATGACAGACAAATTGTTCCTCAAATGTACAACTAGATATTATGACATGACATACATATTCTTCACTTTGAGCGTACATATGATTCAAACATAGGACGTCATATACGAGTTTTTGGAGCATTATTAACGTTCTTTGGATACTACAGCTAGAGACACTTTCATCTTCAGTATGTATGTTATGATGAACTGGAATATTTGAAATCAGGCTTATGCAACGTAGAAAAACAATTATAAGTTATTGCCATCGTTTCGAATTTAATTAAATTATCTATCAAAGTTTTGTATCAGAGGATCAAGCATATAGGTCTAAAGCATGCATAATAGTTATTTATGCAACAAGTGCAAAAAGTAAGTGTTTATTGCACTCGACGTGAAATTGTCCGATGAGGCCGTCAGGCCGAGTTGGACAACACGTCGAGTGCAATAAACATTTTTTGCACGAGTTGCATACAATATTTTTTCTACTTCATGCCAAAAGCAAAAAATTATTTATTTAGGTGCGGCACTAGGTGAAGGAAAATGAAATACGTAATTTAAATAAATAATTATTACTATCGATTTCATCACCATCATCTAGTTTTCCATTAATATTACTCATTTTAAAACTTTCAGTTCTGTAATTATCAGAATTAAATTTTGACTGACGTTTATATAACCACAGTTGTATTATAAAAATCAAAATCATAGTAGCCATGAGCGCGTATGTTATCACGAGGTGTGGTCATAGTACAGGCAGTTTTCTCTATGCAGGTAGACGGTTTAGAACATAGCGGATCGGTTTTGATTATAGAGTTATTTTCGGAAAGGCATTGTTTGTTCAACTCTGACTGCTAACATTAATACAAAAAATATATAAAATATGTAGCTGTTTAAAACGTATGGCCAATTTCACAGAATATCTGCTAAATATGTAATGGGTTTGAACGTTTATGTTTATCATGATGACAGCACGTCGAAGTAGAATGACAGATGAGTGCAATAAAAACTTTTTCCTCCTACCCCTATAGAAAGTACACACTTTCCTCCCTCAAATCAAGGAGGAAAGTACTTTTCCTCCCCCTCATTTCAAGTAAGTTGTAAACGATGAAACTTGTGAATTCATTATATTCATATTGTTTCCATAATTATAGAACATCCTGTATATCCTGTTTTTTGGTAAAAATCAAACATTAATGTTACTTCAACGTAGTTCTTCAATACAAATTTTTACTTCAGGAATCTTAGATATACGTTTTTTGAGTTCAGAATAAGAAAAGCATAGTATGCTGTGGATCACTGACAGTAAACACGGCGATTGACTTTTGAGGTGCAAAATTGCTACATTCATTAAACTTAGTTGAATTTTTGAAAAATGGAGAGCGATTCAAGTGATTTTGAATTTCCAAATACACCACCTACATTAACCTTACTACCACAAAAATCTAAAGACAAGTATGAAAAACAATATGCACAATATAAGCAATGGGCTGAAGACAACAAGATACATAAATATTCAGAGAATGTTTTACTGGCATATTTTTCACTACAAGGAAAATCATTAAAAGCTTCAACACTTTGGTCTAAATATTCAATGCTACGCACAATGATACAAATGAAGGACAATGTTGATATTAAATATCCAAAGTTGATTGCATTTCTAAAACGTCAAAATGCCGGATACAAACCAAATAAAGCTACAACTTTTACAAGAGAAGAAATAGATACATTCTTAATGGAAGCCCCCGATGATGCTTTTTTATTAATGAAGGAAAGAAGTGAAATCCCATGCAAATAATTTAATTTTTGATATAAAATATTCATAGGTAGTCATTGTTATTGGAATTTCTGGAGCATGTCGATGTGATGAGCTTATTAAAATGACTATGGATGGTATTGAAGATAAAGACTATCTTTTAGTCATAAATATCTCCACTTCAAAAACGTATAAACAACGAACTTTCGTTATCAATACTACAACAGGTAACGGCCCAAATTTTGTTCAAATCGTTAAAAAGTATATTTGTCTACGTCCTAAAACTGAGCATAAACGATTGTTGGTATGCTTTAAAGCAGGCAAATGTATGAATCAAGTGGTTGGCAAGAATAGTATATCCAAAATACCACAAAAAATTGCAGAATATCTCAATCTTCCAAATGCCGAACATTACACAGGGCACAGTTTCAGAAGAACTTCAGCAACTCTGTTAGTAAACGCTGGTGGGGATATTTTAGCTCTAAAACAGCATGGCGGTTGGAAATCAACCAATATCGCAGAAGGTTATGTAGAACAATCTTACACTAAAAAAAAAAAAAAATTTCTGATCAAATTATGGGAAATAATGTAGAACCTGAACTTGATCAAAATCAGCCAAGCACTTCTAGAAGTTACCACCATTACAATGTGCTAAGCGAAAATATTTCAAATACTAAAGCTCCTGTTCAAACCCTATCTTCTTCCAATGGTGTTCATATAAGTGCTGCTCAAAACTGCACATTCAATATTAACATAAATAATTCTAAAATATAGTTGAACAATACTATGTACTTAATTGTATAGCATATATTGATAAATTTGTTTAATAAATAATTCTTGTGTTCTTAATTATATTCGTTACCTATTTGTGTCGTAAATAAATTTTCAAAAAAAGGTGGGTAGGAGGAAAAATCATATTTATCACATGGGAGTAAAGTGCCTTTTCCTCCCTTGGATGTTTACTGCCCTCCGCTTCGCGTCGGGAAGTAAACTACATACTGCGGGAGGAAAAGTGGCACTTTCCTCCCTAGTAATACAAATAGCTATATTGCACTAGTGCAATAAAGAGCTTCTTTTTCCACTGAATATAGTTCAATAAAGTTTTGCTTTTTGCATGAATGTAGAAAAAATAATAAAATTGATAGTAATCACTTTTTTATATCATGGTTCAGTGAAAATATACATGTGACAAATTGATAATACCTGCACAGCCAGCAAAACGCAAATTATGACGAAATGTACTCTTCCACTTCACCATAATAAATGAAAAAATTAATTTGACAAACTTTATATAATTAAAAGTAGGTAATCCAAAAAAATTGGAAACAATGCATTTTTTTTAATTGATCCACCTAATAAATCAACCAAAATTTAATCTCAGTTTGACAATAGAAAATTATATTTTCAAGCAAAATTCGCAGATAAGGTATCTAGGAGTATGAAATGATGAAAATTTGAAGTAGCACGAACATATCTTGAAGTGCTTATGAAAAATTGGTCTTACTTTATTGGGGCCCTGAGAAGATCCCAAACTAAATCCAAAAATTGCAAATATGATTCTACATCTCATATTATAAATATAATCACCTGTTTCATAAACATAGGGAACACGTTTTGAAAATAATTTCAACAAAATATCCACTTTATGATACACCAAATCACCTCTACATAATTACAGAAAATATTCTCAGTTATATGAACTTAGAAACATTCAAAATGGCTTTCAATATCGTGAATAATAACGTCGAATCACACTTCATACTAACTAAAAATTCTGAAATACTACATATCATACTAGGCAATATAACTTGATCCATATTGATTCTGCTAGCTCAATCAATGGGCAAAAAAGGTTTCATTCAGCTTTGTCAAATTTCAACCTATTGTCAAGAATTCTAGTTATCATTATAATAAATCTTAAGTAGAGAACTTTATATATTTCTACCAATACTGACAAAACTTGACATTAATCTCTTTTTCAAATAAAACTCACCTGACTACTCCATTTCTGTAAATGTATACAATGTGTTCAGATATCTTCAACATTCTTCCCCTTGATGCAAACTTCTTTGGCACAGATGACATTCTGGAGTTTTCTAACTGGTCTTTCAAGAATTCCATTTGTTACTCGTACAACACCATCTGATGGGCCCTCGTAGTCGTCTTTCCTCCATTTCTTTTGTCCAACTAGGATAGGTATATACTTGCGAAGAAAACGTTTCTAAAACATGTCTACCAAATGCTGCGATGTTCGCCAGATCAGCAGGATTATCAGATACTTGGGTAAGAGGTCTATTATTGCAAAAGCCGAGTACACAGGCTTCTACAAGGAAAGTTTCAAGTACTTCCTCCCTTTGATGCTTATCACTCATAATCCCGGCCAAAGCTCTCTTGAAGCATCCTATCATTGTTTCTATTGGTCATGTTTTCCATAACAGAGTTGACTTCTGGTTCATCAAGTACCTCCAAAAGTTCTGGATTCGCACCATGAAAGTTTGTTCCATAATTATCAGATTTGTACTGCAACTCGTCTAGCCAAAAATCTCCGTATAGCCACAATACATGCATCAGTACTGAGCTATTTCGACATAAGTTGCTCTGATAGTTAAGCAAGTAAGAAGTACGCCATAACTTTTTTCTACTCTTCGACCAATTTTTACATAGAAAGGACCAAAATAGTCAATGCCATGCACATGAGGAGAATTGTTTTTCATACACACATGTAATCTCTCTTGTGGTAGTAATTCCATTTATGGTTCAACTTGAGTTGCCTTCTGTCTTCTCCATTACATACATTGTCGAATTTTTTTCTTCACCCACTGTATTCAAATGAGGTATCCAAAATTTATTTATAATGTATAATATGTATAAGTTCTTTGGTGTCCATAATTACTATGGAAAGTAAATATCATCTTTTTTGTAAATTGTTACAATTCTATTTGATATTCTGAGAATAATTTCTGGGTCCAAAACAAGTGACAATTTGCAAAGTCTTCAGTTTTTGTTTTCGACATTGTTTAAACCTTTGGAAAACGAGATATCTGAATTTCTTTCCCCCATTGTTTTTGACTCCGGCCCAATTTCTTTGTTTTCTCCTTCATGTTTCAAATTTGCTTTGAATCGTTGAAAATTCGATTAAAAAATACATGCACAAAGAAAAAAACTGAATGAATATCTATTTTTATGCAATATTCAAAGCCTCCTCTGTATTTTAGATCTGTTTCTTTATCATTTCAATGTGAAATGAATACGGAGTACCCTTCTCTCTGAGCGATTCCACCAAGTGGAAAATTAAAGGCAATTTTCAGTTTTTTCTCCTTTTATCTAGGATTATTACAGATCAATATTGGTTGAAAAGATTATATCATAAAAAATTTTTATACCAGTTTCACGTACCTGACTTTCATGCTATCTCCTTCGGAAATAATATACTTTTCTTTTGTAATATTATTTTCCGTATTATATAAATATGATGTATGAATGAACAAATAAATGAACAAAATTATGGATACTAGTCAAAATAGCTGATGAGGAAAAAGAACAGAGAATCTGATGAGAGTTTGGATGAAACATCAATCATAATTACCATTTTAAGTAAGTACCTGTGAATTCGTGTGAGAGATTATTATAGTTTTTGGATATATTATAACCTAATGAATGTTACACAAAGAATTTCTCTATGTATAGAAATAGTGTCTCGACTTCACATCTGTCGAGGGGAACGTTATCAGTGATTGAATTCATCGGTTGTTACTGAATCTGTTAAAGGTACTAATTCCAAACTACTTCGAGGTTTGTAACAAACCATATCTGGTACATATTTAATTAATTCAATTAGGTAAATGTAAAATGCTGCTAACTCTAATGTCAGTTGCTTTTCATTTCAGTTTTTCTAAGCTATTCTAACGAATTTAGATGTATACAAGAGGGTTCTTCTACAATTGTTTTAGTTTTGAAATCTACCACAAATATTCATATTTTAAAGGCATTCTTGTTTTTCTGATAGCTCAATTCACTTTTCTCCTTACTTTCCTATTGGTTTATAGTGTGCACATTTAGCGATTCTCCTTGTATCTTGTATTTCCTGTTGCAAGTCCCCTAGTTTGCATCTTGATGCTATCTCTTCAATTTCTGCCACAAATTGTTCTAGGGATTGCCTCGATTGTTGTTTACAGAAAAAAATGTGTATATTTGAGCAAAAAAACTGTATAAAACTCTAATGATGGCAGCATCTATTTTGTCGATCGTCATATTGAATATTAAATTGAATGAAAAAACGTGTGTAGCATGAAGAGTAAATAACGGGTCAAAAATAGACTCTCGAGAAACCCCTTGAATAATATCTGCAGAGTAATCGTTTATAAGACATCACGACACTTACAAAAACTTCTCTACTACACCATACTTTCGATCTTTCTTTCATAATTTGAATTTTTATTAACTTATATTTATTTATTCGATAGTATTTATCAATTGATTTTGCAAAAATCATAAAAGTACTACATATTTTACCTCAAAATCATTTGTCATTCTTGAAAAGTGGCCAGTATGCAGAAGCCTCGAGATATAATCAAGAATTTCATGTAATTCTCACTACTGTACTTTATCACACCTCCCAAGAATGTTAATGGACACGTTGTCAAAGAATGTGTTTGTGGTGTAATGGATAACGTATTGGTTGTCAGATACGATGAAGTTAGAAATTTGTTTCAACCGCAGATAAGAAATATTAGACTTCATCTTATTTAATTATTAATTTGAGATTTTGTTACATTCAGTTACCGGCCATTTCTAGAGTTGACAGTCATGGTCGCACAGCAACAATTGCAGATTTTAATATATAGATATAAGTACGCTTGAATGAAGGAGTTCCGACGGAAGAATATTATTTGGAATGAGAATGAATGTAAGATATCAGAGTGAGTGATTTTTTGTTGCCATGTGGAGTAAGTTAATTATTATGTCGATATTTGTAACGTATAAAAAAATAAGTGCGATTATAATGAAAATAAATAGAACGGCGGGAAATGGTGGACGTGTAATGGAAAGTCCAAACATTTTCATTTATTTATAGAAATAGTCGAAGTATATAGGTATTCGAAAAAATAGCGATATATCAGAGTCTAAACATTGAATGAAAAAATTGTGAATATATAAAATTCTACATTTATCTACAGGGCTATTCAAATTCGAGTCTATGCATGGGGATTTCGATAACGGTAAGAGATAGAGGGATGGTTAAATGGGGGTAAATAAAGTAGCATATTTCAGAGTTCAATTAAATGGATAAAAAAATCTGACCTAGCTTCTTTAGTTCTGGAGTTATACAGGAAAAATCGAAAATTTCGAAATTCTTCATTTGCCTATATCTTTTTATTTTACGAAGATTTTTTTTAAATGTTACCACTTTGCCATAGCAACTTTCTGAGGGCTATCCAAATATCTGAATAAAAATTATATACAGGGTATCGTATAAATTGGGCCACTCTCAACTTTTAATTTTCAAATACGGACCTGTATTTTTTATTGCATTTTTTTGAATGCCAAGAGTCATGTTTCATATTGAAGTAACATTTTCATCTGAATTACAGAGTGTTCTGGAAATATTGAACTATTACCAGTAAAATTTCAAAATTTTTTTAAATTCCAGCTCTAATTAAAAAAAAATATCATAGAATAAGGTATAGAGTGCCTAGGATTTGGAAGAAAATCAACGTTATTCGACGAAGAATGTCTTCTTCAAGAATTCATCCACATTTCAGTTCACGCAACCCATGATCAATGTGCGAAAATGTGAAAATTTATTCTTCCTAGTACGTGTATGTGCATATAATCATTGCAAAAAAAAATATTCGAATGACAATATTCATACTCCAGACACCAATTTGGAAATATTTCATTGTTACTCACTTTTCGAACTACCTATATTTTTCACCAAATTCATGGGCATTCTGTTGCTATATACAACAATTATGATTAAACCATAGTATGCTTTGGAAAATAAATATTTAGTTCACCTCACTTGTCAATATTTTGACAGTTTCTTGGAAATTATCGTTGGTATTTGATGAAAAATCTGTTAGTACTGAAAATGGGTTTCCCCACAGAGCAGAAAAGAGATATGGTTAACGTTTTCTACAGAAATAATAGGAACATTCATCTTTCCGCTGAAAATTATTTAGATCTGTACCCAGAAAGATATCAGCCGCATCCCACATATTTCAGACTTTTGGACAGAAACCTTCACGAATATGGATCTTTCAGAAAACCAAGGAGAAAATATGGGAACCAAACTCCTATTGAGTTACAGGAAAACATACTTCAAGCGGTAAGTAGGTAATACTGAAAAAATGTTAATTAGGCTCATCTCCATATTTCAGATCAATACGAATCAATCAAAATCAACAGTTCAAATTGCTGAGGAATTGAATTTGCCGCAAACTACAGTATGGCGTACTTTGAGAAAAAACAGATTCAAATGCTATAAAGTTAAAATTGTTCATAAATTGTATCCAGGAGACGCCGAAAGACGGCAAAATTTTTGTAATTGGATGTTGCAAAAATTGGGCGATGACAGAAACTTTTTGAATAGTATTATTTGGTCGGATGAAACTCGTTTCTCAAATTGTGGTGTTTTCAATAGAAACAACGAGCATGTTTGGTCACAAATCAATGAAAATAATTTTAGAGAAGCGGTTTGGTCTAAATGTATGGGCTGGAATTTTGAAGGATCGAGTTCTAGGTCCCTACATCTTTGCCGGGACGCTCAATGGCGAACGTTATCTAGACTTCCTCAGATAAACTTTCAGTGAATATCTCGATGATATTCCCATTGCTAATTTAAATCGGTTGTGGTTTCAACACGATGGAGCTCGCCCACATTGCACAAGAGACGTTAATCAATTTTTACAAGAAACATTTCAAGACAGATGGATAGCAAATAATGGGCCTATAAGATGGCCTGCAAGATCTCCTGATCTCAGTGTACTTGACTTTTTTATGGGGTACACTAAAAAATAGAATATATCAAAACGAAATTAAAAATATAGAAGATTTAAGAATTAAAATCATGAACGCTTTCGCATCACTACGGCGAAGAGATATTTTCAGAGCAAATAATAACATAAAAAATGACTCCGTAAATGTCTGGAACGAGAAGGTCGTCAATTTGAACATTTATTTCGATTATGAATACTTATAATGGCTGTTATTCCAATTCTTGATAATAATTAAGTTCTTGTGTGATTAGTTATAAAATATGAAAAGCTATATGATCAAATACAATGTTATGTTTGTGAGTTCTCAGCAGAATACATACAACAGATCTTCATACCTACTGAGGTCAATCGACATGGGGATGAATAATTATTCTACTAGTGCTACATCACGGTAAAGAAAAATGTCTCTTGGAATTGTTGATTTCATTTTATTGTTATTCCGAGTAGTGAGACTAGATAATCTAGAAATTCTGAAATTGATTATTCTTAAAGAATCAATTCACTGATATGATTCAATTACAGTTGTTATGGAATAAAAAAATTATGGAATATCACTGATATTAGTTCAATATTTCCAAAACACTCTGTAATTCAGATGAAAATTCTACGTCAATATGAAACATGACTCTTGGCATTCAAAAAAATGCAATAAAAAATACAGGTCCAAATTTGAAAATTAAAAGTTGAGAGTGGCCCAATTTATACGATACCCTGTATATAATTTTTATTCAGATATTTGGATAGCCTACAGAAAGTTGCTATGGCAAAGTGGCAACATTTAAAAAAAATCTTCGTAAAATAAAAAGATATAGGCAAAAGTAGAATTTCGAAATTTTCGATTTTTCCTGTATTACTCCAGAACTAAAGAAGCTAGGTCAGATTTTTTATCCATATAATTGACCTCTGAAATATGCTACTTTGCCCCCATTTAACCAACCCTCTATCTCTTACCGTTATCGAAATCCCCATGCATAGACTCGAATTTGAATAGCCCTGTATATATCTATAATTTAAAAGAAACAAAAACATACAAAAACTATACACACATAAAGTAATTCAAAAACTACATAGTGAAATATTCTTCTAATGATTAAAAACATTTTTCAGTCAGGAATTGTTTCAGGGGGCTACTGATTTTTTTTATTTCTTGTATAGTTACAGGTAAATGATTGAAAACAGATGAACTCAGAGTAGGTGAATTACCTAAAACCTTTCATTTTGTAAAAGGATTGTGATAATCTCGAGTCAGAACAAATTTATGTCTATTTTTAAATATAAATAGGCATAATTCATAATACAAACTGATGCTATAGTCAATATTCTCAAATTTTTAAAAAGAAATCTTCAAGAATATGAACTGGAATTCCAGCTGTTACCCTTACTCTTCTTTTTATGACAAAAACATCTTTCGCCAAGATGAAGTTACCCCACAAACATATTCTATACCTATCGTGCAACAACCTGTGCATAGTAAAGGGCCACTAGATGAGTAATTTCAAGTACATAAATTTGGGACTTCTGAACATGAAACATACGGAGTTCAATCTTTCATTTAAGTTTCGACAGTGACTTTTCCAACTCATATGTTTATCAATATGAAGACCAAGAAAATTGGGTTCGTCTGAACTATCGGCACCTCTATTCTGACAGGATAGCAGTTTCTTTGAATTTCATACCACCATTACTGCATCAGCTTCAAAGTTTTTTCTGTTTCTTGATACCAACCTGTTAAATTTTTGTGCGATATAATCAATAACGTGTCGTTTACATACATTCTCACGTATACACCTTGCAAAAATTTATCCAGATCGTTGGAATATAGTAAAAATAAAATTGGTCCCGGGGCGGGATAGCAATATTAATGGGTTCACTCTCCGAATTAATGAAGCCAACACTCTGAGAGTGGATATGGATGATTTTCTTTTGTTTGTTCGACCTGCTAAGATTTTTTGCTGTACAAATATTTTACGCAATTTTTTTCATTGAAGAATAATTCCTCGGAAATCATCCACATTGTTGAAAGATCTGGTATAAATGTTCCCGAACGGGATCTGGAGGAGGTGGTGGAAAGTGTTGAGAGTGCCATTCAGAACAGGCTAGAAACTTCGTAGGGTTTTGTTGAAGAAATACGACGTCGTGGAAATAATTGTCCGTAACTTGTTTTTTTTTCTCAATCGGAAAGTATTTGTGTTTTAAATGTCGAATAAACCTCTCCTCTGAGAACTTGCTCAAACAGATATAGCTCCTCAATAATATTTTTCATTTTTTTAACGTTTTCATCAACATAGTCGAATAAAATTGTTTTAATAAAAAAACAGAAGAGTATCAAGTTTTAAACAAAAATATAACGGGTTTAACTGATCCTGTTTATCTAGGAATTGGTCAGAAACAACTTCATCTACCAGTTAAATATTATACGCATAGTATTTGAAACTGTAATCATATTATTTTAACGAGCTTCCTTTTGACTGAAAGAGAAATGGTTGGTTATTTGAAACGGTTTAGCAAAAATTTTATGATACGAACAGAACTCACTAGACTTCGTTTAAAACTCATCAAAACGTATCATATTATCGAACTTCGTAAGAATACTCGAGAACTAGCAGTCCGACGGAAAAATGTAGGCCTTGCAACTTTGAGTACTGTTTAATTTCTTCAGTTGTTTTTTACTTTTGCTTTCTCGCCAATTGTCACAGATGTTTCAACTGCCATTGAGGAATAATTTTTTCAACTGCCGTTGAGGAATATTTTCTTCAACAACCCTTCACTAAAAGACGTCATTTCAGCGATAACTTTTTTCGTTTAAAGTGAGAGAATTTCTCGTAACGTTGTTAACTTAGATGTTTAGTGACGAAAGTTACATTTATATTTTCAATCATTTCTCGCCTCGTATATAATGTTTTGACGACAATAAATTATCAATAAACGAAGAACGGAATCATTTCTATAATTAGAATGCATTTTTTAACTTTCGATCAATTAAAAATCAAAATAGTACTTATCGTAAAAATACCGTGCGATTTAAAAACAATTTATATCTAGTTGCCTGGTTTCATCAGTTTGACGTTCCTCGTTAACTATTTGGACTTGTTTGTCAGTTTGTACTGAAAGGGAAACAAAATTAAAAAAGAGAAAAATTAATGAATTATGAAAAAACATGTCAATTAGAGCATTGGCTCTTCTCAAAATCCTGTGGAGATTATTTCATCATAATTTCAGGTTTCCATTCCATATTGGGTTTCCATTATTTCTATTTTATTGAACCTCAATATTTCTGTTAACAACGCACGACACTGCCGTTGGGGGGAAGATGTCCCTTACACTCAAATCTTAATGCGTGTGCGGCGAGTTACTCATCTAGGTTATGTTATTTGATCGGAGATTACCAGTAAAATATAAAAAGAGATATGAAGAAATATTTGCTAAATTCATGGATTGATACATACAATTAATGAAGTATGTATCAAGGACGTAAAGTGGGCGTTTATGGCCTGCGGCGTGGATAATGACTTGCCGAAGGCCATGAACGCATTTTACGCACGTGATACATACAAAATTTTATGCACTAGCGGTTTATACAGTGTTCACCAAAATCTTGAAACAGCATGGGAAACTAACTTTTATGAAGAATGACATTTTCTGAGAAACTATTAAAAAGTTTTCCATATGGTTCCAAGATTCTGGCGAACACTGTATATATATATTTATATCGCAATTATCGTGTCAATAATCATCTCTGTATACTGAAATAGATTCATTTATTCAAATTGTACACAGAATACCCAGAATGTACCCACCTAATAATGACGTTGTTAAGCAAGCTGGTTGTTGTCTAGCAACAAATTCAATAAACAAGGTAAAAAACGGTCATCTGAAAAATTGCGTGAGTGGTCTCAACACGAAAATTATGGAATCATCAGATGAAGAACATAATATATACATACCAATGGAAATTTTGGAATCGGATGAGAGTGCCAAACTCGAACTGCTACCAACAAAGTCAAAGAATCTTTACGAAAAGACGTTATAATGAGTTCATAAAATGGCGCAATGAAAATAATGTGGAGGTGATTACAGAAGATTTATTACTGGGATATTTTTTTGAGAAGTCCAAGAATCGAAAACCATCTTCTTTGTGGTCATACTATTCGATGTTAAAGTCTACTTTGAATTTGTATAATGATATAAACATAAGCAAATTTCCAAAATTGATAGCATTTTTGAAACGGAAGAATGATTGATATAAGCCGAAGAATTCCAAAATAATGAATAGGGATGAAATCGAACTTTTTCTAAAAGAAGCTCCAGATAATGTATATCTGATGATGAAGATATGTTATACCTACCTATATTTATTAAGTAATCAAAAATCTTATTGATTCTTTAATAGGTTTCAGTAATATTTGGGGTACATGGTGCTTGTCGTAGAGAAGAATTAACAATTCTCAAGCTTGATGACATTCAAGACCTAACTTATGTTTTATTGATTACAATTCTTGAGTTAAAAACTAAAATACAACGAACATTTACCATCTGCAGTACTGAAAACCAATCAGTTAGTTATTTGGATATTTATAGATTATATGCTAGTCTACGTCCCGCAAATAATGAACATGGGCGTTTTTTTAAATTCTATAAGAACAAAAGTACAAAACTAGTTGTTGGGAAGAATATCCTCGGTCAAATTCCAAGAAAAATTGCAGCATTTTTGAAGCTACCTGGCCCAGAAGAATATACGGGTCATTGTTTCAGGCGTTCTTCAGCCACTTTATTGGCTGATGCTGGGGAAAGTATCACCAATATCAAAAGACACGCTGGTTGGAAATCAACTACAGTAGCAGAGAGCTACATTGAACAATCGATTTCGAATAAATTGAATATTGCCAAAAAAATTGCCGGCGATGGTGATGGACCGATACCAAATAATAATTATTTGGACCTACCATCCACATCTAAAATGAGTGGTGAGGATGTTTCAAAAGGGAATAATTATTTTCAAGAGAAAAGTGAATATCCCATCCTCAATATTCAAAATTGTAACAATTGCATAGTTAATATAAAATTCTAATTTTCAGGGTTATGGAGCAAAACTGTAGATTATGAATAAAAGTTGTTGAATGAGTATTTCTTTATTGAACTGAATTCATTATTTCGTGGTAGGTCTTCCGTGAAATGATGTGCGTAGGTATATATGGACAATTTTAGTATATTGTCTACTTTACCGCCCGCGGGCCATGATGCGCCCACGGGCGGTAAAGTGCCACTTTACGCCCGGCGAACCGGGCGGTAAAGTGTACTTTACCGCCCGCTAGTGTATAAAGTAACTAACGTTATTTTGTAACTTATGTATAATGTGTTGTTGTGATGTTATGATGTAATTTGTAATATAGATTTATCTTGAAGTTAACTCAATTTTCAATGATATCTACGATAAACAACAAAACAGATGTGGCATCGTCTACCTCAACACATCTTGATTGTAATACTCCTATAATTTCGAAAAATTGCTTGAAGGTAACAATTAACCAATATTCAAATCATAAGTTATGTTTGAAGAAATTCTGATATTTTTAATTTGAAATAAAATATTAGTTGAACTTTCTTTTTCAGTATATTATTATGATAAAAACGGGATTGTAGAAAAAGTATAGTATTTCACCCGTCGAAAATATGTTTTAAAGATCATTACCAGCCTAAACTGTTCTCTCGCTTCAAAACATGTTACTTCCGTCACTCGTAGAACAATATACTATTCTCTCGGTCTTTTATTTATTTTTTTCACTGTATCACTGAATTTACATCATTTAATTCAGAAATTATTTTAAGTAGTTATATTTTTCTCTTTCAATATTTCCCCAATACGATTTCTGCACTCATGGATGTTTCAAAATAGTCTACAATGATTATTTTCTTACTAGTGATGCTGAAAAGTTACTTTTCCGCACGATATTTGTATTGTTGACAATAATAGTATATTTAAGAGTAATAGTAATCGTAATGGTAAGTATGGATGGTGACTGATGCGCTGCGACCTAATTAGATCTATTGTGCCCCATCTTCTTCTGCTATTTCAAGGTGTTCTCGTTTACAGCAGCCCCTCAAGCCCCAATTCCTTGAGGAATTTGAGGATTTTGAGGGGATCTATTCGTGGTATTTCTCCCACAGATAGTTGGTGTGATCCCAGTATATTCACTCTCTTGTGATGTACAGCATAACACTACATCAATATATGGTGTGGTGTTTCTGGATGTTCCCCACAGAATCTGCAGGTACTATCCTCCTCTAAGCCTAGCTTCCTTAGGTGTTCTTTGAGTCTGCAGTACACTGTCAAAAATCCCGTGATTGTCTTTGGACTAGTTTTGCTGAGGTTAATCAGTGTCTTCGATCTTGCGCGGTTGAAGTTGCCGAGGACATCTTTTGCCTGCCTTAGCCCTGTATGTCAGTATGTTGCTCTAATTGCTTCTTCAGTATCATTGAGTTCTTCTTGGAAGTAACATTTTCCAAGTCCGCAGAATGGTTCTGGCCCGATCAGTGGCGTTGATGCCCCTTTTCGTACCAGGCTATTTGCTTGTTCATTGCCCTCCACTCCGACGTGCCCAGGCACCCACTGGATCACCTTGTTGATCCTGCCTAGATCATTAAGTTCTAGGCATTCTCAGACCATCTTTGAGTCGATGTTATATGAGCTCAACGCTTTGATGGCTGCTTGACTATCGGAGAGGATTGTGATTTCCTTGTTTCGGTATTTCCTGTCGAGGTTGAAATGAATGCACCTTTCTATGGCGTGAATTTCTGCTTGAGAAATACTGGGGAACTGGCCCATGAGTTCGGAGTATTTGGTGTGAGGCCCAAAGACTCCTGCTCCAGTTCCGTCGGGAGTTTTGGACCCGTACGTGTAGCATGTTATGGTATTCTTTACCAGTACTCGAATGTATTCTATGCTCCATCCACTCTGTTCGAAAAAAATTCTAGAAACTGAATTTCCTGGTTATTTCGTCAGTTGGGAGATCGGCAAGATGTGCACTTTCGGTGGGGGTTGAGCCCCTTACGTTGTGTGCTGTCCCTTCAAGCCCGACTCCAGCCAACCTGAGGTTTGCTCCTCAAGCAGTTCTCCTGACCATGATATGGACTGGAGTGAGGTCCAGAATTACCTCTATTGCTGCTGTTGGAGTCGACCTCATTGCTCCTGTTATATAAAGACATGCTAGTCTTTGCACTTTCTCCAGGACTAACAAAATGATCTATGTAGCTAACTATTCTGTCTTATGTGTCATTTTGAAGCATTATTATAAAACCTTGTTAATTAAAAACCTTTTTTTTCATAAATAATATGGACAAAAACACTCGTAGGAAAAACATTATAACTAACTCTTGCAGAAAATGTCTTTTCCACCCTTGACGGCTTGCTCAAACTCCGCTCCGCGTCGTTCGTGCAACTGCCGTCGCGTGCGGAAAAGTACTACTTTCCGCACTTGTTAGGTAAATAACTATTCCCACATTGTTTTAAATCTCCTTCTCTTCTATTTCTCCTACAGGTGTATGTATATTCAATGTTCAGCTTTATTGTTGAAGGAAAGAAATTTTTCGAATTGTTCATTGTTTCTGAGATTGGTGACTCGAAAATATATTGGACTTGACTATCAAACTGATAAAATATTGTGAAAAATTGGGTGATATTCAAAACAGTCTTCCTGTGTCTTGATAGGCCTAATGTTAATGTTAGTAATGGTTTTCAAAAAAAGAAGCACCTATCATGTTGTATCAACGAAAGCATGTAATATAACAGTTACCATTGAAGTAAAAGATGATTTCATATCGACTGAGTAAATGAATATGAGGAATGCGTATTAAAACTAAGTTGCCCTCGAGAAGAAAAAACAGTTTTCTCATTACGCACTGAATTACGCAACAAAAAACAAAAAAACAAAAAACCAACGAAGGTGATTAAAAACATGTCAGTAGTTCAATTACCTTAATGAATTAGCTCACTTGTTTTCATCGGATATATGCATAAAATATAACTATTTGAATAATGCATGAACAAACCATTTATCATATCTAGAATGTACTAATGTAAATGACTTCACTTTGTAATTACACATTATGAAACCAAAAACGCGTATGCTATCGTAATAATTATTATTTCCATCTTTCCAGTTTTGAATTCGCTTTTATTACCATCGAATGGAAGTTATTCATTTTACATATTTAACCTTCGATTGTTCGCTTGTATCATGTCCAAAGTTTGATATTTGAATGAGCTTTGTGTGCGTATACAAGTATGTCTTCACTGGAGGATGATTGTGACATCAAGTTTCAATGAACTGTCGTCTGAAATAAGCATCATAATTCATTGTATCGTAACCATTCATCGGTTACAGATTTTTTGACATAAAACTAGAATTTTTGATGCTCCTACCACGAGCCACCCTGAGGAACTGTAAGAGCAATAATTTTCAGAAAAAAAAAAAAAAAACAATTCAACAAACGTATACAGGGGGACAAATTTTGACGTCTTCATATTTAATGTAACTTTCGCTATCGCACACCCAGAGCATGTCACCAGTTTTTTTTACGAATTACCCTTTATTTTTTTGCTTGATCTCATGCTCCATGATGAGCAGATTTCAACAACATTGATATTTAGAGTCTGAAGCTTATAGTTCGGAAACTATAAATTATTTGAGTTCAAAACCAGCCATCTTGTAAAATTTTTGAATCATACATTTACAGCTGAGCACATTTTGACATATTCGTTCGAGAGACAAATATTGAAGCAATAAATCAAAGATTTTTTATTATTAATCGAAGTCTTATGACTTGAAAATGAAAAAAAATCCATGGTCGAACACTTTTTCTCCAACATCCATACAATGGTAAAAATGTGCTTTCATTGGCGCCCTTACCTCGTTCAGGATCTCGGTGGTTATTTTTCATGATATTCTCTCTCAAATCTTCCTATGTTGTTCATTCTATCTCGTACACTTTGGACTTCAAATGGCCTTATATGAAGAAATCTTCAGGAGTGAGATCCGGAGACCTGTTTGTACGACCTCTTCTGCTAATCCAGCGACCTGGAGAATGGTCATCCAAAATTGGGCACTGGAGATGCATAATGAAGAGGTGCACCATTCTTCTGAAAAACTATTTCGTTTTCGAATAAATTCAACTCATCCTTAATTGCCCTATTGATGCAAGGTATTATTCGATTCTCCAACATATTCAAGTATTTCTCACCATTCAAATTATCCTCGATAAAAAAGGTCATATTATGATATGGTTACTCTAAATTCCTGCCCAAACTTTAGTTTTGAAGTCGTTGGGTTTGAACTTGATAAATGAGGATTCGTATCACTCAAATATCGACAATTTTGCCGAACGCCAATCGATTCATAATGATGAATCCTAGTGGATTATGTGGATTTCATCATTCTGAATCGATTGGCGTTCGCAGAACTGCCTCGGTAACGAATATACGTTTAGTTTGAATGGAATTATGAAATCAACAGAGTATAAAAATATACGAAATTATCAGAATCACTTCAAATTCTCACTATATGTGCAAAATTTCATACTGAATCCGAAAATATATAATTTATATATTTATGCTCAGGTAGAAAGTTCACCATGAAAACGAAATTGTGGAATTGTGTGAACGGACAGGTATTTTTCGATTTTATGAAATATTTGTTGCATTCCGTAAAAAGCATAAAAAAATCTTTAAATGACTTGAAATCCATTTCAAATTTGATGTTCTTATCCAAAAAAATCGAATTTTACGAATATTAAAAAATTATTTTAGAATGTTTTGGGGGAAAATATCCATTCTAATCACCAGATGAACTTTTCAACTCGAGAACGGTCGAAGATAGAGCAATTCTGCGAACGCCAATCGATTCATAATGATGAAATTAGTAAATCTTCTGAATTTCAAATAAAAACATCAAGAGACAAGTATTTTCGAATTAATAAAATAGTAATTTATAGAAATATTCAACACGGAAGTGTAGAGGTTTCGTAAAAAGCCTATGAAATCTTCAATCGACTCAGAATCGACTTAAATTCGGTATGCATATTCAAAAATGATTGAAGCTCATAAATATGATTAGAAAAAAATTATTTTTAGAATTTTTTGAGGGAAAATGACCCCTTTAAACACAAGATGAACTATTCAACTCGAGAATGGTTGAAGATAGAGCAATTCTGCGAACGCCAATCGATTCAGAATGATGAAATTGGTAAAATTTCTGAATTTCAAATAAAAACATCAAGAGACAAGTATTTTTGAATGAATAAAATAGTAATTAATCGAAATATTCAACACGGAAGTGTAGAGGTTTCGTAAAAAGCCTATTAAATCTTCAATCGACTCAGAATCGACTTCAAATTCGGTATGCATATTCAAAAATGATTGAAGTTCATAAATATGATTAGGAAAAAATTATTTTTAGAATTTTTGGGGGAAAATGACCCCTTTAAACACAAGATGAACTATTCAACTCGAGAATGGTTGAAGATAGAGCAATTCTGCGAACGTCAATCGATTCAGAATGATGAAATTAGTAAATCTTCTGAATTTCAAATAAAAACATCAAGAGACAAGTATTTTTGAATGAATAAAATAGTAATTTATCAAAATATTCAACACGGAAGTGTAGAGGTTTCGTAAAAAGCCTATGAAATCTCCAATCGACTCAGAATCGACTTAAATTCGATATGCATATTCAAAAATTATTGAAGTTCATAAATATGATTAGGAAAAAATTATTTTTAGAATTTTTTGAGGGAAAATGACCCCTTTAAACACAAGATGAACTATTCAACTCGAGAATGGTTGAAGATAGAGCAATTCTGCGAACGCCAATCGATTCAGACTGATGAAATTGGTAAAATTTCTGAGTTTCAAATAAAAACATCAAGAGACAAGTATTTTTGAATGAATAAAATAGTAATTTATCGAAATATTCAACACGGAAGTGTAGAGGTTTCGTAAAAAGCCTATGAAATCTTCAATCGACTCAGAATCGACTTCAAATTCGGTATGCATATTCAAAAATGATTGAAGTTCATAAATATGATTAGGAAAAAATTATTTTTAGAATTTTTGGGGGAAAATGACCCCTTTAAACACAAGATGAACTATTCAACTCGAGAATGGTTGAAGATAGAGCAATTCTGCGAACGCCAATCGATTCAGAATGATGAAATTGGTAAAATTTCTGAATTTCAAATAAAAACATCAAGAGACAAGTATTTTTGAATGAATAAAATAGTAATTAATCGAAATATTCAACACGGAAGTGTAGAGGTTTCGTAAAAAGCCTATTAAATCTTCAATCGACTCAGAATCGACTTCAAATTCGGTATGCATATTCAAAAATGATTGAAGTTCATAAATATGATTAGGAAAAAATTATTTTTAGAATTTTTGGGGGAAAATGACCCCTTTAAACACAAGATGAACTATTCAACTCGAGAATGGTTGAAGATAGAGCAATTCTGCGAACGTCAATCGATTCAGAATGATGAAATTAGTAAATCTTCTGAATTTCAAATAAAAACATCAAGAGACAAGTATTTTTGAATGAATAAAATAGTAATTTATCAAAATATTCAACACGGAAGTGTAGAGGTTTCGTAAAAAGCCTATGAAATCTCCAATCGACTCAGAATCGACTTAAATTCGATATGCATATTCAAAAATTATTGAAGTTCATAAATATGATTAGGAAAAAATTATTTTTAGAATTTTTTGAGGGAAAATGACCCCTTTAAACACAAGATGAACTATTCAACTCGAGAATGGTTGAAGATAGAGCAATTCTGCGAACGCCAATCGATTCAGACTGATGAAATTGGTAAAATTTCTGAGTTTCAAATAAAAACATCAAGAGACAAGTATTTTTGAATGAATAAAATAGTAATTTATCGAAATATTCAACACGGAAGTGTAGAGGTTTCGTAAAAAGCCTATGAAATCTTCAATCGACTCAGAATCGACTTCAAATTCGGTATGCATATTCAAAAATGATTGAAGTTCATAAATATGATTAGGAAAAAATTATTTTTAGAATTTTTGGGGGAAAATGACCCCTTTAAACACAAGATGAACTATTCAACTCGAGAATGGTTGAAGATAGAGCAATTCTGCGAACGCCAATCGATTCAGAATGATGAAATTGGTAAAATTTCTGAATTTCAAATAAAAACATCAAGAGACAAGTATTTTTGAATGAATAAAATAGTAATTAATCGAAATATTCAACACGGAAGTGTAGAGGTTTCGTAAAAAGCCTATTAAATCTTCAATCGACTCAGAATCGACTTCAAATTCGGTATGCATATTCAAAAATGATTGAAGTTCATAAATATGATTAGGAAAAAATTATTTTTAGAATTTTTGGGGGAAAATGACCCCTTTAAACACAAGATGAACTATTCAACTCGAGAATGGTTGAAGATAGAGCAATTCTGCGAACGTCAATCGATTCAGAATGATGAAATTAGTAAATCTTCTGAATTTCAAATAAAAACATCAAGAGACAAGTATTTTTGAATGAATAAAATAGTAATTTATCAAAATATTCAACACGGAAGTGTAGAGGTTTCGTAAAAAGCCTATGAAATCTCCAATCGACTCAGAATCGACTTAAATTCGATATGCATATTCAAAAATTATTGAAGTTCATAAATATGATTAGGAAAAAATTATTTTTAGAATTTTTTGAGGGAAAATGACCCCTTTAAACACAAGATGAACTATTCAACTCGAGAATGGTTGAAGATAGAGCAATTCTGCGAACGCCAATCGATTCAGACTGATGAAATTGGTAAAATTTCTGAGTTTCAAATAAAAACATCAAGAGACAAGTATTTTTGAATGAATAAAATAGTAATTTATCGAAATATTCAACACGGAAGTGTAGAGGTTTCGTAAAAAGCCTATGAAATCTTCAATCGACTCAGAATCGACTTCAAATTCGGTATGCATATTCAAAAATGATTGAAGTTCATAAATATGATCAGGAAAAAATCATTTTTAGAATTTTTGGGGAAAATGACCCCTTTAAACACAAGATGAACTATTCAACTCGAGAATGGTTGAAGATAGAGCAATTCTGCGAACGCCAATCGATTCAGAATGATGGAATTAGTATATTCCGTGAATTTCAAGTTTATCGAAGAAAAACGCTAATACCTCGAAAAAAGTCCCAAGGGGTAGACCCCCAAAAGTCATGAAAAATACAAAATGATGAGATTACCTTGAAATTCATAGTATATACGCAAAATTGTATGCTGATTCCGAAAATATATGATTTGTATATGCTCAGATACAAGATTTACCATAAAAATGGAATTAACGAAAAACTGGATATTTTCAACTTGAAATTTTTTCAATCAAATAACATTTATTCAAGAATAAACAAGAAACTCATACATTGGATAAAATAAATGATATCTATGAATAAATGTGTGTACTCCAACAAGATTGTTTATGAGGCGTGATCAGAATAATAATGGCAATGATGGTTTCGCGTTAAAAAAATATACAAAATTATGAAAATTAAAACTAAAAACATAAAACTTCCATTGTGTTTCAGCCTTTAGAGTAGTAAAAATATAGATATTAGTACAAATACGTGAGTTTTAAAAACTTATGTTATGAAAATCATACATATAGAAATATAAAAATACATAAAATTTGGAATAACATCCGTAACAAATCTCTATGATCGTAAATTTAAAATTCTTAGTGTCGATGAAATAAAATTACAAATAGGTACGTCGATTTTGGGAGTCATGAGTAGGTACTAGTTTTTTTATTTAATTTTATTTGTTTTTTTTTCAATGGGCATGTACTAGGTAGGCATATACTTATTCAGAAAACTGTGGAGACTGCAAGACCATATTTTATTGCATTTGAGATGTCACATTCTTTCTAGGATTGCTGGTTATGAAAGTTTTCAAGTGATGTCGTCTTGTTGCAGAGGTTCGTTAATTGATTTTGGATCGACTTCAAATTCAGTGTTCACATTCAAAAATGATTGAATTTCATAAATATGATTGGGGAAAAATTATTTCAGAATGTTTTGGGGAAAAATTATCCCTATAAACACAAAATGAACTTTTTAACTCGAGGATTCGAAATGATGAAATTCGTATCATCTGTGGATTTGAAATAAAATAATCAAGAGACAAGTATTTTTGAATGAATAATGGTAAAGTATCGAAATTTTCAACTCGGAAGTGTGGAGCTTCCGTAAAAAGCCCATGGAATCTTTAATTGACTTGGATCAAATTCAAATTTGGTCCTAAGGAGGAATAAAAATCATGAAGAATAAAAAATTATCAATTTTACTTGAAATTCAAGATATATAGGTACGCAAAATTTCATGCTTTGGGACTTTATTTTTGTGGTATCATTCGTAATCAGCTCGTCGTAATAATTTGATAGACGGATTTTTTTGGAAAATGGAAAATAAAAAAATTGTTCGAAATTTCGATAGTAACTTCATTAATCCTATTCGTGAAACTCAATATGTTCTGAAAATGGACATCCAATTTCACGGATTCTACGAGTGGAAAATGTTTGCAATTTTTTAAATTTTTCTTTAATATTCGAAATCAGCTCTTCGAGATAAGTTTACCGGAAGCTTACCATTTTTGTGTAAAACAAAAGTCAATATTTTCGAAAATTCCATAGTGTAAGAGAATTTTCAACGTTTTATTCCCTAATGCTAAACCTCGTATCTGTGCATACACAAATCATATATTTCCGGAATTATTTCGAAATTCTGAAATTTATAGTTGAACATTTTCATTTCCTAAAGTTCGTATCATCTACGAATTATTTTAGTAAGAATATTCTGGTCAGAATAGATAGATATATATCCACAATTATAAAACTGACAAATAACCACGTACAAATATTCATTGTCACCATCATTATTATAAATATTAATATTACCACTTCTTGGGTCATTTAGCCAAATTGACGTCGTGGTGAAAATTCTGAATATGCCTTTGCAGATTCAGAAATGTATGACCGCGTGTTTTGAGTGAAATTCACGGCCTAATATCAACAATCCACCAATCTGCTCCCGTGAAACATATCCCACCATGTACAATTTAATAAATAAATGTCAAATGTAGAAATGTACACAGTATAATCATTGAAAAGAATACATCGATTAGTAAAATGGACAATATCAATCACCCGACGTACCTTCTGTCACATGCAGAATGGACGAAAATCGTCGTTGATGAAAATAGCATGATAAAAACTTTCTGGGTACCTAATACAAGATTGCCACTGAAATGACCATGTATTATTGATCGATCTGGAAAAGAAAAACGACAATTTTCATCCACTAATGTCCTTGTTGCAATCAGACACACGCAAACTGTTTATGAAGCAATGATATAAATGGAAAGTGCACATTAGTAAGTCCTTATTATACTCGCGAAGTGAAAAAGCAGTTTTCGATTCGTTTGTTAGCTCAAAACGATCATTTACGAATATGTACAACTGTTTTAAACTGATAAGTTGTGATTACTATAAAAGGCAAGTTCATGAGAGCAATAAATGTTTAGCGAAAAAGCGTTATCAAGAATAATTATTGAACTCAAAAAGATTCATTGTTTTTTTGTAGAACTGTGAAAAAAACTTGATTTGTTTACATCTCTATTGATACGTAAATGTTTACTTTTTTTCACCGTGAAATTGGGCTGGTAATACTAAATATACAGGGTGTCAATTTGAAAACTTCCCACCCTCAATATCTTCCTTCCTTTAAACAATATGAGGAATCTAAAAAACAGCTCAATTTTATTTTCAAGAGGGACACTTTCAAAGAATAGTTGTAGCTCTCGTGGTGCAACCCCCTAGGAGGGGTAGATGTTACCCTTAGAATTTTAAATGGGAAGGGGGGTCAAGTGGCACATCATTTTGTTTGGAGTTCAATTCTTTTTTCAATGGTACCCTGACTTAATATTTTTTGATGAGCATTTTCCAAAAAATGGCGTTCTAAACTAACAGAAGTAATCGCACTGTACTGTTTGGAACCTTTGGTGTAGTAATGAATATACTGGAGTTTTATCCCAACACCAAGCCACTATTTTCAACACCTCGACACGTGTTTCGGTAACCAAGTGGAAGATTAATCGAGGTGTTGAAAATAGTGGTTTGGTGTTGGGTTATAACTCCAGTATATTCAACAGAAGTAATAATTAGAACTTGCCTATACTGAGATACATGGTTTGACCAGAACTTGTTGGAATATCACTTGGTACCTTCTGCTGAAAAAAGTTTCGGTCTTCAGTCAAAAAATTGTTTAGTAATTTTGAAAGATGTGATAGTATTGTCAATACAGTTTTACCTGTTGGGCTCTTTAGTGATTACTTTAATAAGTGTAAAGATGGTTTACATTCTTCAAGAAAGAATTGAAATAATGATTGAAATTTATGGAGGAGGTGGAGAGTGCGCCCAAAGAGATCGTCATGTCTTTTTGACTAGAGCTTCGTGAGAATAAGACCAAGCAAGACCACGACTGATCAGTCTTTGATGTTTCAAGACCAAGACGAGACTGGCTCAGTCTTGTTAGTCTAGTCCAAGACCACTTGGATCAAAATTTGTCTAGAAATTTTAATTATTCAATTCAACAGTCCAACAGCTTATATGCATATATTAGGTATTTCGTATTTCTCAGTCTTTAAAAAATGTCAATTTGTACGGGTGAAATAAGCAAAATGAATTTCTTATTTCACCATCATAATATAATTTTTAAGAAATCTTAATTAAAAATCACACAGGTCGATGCCCGACAAGCCAGAAAAAGGTTCAAAATGATTGGAATGTTAATTAGATTTTTATTGACCATTTAACAATGGATTATTGTGTGATGAGAAGTGAGATACGGTTGTGGCAGAGGGGTGGAATCGGAATCCCAAGAAAATTGCAATACTTGTGACTATGACTTTACAACATACACCTATTTGTTGTGAACTGTATAACTGCAATACAGATTTTGAAAAATGCATTATCGATTCTGAATGAACAAACTTTAAAAACCTACCATATGAAAATTAAATAATTGAAATAAAATGCCATAACATTTTCCATAAAAATTTTCTTAATATTGAGTAAATTCAAGATCACTATTTTTCTTTCGAGACCAAGACCAAGACCAATACTCTTGGAGGAGAGTCTTGGTCTTGGTCTTGGTAAGATTTATTTGGTCTTCACCTTTGTCTTGGTTTCGCGAAGCCCTATATTTTGACGAAAGACATCCAAATTGTAATCACCGGTATGTCCTTGATTTGGTAAATAAGTTTCACGAAACTGGTTAAGTGACAAATAAAAAAAGAAATGAGCCCAAAGTACTAAATAAAGAAGCTTTTATTGAAGTTTTGGGAACATTTGCTGCAAAGCCCACGAGTTCTTTATGATCAGTAACAGAACAGACGGGAATGTCACGCGAGATTGTTAGAGTGTAAGGGTTGGAAGAGGGCCACCTAATCTTCCAACCATTTTTATTAAAAGGAGTCAATACAATAATGTATCTCAGAACAGACAAATTCTGATTACATGTGCATGTAGGGTAGACCGGGGTCGAATGTAACATTTTCAGTTCAAACAGCAATTACTGCAGAACTGAAATAGTTTACCCAAATTTTTATCGTTCAGGTGCTCACTGCATTTTAAACAATATCAAATTTATTAATATAGGTTAATATTTAATTGAAAAACATTGAAGTGGGGGAAAATGTTACTACCGCCCCCAACTCCGGAGCGATTGTAACACTATGCGGGGTCGAAAGTAACATAGAGGTCAGAAGTTTAAACAAAGATTGTTTATTCAACGAAGGTATCTGATCTCTTCCTTCTCTTTTTTGCTTTATTTCCTTCTTGTCTAGGAGGAGCTTTGGGAAAAGGTCTAACTGCTTTCGGTGCAAACTCCTCAACTGAGATAGGACGCAAAGTTGATGCTACAGGTTCATTTTGCAGTTGGTTGTTAGTTTCAACTAAGACAGCTTTTTTTAAACGCCCATATACAGAACGCTCTAGCGGCTGTAACTTGTGTGAGCAATCAGGAGGAAAGGACAATACCACTATACCGTTCTCAGAGCAGTAGTTCAGGGCTTGAATGGAAATATGACACGAGTGATTATCCAGTAGTAGGATGACTTTGTGATTAGTAGATGATATTGTATATTTCTGGAAGTGTTAAAAACTGAAGAAATTCCTTTTCTTGTATCCAACCGCTTGCGTTTTCAGCGCCAGTGCTTCCAATTGGACCATCTGGGATAAAATGTTCTTTGTAGCGAATCTTCGGAAATATAAACGTTGGCGGAATAAAATTACCAACAGTATTCACCGCGCAGGTTACCGTGACCAATTGTCCACGTTCGGCAGATGTCAATGCTCCAACTTGCCTTGTGACAATTCTATTGGGCTTTTGGACGGTTGTAATCCCCGTCTCATCAACATTGTATATATCTTTAGGTTCGAACTTATACTTGTCTAAAACGTTCTTTAGAATTTCAAAGAAAATATTTACATTGGTTTCGTTGAAACTGGTGGCACGAGATAAACTAGTTGGTTGTGCGCACCTTGAAGAGAGCTGTGGTCTTCGCCTCATAAATCTGCTGAACCAGTCTTCAGTAGCCATCTGGTTCTTTGTCCACTGTGGTGGCATTGCTAACTTATATGTACTTGTTAGCTTATTCGTATGCACACCCTCTGATTTCCTTAGGGCAAAAACCATAGTATATGTTTGCTGCCTTAACTATATAATTTGCCATAATCTTTTCCTGGTCCTCTTCAAAAACCTTGTTCCAAGCTGTATAACCCATCGTTACCAACGAGTTTCCTCCTCCATCCATACCCGGTAATTCTTTGTTCTTTTTATACCTGGCTAAAGAAACGTGACACAGCTCATATTTCTTTGCCGCTGCACGAATAGACAATTTTCACTTCGGTGTATGCCGCTTCAGAAATTGAAATGTCTTTGGAACCTCTGTCCGTTCTTCTTACCTTCGTACGAGGCATTCTGGAATTTTAAAATATGTAATTACAAATTAGACTATTCTAAATCGTTGACGGGGTCTGTTGTAATGTTACAATCGCCCCCAGACAATATTGTTACAATCGCCCCCGATCGTACTTTATGGGAAATTATCGAATTTTTTTCATAAATGGGGCAAAAACTGACAGTCACTAGTAGCTATATTATCCAGAAATATCTGAACCAAACGATAAATGTGAATTAAAGTACATACCTGAAGCCAGAACACTTATATTTAACATTAACAAGACTCGAAAAATATTACTTGGGAGCACTGAAAACAATCACGGCCCCGTACACAACACAGTTTGATGCCGACATCGCCAACATACAGATATTAGCTAGCGGGTAGTCTCGCCATCTCACAGACCTAGCGCAAGCGCTGTTGTCATGTTCGATGTTTCAGATATTTGAGTTGTTACTTTCGCCGCCTGTTACTTTCGACCCCGCTATTTTTCGGAAACTGCTCATCAAAAAGTATAAAGTCGGTGTATCATTGAAAAAAGAATTGAACGCAAATCAAAATGATGTGCCACCTGACCCCCCTTCCCATTTAAGATTTTAAGGGTAACATGTACCCCTCCTAGGGGGTTGAAGCACGAGGGCTACAAATATGCCTTGAAAATATCCCCCTTGAAAATAAAATTGACCTGTTTGACCTGTTGACATTAAGGGTGGAAAGTTTTCAAATTGACAAGCAGGAGCTCACCAAGCCTCTGATAGTTTAAACACAATACACTTTTTACTAGCAGTTAACATGGTTCCTTCTCGGACTATCAGAATCTGTTGACACCGACGAAACAACCAACAACGAAAACATCGAATACCTCCTAAAGTCGTCCACATGCAGGCAAATTTTAGCCCACATAGGGGCACGGCATAACAACCGAAGCAGCTGTATTTCTGCCTCGTCATCGGACGGTAATGAATTTTAAAAATTGACTCGGCACCTCAACACGTTACTAAAGAAGTAAGAAGAAGCACTGTTTATTGAAGGAAATTTTCAATAACGCCAACTTGAATGCACGCTAATTAGAGACTTAACAAATAGAATGATTTTATTGTTAGATTAGCGGCGCGTATGTGTGTGTGGAGGAGAAAGGATTGTAAATGATTCACTTTTAGTCCTTAGATGGCCGCCGACGTACCAGTGGCGTCAGCAGAGGATTATTTCAAACATTATTGTATTAATAATAATAAATCGAAAAATTATTGGGCCTATCACCGAGGCGGAAACATCTATTTTGAATTTTGTACAACTTGTATTTTGAGTCAATTGAGTGAATTTTCAGTCCTCAAATCTTCACCTCAGTCTTTCCAGTCTATGGCTTGAGCGTTTCATTTGAGACTTGAGATTTGATCTAGCGAGCGCGTCGACCAAATCAGAATTTTTATACAAAAAAAATAATTTTGATGGATAAAATATAAATATTAAGAAATGAAAAAAAAATTGTACTATGGACGCATTAATGAACAATAACTCAACAAAAAATTGTGTCCCATTTTTTTTATTAATTATGCTTTTGTTAACTAGTTAATTTTTACCAGTTGAAAGTTAACATGAGAAAGCTGTTTATTTCAGAACTAAACTCCTAAAATTTACTTTTCCTTTTGGAGTTACTCTTGAAAAGGTTTTGAAACGATCCACGTTGGAAAATAAAGAATGTAAATAAAGAAATCAGTTTTTTTTTCCAATTTTTCAAATTATTTTGTTTTCTTACTACTGAAAGCTAACTAATTATAGTTTTTGAAGATTTTGAGCTTACATTGCTTAAATAATTGTTATAAACAAATGCATTGTTAATAAGACTTTGAAATTTTTTGGAAATCTCATCCTTGATAAACATAATAATTTGAAAAAAAAATCGTTTCTTAAAAAAATGTTTATTGACAAAAAACGCACTTGGTAGGTAATCAATTTTTGTATTATAATTTATATTTTCACTAACTTTTCATTTGTTTAATAAACAGCAAAATTGTTTGAAATGAATTTTTGCTCAATATTTTTTTTAATACTAAAAAATATTATGGAAACAATTATCGGTAGAATTTGTCTTTCAGTCATTTCAATCCCAATCTTGAGAGTTTGAGTCACTAAGATACAGCTTCGAGTATTTTCAGCTACATTCTGGACTAATAATAAATCGAGCATAGTTCGAAAAGTGTGTTCAGAGAGGATCAACGAAATCATTCCGACTACGCCGGCCAAAAATACCCTTCTCTCCACACATTTTCACAAAGTAGAAAAATGAGCCGAATATCTTACAGAAAACAACTACTTACCCTACGGACATCGAATTACATCTATCATCCATTTGTGCAACGTCCTCAAGGAACACACTTTTTGCAAATGCTGATTGTAATAAAACCATTGAATAACTTGGAAATGACCACCTGCATACATGCATGCTCCGGGGAAGTGACTCCCAATAGTTCTTTCATTGTTTCTTCTGCTGTACACATTTGCTTCCTCTGTTTATTATATTGTGCTTGTTGTGTATCTTTCGAGTACTGTCTGAAGTCTGGCATACTCTCCGTACAGTGCCCTCTCCAGAAGTCTCCATTGGATTTTTTCAGGGACTTTTTTAATTGCAAAGACGTTCTTGTCCCCATTCCACATTCCATTTTTTGTCAGTGTGTAACTCTTCTTTGACTTATTTCCTCAGTTCACCGAGTTCTTTGTGCCACCAGGACACCTTCCTGGTGGTAGTCCTTGCGATGAGTGGGCTATGCTTGTTAAAAGCAGAGGTGTTTGCGTCATTGAACTCTTCCACAGCCAACTGTAGGTCTCTGCTCGATGACTTCCTTGGTGTTTTTCCAGTTCATTCTCCTTGAGTCCCAGTAAGTCTCTTTTTGTAGATGCTCTTTATTTTGAAGTTAATGTGTCTATGATCAGAGTTGTGTTTCTTGCTATCTAGCTTTCTCTCAAGAACACTCTAAGCTGTGATTGATGGAGTTTCATCTGAGAGTCCATCTATAAATGCTGGTGTTCCTCAGGGATCCATTCAAGCCACAAAACTGTTTTTTCTTCTGATCAATGATTTGGGGGGTACATCATGTCCAGTGTACAGCTTTGTGGATGATGAAACCCTTTCAAACCGCTTTCTCATCCAAAGTTCCGATATCAGACTATAATTCATACGATATTTTCTCTAAACATTAGAGGATTTTGCTTTTCGTTGGAACCAGCGATTTAAAGAAAAATTGAGAACTCAGTATATAGACGCCACTGGTCGGTAGGTACTCTCAAAGAGACTACAGTCTCCACTAGCCGACATTCTTTTTTTCCTAATCATGATTGTGCACATTATTGATGTAAACAACAATTGCACCGACAGTCTAGGTTGCACCAAGGTCAGTAATAATATTTGGTGTGGTCCAGGTTACTCTAAATGTCTGCCGACTGAAAATTCTACAACTGATTGAATTTTTGTGTTGTTGTGACGGAGAATGATTCTTATTTTTACTTCGCGAATGGGTTTTTTATGTTGAATAATTCTCATGTTCAGATTAGGTGTGTAATATTAATTTCCGCTCTGATTCATTGGGTCTTCGCTGATAATGAAAAAGTTAAAAATAGTAAAAAAATAAACAATCAGATTATGTTCTTTGTTTCATATATTGGCGAATGTTTCTGATTATAATCAATGCATTAATAAAGTAAACAAAGGTCTGAATGTCTAGATAATAATACAGAAAATTTGTATTTCAGTTCTACATTTTTGACAATAAAATTAATAATAGAATCTACCTGCCTGACTTCACTACCATGTAAAATTTGACGTCTTCGTATTTCTTATAATTATTGAATGAATTTAAAATTGCTCATATCAGTATTTTGAGGAAATATACTGTTTTCCTCAAAATACTGATCTCCCTACTTAAAAAGTATCTCTTTTCGAATAGAAAAATGATATTATTGGACCTAGTTCACCTCTCGTGTCATTACGTATTAGTAATTTTTTCTGAAAATGTGATTTTCGAATCGAAATATCCATGAATATAGACGGAAAGTCGTTGTTCATGATTGTATATGTTATTTGACGAAAAACTTGAAAAACTAGGTTTTAACCTGTCATGGTTTCTAATAATTTCCTGTAGAAAAAAAAATTTTCGTACCACTATGCTATTTTCAATGATAAACCGTATCTATTTTCAGAAACACAGGTTCTAGGAATAACGCGAAGGTAAGTAATTCACTCACCGTTTAGTTGATAATAACCGTACCTTGCTCAAGTACTCGTAATATAATCTACTGCTCAAGTTTGGATTTTATATGTAAACATTTTATCTATCATGAACATTCGATAACTAATCTGTGTAAGGAAGTCATAGTTATTCTTCTGTTTTTGAATAATATGATTTTCAGAACTCTTTTTTGGGCTATGATTAATGGGGACAAAACATATTTAGAGGCAGAGCCCCATACGACTGACTATTCCATAATTCAGAAACGACTCTGTTAGGGCCTTGTATACATTTATTAGATTTTTCTTTGGCAACCACTCTCTGATTTGGTAAAATTTATAATACATTTTTCTTAATTTTGTTGTTATATACTCAACGTGATACTGCCATTTCATATGTGAGACAAAAAATAATCCTAGATATTTCGTTTTAGATACTAATGAAACTTTTTGAGTGCAATTGCAATTTGCATAGTCATGACAGTGGTATGAATCTTTATTGTATTATTCGACTTGTCCACATTCAGCGTCAGTAAATTGTCATCAAGCCACGCTTTAACTTTGCTCATAGCTACTTCAGCTTTTCTATATACAAGATACCATGTAGTATCATGAAGCATAATAACTGTGTCATCAGCATAACAGACCACCTTTCCTTCACATACCAATTGGAGTAGACTATTTATGTAGATGGTAAATAATACTGGACCTAGCACTGTTCCCTGTGGCACACCACACTCTACCAGGCAAGACTCACTTATGAATTCTCCAACTTTAACCTGCTGAGTCCTTTCGCTGAGATAAGATTTGAATAAGCCTAAGGCAATATCTCTATCTATTAATCTATTACCCTGACAATCGCGTCTTCTGTTCCAAATACTTGCCGAAGTCTCAGTTTAATGCATTTTTCAATAATTTTGCTAACATTGCTGGTATTGGCTATCGGTCTATAATTACTGAGTTCTTTTTTGGAGCCTCCTTTATGGAGCGACGTGATCATTGACTTTTTCATTATATTTGGGTATATCTCGAATTGAATTTACTATTTGCATAAGGCTACATGTGAATTTTTCAAAAAATTATATGTATATGAATTGAAATAGGTTCCTGATCTGCAATAATACTTTTTTCCATTTCCAGTCTCTCAATTCCATCAAGAAGTCTTGGTCATGCACTTCACACCTTTGGTGTGAATAAAATTCAACAAATGGGAAAAGCCAAAAACACCAAAACAACGTCAAAAACACTCGACGCGCGTTTCGTCAATAAAGTTCAAAAAGCGTTAGGTTTGAACGTGAGTGGGCCCATATCAGGCCCTCCACTGCGGCCAATGGCCTATTGTGGCTTCAAAATGCGTACTTACTACTGAAATGTATCGTAATCTTATTTATACCATGCACTGACTGCGGAAGAAGTATGTGGGTCAAACAAGAAGGGCCTTAAAAGTACGGTTCAAGGAGCACATTGCTCATATCCGTTTTTCGAGACCAGAAAAATCGAGTGTGGCCCAATATGCTTTAGATCACGACCATCGATTTAATGACAGAAGCTTGAAATCAACTCCAGTCCGAGAATCATGTGTCCTCCTGAGTAGGAGGAGTACATTCTTCCGGCTAAGTTTTCTGCCACACTACGGCAAGCCGGGATAATTTTAAGATTTGGGACCAGCGTGTTTCCTTCATTCCAACAAAGGCCCCTATTACCAGAACCACCATTTTAATAGGAGAGTTTGGGTAAAGCTTGCGGAGTTTGAAGAGTAGATCTCGATATTTCCTCCTCTTATCGGACGATATTCGTTTCGTCAGGAGCCGAAAACTCAATGACGAAGATCGTCTTAGTCTTTTGGTCGAGGACTATATGACGCTTATTGGCCTCTATTTACCTGAGAGTGGGAAATGAGTAGTTCTAATAGATTCGGCACTTCTCATTCTCCACATCGGACTCAATATCCCTCAGAGCATGAGGCAACACCGGTGTCTCGTCTATTCCGTACGAGTGTCGTAAGTGGTATTACAACACTCGTAGCGCCGCGTTATGCCTGTGGAAATAGGCTGAGACCGCATAAGCTGCCAGCAAATGCATTATGATAGAGGTAGTGGATTTTCTCAAGAGCTATGACTCATACCGTAGCAGAGGACAAATTTACGTATTGGCAATGAGTGTGAGTGAGAGATATATTCAACGTCATAGCTGTTAAGAAAATCCACTAACTCTATCAGCTGCCCTACGGCACGCTCTCCATCTAGCATCAGGGACCTCTATACCTACCACGCGACTGCTGTAGGCAAGGGTGTAGAAAACATCATTTTGGCAGGCTGAATCACTCGGTTTCCGACTTCAGTTCACCTGACCTGAGAAATGCGAAGGTCAGGTTACTACATAAGCCAAGTTCTTCAATGTTCTTGAATGCCCCATGCATTAGCTTATCCTTATGTAGCTGTAGGAGAGTCTCACTCTCCGCAGATATGATGTGGGCTTTTTGCTGAACGGGTTCCAACTCGGTGATACAATTTGGGTTCGTCCTTTCGGTGTCGACTACGAGACCGAGTTCATCGGCTACACGGGTTATATACTTTCTTGAAAAGATATTCCCTATTCCCTGCTTTTTCATGATCACAGAAAGAGATCTGAACTCTTGATGATTTTACAGGCTCCATCCAGTATCATTCTGTTCCCTAGACACTTCGAAGTCAAAAGTCCACGGCTTCCTCGTTGTTTTGGAAAGTTTATCCGTGGAACAAACGATTTAGGATGCAAGCTCCTTAGAAGGTGCACCATTTTGCGAGTTTTTACGACGAGTTGTCACTCTTTCTTGGTCCATTCATCACTCCAAAGGAGAATCCGAACGGCAAGCATATTTGCAGCAACTTTATTCTTCCCCGATAGTTCTGATATCATTCTTATTATTAAAGTATTTCCTTTGATATTGAAATAGAAATTTTCAAAAAATTTCCAAACCGATGACATATTTTTACCGTTTTTCTCTCTTGTTACAGCCACTGGAGCCTTCGCCCCTGGCATGGAACCCAAACGTCAACGCACCGCCTACACCCGCCACCAGATCCTCGAGCTGGAGAAAGAATTCCACTACAATCGCTATCTCACCCGCAGACGCCGAATAGAAATCGCGCACACATTAGTCCTCTCGGAACGACAAATCAAAATCTGGTTTCAGAATCGCCGGATGAAGTGGAAGAAAGATAACAAATTGCCCAACACGAAAAACGTCCGGCGAAAAACCAACCCCGCCGGGGTCACCACCACCACCAAGTCGGGGGGCAAAGTTCGAGGGAAAACACAGAACGGCACTCCGGGCAATAACAATGACAAACGGAAAAACAACAACAGAGACTTGGAGGGGTTGGGGGAGAATATGCTGGACATGTCGCTGACTGGACATCAGATTCCGCTGGCTCATCAGATGCCCCCTACCAGTCTCCACCACGGGAGCATGCTACATGGGGACGGCGGTATGCATATAGGGTCGATGGGACAGACGCTCAACCCTCTGTCGTCGTCGCCGGGGTGCGGGGTGCCGGGGACGCCGCAGCCCGTTATTAAATCGGATTATGGACTCACCGCCCTTTAAAAGTGAGTGAAAGTGAAGCTCAATGTGTAAAAAGGTTAGTTTTGTAGGGAGGGTGTGTGATTAGTTGGTTATTTTGAATGCAGATTTGATAGTATTTTCACTCGTCGAGTTGGTGATTTCTCGTGATAATTCATGAATATGGAGTTTTTATAAATATTCAGTTTGCAACATGAGGAGATATTTTTTATTAACTGCATAACCGAAATATAAATATTGCCGAAAGTTCGATAATCATATTTTGTGCACTCAAAATGGTTGCAAGTCAAACTGCATACAGGGTAGGAGAAAAATTATGAAAATTGTACAAGAGTAAAGTACCCTTATTTGAGAAAGATCAGCAAAATTTCACAAGGTTAAGTTGTTTACAATCAAAAGTTATTCCTGTAAACCAAATCATTGCCTATTTAGAAATGTGTTTTATTCATTTTTTAAACATCAATAAGTTCCCAACATTTCATAAATTTCATTACTCAATCACCATCAAATCAATCCTGCATAACTTTGTTCAAATTGTAGAATATTTATAAAATTAACTTGGATTTTAATCTTCTTAGGAAATCACAATTTTCCTGTTTGCTGCGACGATATCAAACGCAACTTAAAATTTTTGCAAAATTATTTTTAACAAGGTTCAACAGTAGTAGTATGGGCCGTGGTGGTAGTGCGCTCGCCTTACAATCATAAGGTCGTGGGTTCAAAGCCCAGCAAGGTCATCGGTCCCGGATATTTTCCTTGCTCGCACAAGCTCCTAGGAGCTTCTGAGGGGTTTCCTTTTTCTGGAAACCTGGAAGATTCGTGAGAGAATATGAAAAAATAATGATGATTTTTTTATCTGAATTATCAAAGTATGGATTGAGGGGAATATCGTTTCTGTTGACAAAATCATATTTATCTGAAAGACAGCAAACCGTTGAAATAAATTCAGTGGTCCTTCATATGGCTTCATTCAAGGTGTCCCTCAAGGATCAAAATTATCAATTTTTCTCTTAGTATTTGCCAATGTTCTCATAACATATTTGAATGAACACAATGGAATTACTCTGAACTGTTATGCAGATGATACAAACATTTTAATAGTGGGAGATTACTCATTGTCTCTCTCTCTCTGTGTGTTTATTGGACCTTGCTTCCTATTGGCGCACTTGTCCAGCACTCTCCCCACTACGTAGGGACCCTACCCCAGCCTGGTTACTGGCGTGAGTAGTGGGGACTTCGTCAGGGGGTGGAGAGGGAATCTTGCTAAAGGCAATACTTCCACCCAAAAAAAATGTAAAAAAAATAATTTTTTGTTGATTGCACGTTTAACCACGGTTAAAAAACTGTGGTGTACGGCAGACGTCACAAACACCTAAAAATCGGGTGATTGCACGTACTAAAGACGGCAGACAACACAACACATACTACACTATAACAATCACACACATGTACTTGACTTGAGACACGAGAACGACGTCAGTCCTCCACCATTGTCGGAAGTCGAATCCTCATTCGTTTACCCATTGTCATTGAAGTCTTTGGCTGAAAATACCTATGCTAAATTGATAACGTGGTCGAATAAAACCATCTAATAATCAATAAGTCTAAGACCAACGCCCTGATGTTTGATGATACTGGTCGGGAACACCAACTACTCTTACCGTTTGAGAATACCAATGATACAGTCTCAACATCTGAATCCATCAAAATGTTGGGAGTAACCTTTGATTCCAAAGTTTCACGGAATTCGTTATTGTAGCAAAAATATCCTCTTGCCTTTATCCTTCGCCCACTTCCACTCTCACATGTGAAACGGAATTTTGAATTGGGGACCAAGTACTTCTGTACATAGTTTTAAATAGGAGAAATTCGTGTAATCTTCCAAAAATATAATTTTCTGACTGTTATAAGCACACCTATATCCTCGAAGCCTGTTGTTTCATCTTCAAACATATGGCTACTTATTATATCATCAGAACACACCATGAGTATGATACCAAGTTAAAAAAAACATATTCAACCACATCGAACACTGTTCGGTATCAAAAAAAATGATTATATTAGATGAAAATGATATAATTCTCTGGTAGAGCTTATACAGAATGCAGCTTCTATATCAACACTTTTTGACATGTTTCACAATTTGTTTGTATTTTTATACAAATCAGTTACCGAAATGAATTAATATTATTATTACTATTATTGAAAAACTGTACAAATTAATCGGCAAGCATAAAATTCTACTAAAATATTAGCGAAAACCCATGAAACAACACAAATTAAGGTTAGAAATGAACATAATTATCATCATTCTGAATTAATATCAACAAAGAAATCTATGCAATATGTATGCATGGACACACCCAAATCTCAAAACCAATAATACAATGTTTCTAAAGGTATTTTAATGTGGTGCCGATGGTTTTGGCAATTTTTATCGGCTTATTATTATTTCATCTAATGAATAAAAAAAAATAGGACAGAAAATATTCAAATTGCAAAAAATGTATTTAAAATGTAGAAAAAATTATAATTATCTGTGAACAAAATTACCGGCCGTATCGTATGGAATTTTGAAAATTCTCAACATTATTGAATAGTCGGTCCTTGTCAACTTCTTGCTTTAAATATCGCTATAAAAGAAATAAATGGATAAAATCTGGCGAACGGTTAGGTCACCGAGGATGGTATTTTATCCTAACAATTTATGACCAAATTTCCCATTCACACACACCATAGTAGCAAAACGAGCGTGACATCAATTTTGTACAAACCATAATTTATAAAGTTCTTGTAAACACATCTTATCCAAAAAAAAATCCATCAGATCGTTTTCCAAAAACTGTGAAAATGTATCACCAGTTACGTTTTGGCGAAAAAAACGGCCCAATGAACAACGATAATAATACCAAACGTTCGGTTTTGGTTATACTGGTTTTTATTGTCGATGACAAAATTTGGATTTTCGTTCGATCACCAATTATAATTTTAAGAAGAGGCAACGCCATTTGTTGTGAACGTGGATTCATCTCCAAAAAGAATGTGTTTATGTGCATCAGGTTGATTTCCCATTTGTCCTTGAATCCACATGCAGATGTCATACCGCGTGTCATAATCCTGTTAGCTTGTAAACGCATAATATTTATTTTCTTAAGAATATTCTTAACATAGTTTTTTTTACATCCGTGTAATCAGAAATTTCTTGGGTAATTTTCTAGGGATTTCAACAACTGCCTGAAGTACTTCTATTTGCTTTTCTCCAATACATTCAATTTTGGTACGGTAATTGATTTATAAACTAAAAAGAAATGAGAAATTATTGATGAGGAGGCGGCACTGTTTTGGAAGTTAGGTATAACTCGCAATTGCTGAATTTTCTGAAATAGTAGTTTACTCTTGTACGATTTTTACATTTTTTGACATATCCTGTATGCTGTCTGACTTAAAAACATTCTAAGGGCACCTCATATGATCAACGAACGTTCACCAATATTTTTATTTTGGTTGCGCAATTGGACGTAGTTATGCAGAAACCTACCAACCCACAAAAGTCGAGAAAGATTCTTAATGTAAATATTCATGTATTTAAACTCATTCTGTGATTTGCAGAAGCCTACCAACCCTACATCACATCGCAGCCCTGACGTCGTGGGGTTGTTTGGCTCCTGCAAATAACAGGATGAGTTTTAATGAATGCATATTCACATTAAGAACGTTTCACGATTTTTGTGGGTTGGTAGGATTCTGCATAACTACATCCAGTTGATGAAAAGAATTTCCATATGTTGCACATGTAAATGGCTACACTGTATATATATATTATCAACTTTTGTGGGGAATATAAGGGGAAGATAATCGATTTAATTATTTTGCTCAAATACATCAGTGATAACTGAATATATGTTTTCATTGTACAAAATTGATATGCCATTCAACTTCTTCAATTTATTTTGACAACCAAACTTTGACAAATTTACGAGGTAGAAAAGATGGTGAAACATAAAATTTTCAATAATCCATATGAAGGAAGGCTTGTTTTTCCATAATATCCGATATTTTTCGAAAAATTCATTCACCAAATGTGGTAATATTGCTGATGAGCTCATTCTGCAATATTTAATGATCGCACTTTCGAATTGGGCTACATGTACTCTTTATTTGATTTTTTGAAGAAGAAAATGTAATTGGGTGATACATTCATGTAGCAAGCTTTTCATGGAGCTAGTTCTGCGACTGTGGTTGACATAAAAATCATTGGAATTCGCTACAGAGAAAATATTTGAAACAGCCAAAAGTTTATCAATAAGATATTCAGATAATAACTTGGAGGCTGAAAATTAATCTGAAACTTTTGAATATCATTTTCAATCTCGAAGACTAATAAAATACTACCGACTACCAGATTCTACAAAAATATGGGGTGAGATAGGTTGTGAGAAATGGCACAATCAGCTACCTCAAGTGCAGTACCTCCGTATTCGCGATGATAGGCCAACGTCGGACTGATGGAAATTAATATAAAGTTATATCCCGAAGGTTTGAATCATCCAAATATTGCATTGCACATGCGCATTACCTCTGAAATCTTCCGTTGAGTGATAGTGATCGCGTACCGCGTAATCTTTTCTAAAAATGAAAGTTTCTCAAATGTGGCAAATTTCACTGCTTCTCAGTTCTGCCACTATGTAGAATATGAATATGTATAGCTCTTTGATTAGCAATGGTAATCAGGACTCCTTGAGCAAATGAATATTTTTGTAGAACTATGCTTTAGATGACTTTATTTTCGTTTTTTCTTCAGCATAAACTCACGAATGATTATTAAAGTTCACAACTTTCCTAATTTTTTTTGTAAAAGTATCAAAACTATAGACGTAGATATTCAAACGTCACTTAAAGTTTAACTAAATATTGTTTATAGCCTCAGACTTGTGGAAATGTTTCAATCAATTCAATTTCATGAATGACTGCAAAAATCAAATGTATTGATACCTGATTCATTGAGTCGATTTTCTTTGACCATTTCACTCATTCAAACGAACCTTTTTGTCACGAAAAATTTGTAAATATTCGTTTCTTCGTGGTCAAGGGGTTTTCTGCTAGTCTATACCAGACAATGGCAATTGAACTGCTGTTAAAATGATTACATACAATCACACAACTTCCTGCATAACTGTGTATAAAGAAACGCCGACAATATGAATTTTTTTCGCTTTTTAACCGTTAATTGTGACCCAACGATGATTCATTTTGGAATTGAATAGCGGTATCAATTGGTTAAATTCGAAATCTCAGAGCCCGTATCTATTGTTGTAAATTGATGTTCACCAATTTTCCAGATAATTTACCAGATTAAATGTTATTTGAGGAGGCTCTCATGGGGAAACTCATCGGAAATATGTTATTATTTTGTTTGTGGATGTGGACTAGATTGTTTGTTGGATTCAACTGAAAATCAAAGATTACTCTCTATCAACGGTTCTGATTTTTTTAATAACTGTCTTTATAAACTTGATTCCTTTTTTTTCTTCGAGCAAGTCTGACTTGGCAATTTTAAATTCTTGATTTTTTTATTATTCAGTAAAAGTATTACTGAAACTGGTTTTCGAAGTCTTCAAAAAACTATCAGATATCTAACATTTTTAAATTGTTGCTCAAATTTATCTTGAATATTTGATACATTGATACAGAACAATCTTTTGATGTTATGAAAAGAGAACCATTGTCGAATCTTTGACTTTCAGCTTAGTAGCAGTGCCATTTTGAATTAATTGTTTTATTGTTACCTACTTTTGTTATATGATTTTAAGACCTAAAATACATGTCCCTAACACTTCATGCGTAAATTTAAGCACCCAGTAAAAGCATTTTCATACAGGTTTCTCAGGGTATTTTTTATATTTTGGTTTTTGATATTTTCCATTTCATTTATTGTTTTTCGAATACAGAGTGAACGTGGATGGTACTGATCTGGTAACTTACATTTAGGATGGACTGAACCCAAACAGAATAAACCACCTCAAACTGATTCCAAAATTAAAAACACCTCAGAACATTCATATTCATTTCAATCAGTGATTTTAAGGGAAAAACTGACATGAAAAATTTCTGCGATAGTGGATCGAGCAATTTTGTCCATTCCAAGCTTCTATTGCAATGTATTTCCCTGTGTTCAGGAGATTTCTTTGAGCTCTCACAAGAAAAAAGTCCAACAGGTTCAAAAGAATAAGTAAAAATACAATAATTGATAATATCATTGAGTTAAAATTTTCATTTGTCTAATGTCTTACGTCATTATATTCTTAACAAACTTGTCTTCAAAACAGAGATACAAATAGCGTGAAAGGTAACATAAGTATTTTTCAAAATGATTAATTTCAATTATAAAATTTCTTCGTGATATTAGTTCACGATTTCCGAAAGTGTCGGTGGAAACTTTCATGTTCACTCTGTATTATAACTTTGATATTGTGCATGTATTTTTACGGTTGTTAAACCCAGTGTGATCCTAAGAAAGTATAAGTTATGTAGAAATAGACATGTATATATGAATATTAGAAATAAATATGTATACTTCTAACCTTTTCTTGTTTGATTGCATCCAACATTTACAACAGTGCATTCGTGACTAGAAACTCGTTTGAGTCAATGATCTACATGCTTCAATCATTTCGAATGAAAACATTCATTCGGACTCAGCGAAACGAATTATGCTGATGGTTTTTCAACTACACAAAAAGATATTCATACGCACATCGTTAAACAATACGTCCCAGTTGAAATTTTTGGTTAGAATAATTAAAAATCGATTTGCAACAGGAGCAAAAGAATATTTCTCTCGTATTATTTAAACCAGTCGAATTCTGTCATTTCGAAACAATGACAAGGCATTTTCCTTTAAAAAGCTAAATTTTTCAATAACTGTCACTCTAACAGTGCTGCTGCAAAAACACCACTCAAGCAAAAATCTAGGGGTGTGTTTTCTGGATACCTTTTAATTCATATATTCTAAGACCGACCTGGTACTATCGAATGGAACCCTCGTTTCGAACAAAAACTCCATTGAAGAAAAAAACTTGGTTTTCGGAAGTAATGAAAGAGTTATTCCCTCCAAAAATAATTGCAATCAACGAGAGGCAAATAGAGTAATAGACATAGTGCTATATTCAGATATAAGTAATCAAATTCAGAACTAACTTTGAATGATACTGTCAATAATTCCAGTTCTTTTTCTCTCATAGACTGACACATCTCACTATAAATTGAAACCATTTGAGATATTTGATATGTCAATTGTGAACACAATTATCTCGAAATTATTGAGAATCAGTCGAAATATACACATATTTGTGGATACTACTGCTAGAAGTCACTTAGTTATTTAAGTGCCTCTGTAGTCGCCATGATAGGCGGACTCTTTGGAAATGAAAACTTCATTCCACATTCACCTGCAACTGATTGTGAAAGAAAATGATACATCCACTACAATAACCTGAGAGTTTTACAAAATAATAAAATTGGTTACAAATACTAATGAATAATATGTATATATTATAAAGAAAATTGTGAAACAAACTTCATCAAGAACAGACACTTTTGGAAATCATTCAGAAACATTTGGAGGGATGCAAAAGTTCTAGAGCAATGAATTCGTGAAAAATTATCATTTTACTGTCAACAAGCTTTATTTCAAAACCACCTGCACTCTCGTGTTGTTTTTATTTTGTGTTCAATTTATATGGGTGATAAGATACTCATAGAACAATAATTTTTATAAACTGGACGAGTTCTCCATGATCAATTCAATCAGTTTATACGCTTCATCCACTACGTTGTTCAAATGAATGATGCACAGCTTTAATTATCTTCAAATGTAACACTGAGATAATATCCTGATGTTCAAACTTGATTTTCCAATTGAGTTTTCCGAGAGAATAAATACCACTACGAAACACATGATGAAAATATTAAATGATAAATTCCTTTTGAATTAAGAGTCATTCAACTTTATTCCCCTGATAAATAATTGAAGTGCATAAGATGCGACAAACAAATTTTACACAGTTTGAATGAAAGAGTGAATTTACTCAAGATAATGTCTCTGTTAAAAAAAATTGTACTTTGCCAATTTGCATACTAGTTTAGTAACAGCCTCAGAAATTACTATCAATATCGCCGGAGTGGATGCTGGAGTTCATAAAACCATGCATGTTGGTCGTCTTGAATACAGAGTAAAATTTGGGAAAAAATTATTCATATAATATGTAAGATGTAATTATTATTATTCTCAATGTTAAAAACACAATTCGTTGCATTCTGTAAATGAGTCAGAATTCCTGGTCCAGAGTAGTTAGTTGGTGCTCTCAAGAGTAACACTCGTAGATTGCAAAGTGCATGAAGAGGAGAGGAAGTTGTCAGTACATGAAAGAATTTTATTCTGTTATACGGATTCCTTCAAGTAACCTTCAGCTACAGCAGTTTACTTTCAGTCTCCAAGACGTTTTAGGTTGATTATCCCTGCGCCTAAATCTGCTAGAAACCTTGCCGAAGATCGTCTAAAACTGTGACCTGTGTAACGTTCTGGGTTAGGAAGGCCCAAGTTGGTAGCGATCTCTGCCGGCGTTTTACGAAATGTGTTCACGCCCACCCACGCACTGAACAGAGCATTTGCCTTTTTTATAATTCGTGGTGGTAGGAGGCCGTGAATATGCATCCTTTTCATAGAGCTTCAAAAAGATTACATTATTTACGTCTTCAGATATAACAAAGGATCTTGAAGTATGATAAGATTAGATTGGATTAGATTTATTGTCGTCCCTTTGGTATACAACATGAAGATGAGATATGTCATTTTCAGCAGATTTTCCTACGGTACGTAATACAAGTAATAGGATGAAAGAACAAAGTTAAAAATATTCCTTACAAAATGGTAGTAAAAGAATTTTTGTGGAACAAATACACACAATGGCTCAAAGATTCAGTAGATTGAATTAAGTTATTTCAAAGGTAGAAACAAGTAATAACTTTCAAAAAAATAGGAAAAATACAGAGATAGTTAATAATTTCCAGAAGAACTGTTATCTGGCGTTATGAAATTCATTCATGGAGTAAAAACAGTTTGTACGCAGATATTGATTCAATTCTGTTTTGAATTTTTTGTGATCGTGGATCTTTTTAATGTTGTCTGGAAACATTGGCACCTGGGAAGCGATTTTTCCCGCACTAGTGTGGGAAAGTGATACTTTCCTAACTAAAATGTGTGTGGGAAAAACGCAAGGTCGTAGAAACTCTCGCCATGGCATTAAATATCTACAAAACATTCATTGCCTTACAAGCAAGGGCTTTTGCTAAAACGAAAGTGGGCGATATCTGCTTTCGGATCAGCAAAAACAGGGGATGCTCACAAGGAGGGGTACTATCACCTCTGATGTGGAGTCTCGTAGTAGACTACCCGAAGATGGAGCCCTTCTGTGGGGTTCTAGTCTATTCTATTCTCATCAATACTGCGATGGATGTACACCATGACAGTGAGACTTATAATCACCTACGGAGCAGTAGTGTGGTACGGCAGAACCGAACTCGTCATAACAAAAAAAATCCTGGAGAAAGTACAAAGACTAGCATGTCTTTGTATAACAGGAGCGATGAGGTCGACTTCAACAGCGGCAATAAAGGTAATTCTGACAAACTTAATAATCTAGGCAGGAACAACAAGGTGATCCTCCTCTGGGTGCCGGGGCACGTCGGAGTGGAGAGCAATGAACAAGCAGATACCCTGGCACGAAAAGGTGCATCAACGCCACTGATCGGGCCAGAACCATTCTGCGGACGAAAAATATTACTTTCAAGAAGAACCCAATGAAACTGAAGAAGCAATGAGAGCAACATACTGGCAAAGACTTCCTGGGCTAAGGCAGGCTAAAGATCTCCTCGGCAACTTCAACCGAGCAAGATCGAAGACACTGATTAACCTCAGCAAAACTAGTCTGAAGACAATCACGGGATTCCTGACGGGGCACTGCAGAATCAAAGAACACCCAAGGAAGCTAGACTTAGAGGACAGCACCTGCAGATTCTGTGGGGAACATCCAGAAACACCATACCATATATTGATGGAGTGTTATGCTGTACATCACAAATATACTGGGATCACACCAGCTGACTGTGGGAGAAAAACTCCCTCAAAATCTTTAAATTCCTCAAGGAAATGGGGCTTGAGGGGCTGCTGTATACGAGAACACCTTGAAATAGCAGAAGAAGATAGGGCACAATAGATTTAATTAGGTCGCAGCGCATCAGTCACCATCCATACCTACCATTACCATTACCAACCAATGGCTTCTCACATATCTTCCAATTTACTCTGCCAAGAAGCATTTGTCAGAATCACTTATTGTACTTGAAATCAGTTAAACAGATTTTGGATTTTTTTTGTAAACACTTATAGCACAAGTTTTGCGAGGTCTGGTTAGTTATAGTTGGAGAAAAAGGTTTGATCACAACCGTTTTATCCGAATAGAGAACTTTGTAAGTAGATTTTCCTGAACATCCAACGTATATTCAATAATTACTCATTTTTAATTGTATAAACGGAAATGTATTACTCACGAAAGTGTCGTATGGAAACACCTTCTTTGTACTGGAACAAATTACTTATTGCCTATCCGGGGACTAAATTACATGTCTTACCCACATATTTCACAAATGTGATGACAACTGAAATATCATGCCCCTATGATATAGACACATTCTGATGAAAGTATAAATATGTCAACCCCAAATGTATACCTGCATAATTTAAAAATTGATTGACTCCGTATATTCTAGTTGAGTAGTTTCAACTCCCACTGAACACCCAAATAACACACGATTCCTAGTATATACAAAAAAAATTATGAAATACTCAGGTGAACAAAGTCGGGAATTAGAATTCAGTTCATTAAAAATTCATTGGAAAAATTATCAAAGAATATCATTCTTCGTTTTGTAAATTAAAGGGACCGGAATTTAGTAGAGAAAGAATTGAGGAAAATAGTTTTATACAAAATCTGGTGATATTTTGGCCCTATCTTTACATTTCCAAGGGGAAAAAAGGAAGTTCTTGTTGAAAAAAAAATTACTTAAATAATCATAGACGTCTCAGGCTGGATGTCGTCAAGTAAAAGAGGATTTTCATCAAAGATTGCTGCTCCAATCGACTTGACATATGAGTACTTTCAGACAGAAAATAATTCAGAAATTATTGTTGAAAATCTCAGGCGTTTCGAAGTATAGAGATGTGGACCTTTCGAGACACTCCCTCCCTAACTTTGTAACAGAATAACTGACCCATTATGGTACCTTATCCAATAAATGCCATTCTTTTGTCAATCACTAAAATTTTGATGAAATCCATATACCATTTACTTGAAAAGGTATCAAAGTAAAATGACTTTCACAGATTATGAGTTTACGAAACCAAGAAAATCATCGATTCATATAATCGATTCATCAAATTTTGTAAACCAAACAAGAAATTCAACCTTTGCTAACCATTTATTAACAGAAAACCATATTATCCAACATTAAAAAATTAATTCAACTTTTGCTACCCATTTATTAGCAGAAAACGATATTATCTAACATAATTTTTGGAATCGTTTATGCCGAAAACAAATGCAAGAAATAGATTCTTCCAGAAAGTTTAGAAGTCAGTGAATAGAAAAATTCTCAGAATTTGATGATTGACCATATAGAATTTATTCTAGGTAATTAAACAAGTATAATTATTAATTAATTATAGAAAATAAATTAATATAATATATATAATATATTAAAATCGATTATCATATAAAGGTATAATACTACAAAAGGTATATTAGTATAATTTCAATTGAAGAAGCCATTTTACGACGAAACAAGTGTTGTGGTTTTGTAAAACTCTAAATCTGAGGAGTCCAATAATGATGGAATTTCATCATATAAGTTGGACGAATAAAATACATTTAAAGATGTATACTGAAGTTGATGTTGAAATCTCATGGTTTTTGAAATGATCTCTACGTGGTTGCTTGAAATTTGAGTTAAATATCACCCTGATGATCCTTTTTTGTGAAATTGATACTCTGGATGGATAATACAGTGTGATCAGCGTTAGTGTGTGAAGAAAGATCATTGACAGCAATATCAGAAGACCTAAGATGGATTCTTATGGGGAACTTCCCACTCGACGTCTTCAAATTCTGATATGTTATTTTCAATCTCAACACAAATTATCCTAAAAGTGAGGTAAGAGCTTTACCAGCATAGGAAATCTCCTCTAAAACCCAATGCATATAAGTAGTTTATTTTTTATTATTGATAAATCAATGGAATCAAAATCCTCGGAGAGATCAAAAAAGAACGCACCAACGTACCTTTTTTTATCAAGTTAGCTATGAATGTAAGTGAAAAGTCCTATTGTGACATTGTTTAAATGTAAATGAAAATTATTGAAAAGAACAAACTCTGTTGGTGACTGAAATATAAAAGAGTCGTCAAAAACATCTATCTTTCCATACATTTCCACAAAGTAGAAAAATGAGACGAATATCCTGCAGAAAACAACGACTTCCCCTACGAACATTGAATTACATCTGGCATTCAATTGGATGCATATTCAATGGCTCCATTATAATTGAAGGGGCAAGTGGAAAAAGGAGTAATGTTACAAATACGTGTTTGTGAGAAAAATAGGTTATAGTAAAGTTAGCATCCTTGATGTTTAATGTAACATAGCTCCTTCTACCACTGTGTTTCTGCTCAGATTTGAACAATAGGAGCAAATCCTGACGGGGCAAGTTACATATGCACATAACACCTACTTCCATGACAACCAAATATTTTCAGGAAATGTTGCTTGACCCCTTCTTTCACATGTCCCCTCAATTAGCACTTCCACTTTCTATAATACGTGTTGGATAAATGGATGATGACAGATGTAATTCAATGAAATATCGACTTTAGAGTCAGAGTTTCCTAGTTCAAAGTCGGAATTTAGGAGCTTGAAGTTGAAAGAACAACATTTTGACTATAAAGTCAGAATTTCCCAGTTTAAAGTGGAAATTTTGTTCAGGAAATCCAACTTTGAATTATTCCTTTCCATACATTTATTACTCCAGATGAAAATTTCTGAGCTATAATAATTATCCAGTTTGATTTTTCAGCAGTTAGTATTTAATTAGAAAAATGTAATTTAGAAGATTGATCTTCAAACTTATTTTTGAAACTGAAATACTTGTTCATCATCAGCAGCATTAATGAGTGAAGAGACTTAACAACAAATCGGTCCCAATTAAAAAAAAAACTTGAACGAGTTTTTTGCTGTATAAGCCATAATTGGCCGCAAGAAACAGCCCTCGATTATCCGCCCTTGTGGAAAAAATGGCCAAAATACCCATTATGGGTATCCATGCATCGCGAGCATGTTCGAGCCAGGCATGTCAGTCCGAATATCGAATATGCCGTTGTTCTTAGGCAAAGTTAATTTGATATTTTCCCGCTACGACCCGACCATCTATCTAGCTAGCCGAGCGGGTCGGCCCACTCGGCCCAGGCCCAGACATAATTGGTCGGCATCCCGACACATATCAAAGAATCTGACAGAAAATATGTTCAGCCTTTGCATCGAACCCCATAGGAGAATGTATTAAAAACAGGATGAAGATCCGAGAATTCCTATAAAAAAGTATACCTACGTCGTTGGTCCTGAAAGCGCTATGCTGATACAGGGTGTGATAATTCACATTACTTATCGATCACTTTATTATCCTTCCAAAATATACATGTATAGGAATTGTCAAAGTAATTTATCTAGAATGTAAATTATAAAAAAAGGCGAGTAATTATGCTATAAAATATTTATAAAGTGCAACTAACTATGCAATTTTATCACTCACTGACATAAATATATTTCTCAACCAAAAAAAAATTGAGTATTCTTTTAAAAAGTGAGAGCAAATCACAAGATTTTATTGCCTTTGGAAGATTAAAAAAAATATGATAAGTGGGTAAAATTATAGGAATTCATTGATCTAATGTAGAAAGATTGTTGAATATTTTATAAACAAAAAATATATCGGAAAATTCCCTCCGAATAAATAGACTTTCAAGTTTGAAGATTCTGAGGTTATCAGTTATATCATTTGTTATATTAGAATTCACATTGTATATATGGTAGTTGACTAGAGAACGAAGGATTGTCATTACTAGGATGTTTTTTGTCATTGATAAACAAGCAATTGAAATATGGAAAAATAATGGAATTATAACTGAAGATTTTTGGTATTACTTTAATATTTCACATCATTCGAAATGTCGACGAAAATATCTGTAATTCAAATTTTTTTAAATTTTTTTCTGGATTTATTCGTTACGCAAAATATATTTGTTATAAACAGGGTTCCATATAACAGAATTATATTTCAATATAGATCTCACCAAGGAGTTAAACATAGTCACGACATAGAGATAATTTCGAAATTCTTTGGTATTTCTCAAGATAAAGCCGCAACAGTTCTCAATGCTTTCCTAACGATAGACTCAATATGGCTTTCAAATGAAAACCCCTGGGTCCCTTACTTCATCTTCAGATTTCAGTGTCTGATTTTGTAAGTAGAGATTGGTGGTTTGGGGAGTTAAACACCTTGAGAAGAGAATTTAAGAACATTTCTGTATATTGAGTTGGTTGTGCAATATTTTAAAAAAGATCGTTCTGAAGATCAATGTAGTCCAAGTTGTCCTTTATTTCTTTGTAATATTTTATACGCAATAAAACATTTTTCAATGTCAGAAAAATACTGAAAGATAAGGGATCTAGGTGTGACCCTTGTGGTACACCTGATGTGATTAGTGTTTCATGCGATTGGAAATTATTCAAAACGACATATTGGAATCTATCAGAAATATAGGAGTTGAAAAAGAGATTATGCACGTCTATTGAAGAATTTGACTACCTTCTCAATGGTGCGTCTACATTTTGTTTGTAAAAAATTATTACAGAACTACATAAAATATTCACTTGCCATAGAAACGCATGTGAAAGGCAAAATTGGTGTCCAGTCTAAGTTACTAACGTATTATATTTTGTAGCTAATGTATTATTTGTTGGTGTAATGTTATGATTTTAATAATTTGTAATAAAGATTTAAGTTAAAATAAGCTCAACTTTCAATGATACGATAAAAAGAATAACATGGAGTCACGAAATGAATTTAATTACAATTACAATTCAAACCATGCGAATCCGGAATAAAAAATATCCCAGATTACCAAAACATTACATAGCATACTTTTTGAAACCGAAATTAAGAAATAAATAACCGTAAGTAGTTGCATTCAAATGAAAAACAAGCTGAATACTTTTTTTTCAAACAGATAAGTGGTTCATTATTGGGATTCACTATGAAATTAAAAGAAAAGAGATGTCTTTTTGGCCTTTAAAATAAGGGATAAGACTTTGATGGGCAGAGAATGAATTGATGTTGTTTTGAACCATTTTATATTGAAGGGATAAGATCTGCACTAAGCTTTTTGAAAGCCTCGGTCGCTTGAATGATAATGTAGCTCCAAGTATATCTCCAAGAAGTGACATGTGTCGAAGCATTCATCGTGAATTGGATGAAGCAACAGACTCAATGCTGATCCTTGGGGTTCTCCACTCAATTACTGGAAGATGAGAAAGCAAAATGAAGCAAGAAATATTAAACTCATTCAGTAACCATGAATTCTTGTGTTTTATTCATATTCCAAGTTTCTCTCAAAAAAAAATCACAGTTAGATAGTTGAAATTGTAATGTGTCGTTCGAAACTCCAGCATAGCGATAGTCGGTTCGAGTCCGATGTAGGTACGAGAATTTTTCTCAAATACCTTGTTGAAAAGCAAGTGTATGGTGAGTTTTCTAGATGCCAATCTCGTCTGGTGCTAGCTTGGAGTGCACACCGACCACCCGAGGTGCTGCTGTAGGTTTTCCGTGTTTTCCTACAGCTGAAAAGTGAATACATCACCTGAGACATCAGTAAGTCGCCCCGGAGCACCACGGCAAATAATAATAATAGCCGTCCTCTACCCGCACAGGCTATGCCTTTGGGTACACTCAACGAGTGTTTATGGGGGAGTATTATTATTATTATTATTATTATCTTCAGGTTATTCCTTCCATTGGTCCTTGAACAATTTTTTTTTTTTATTGTGTGTGTTCTTTAAATTTTCTTTCATTAATTTTTCATGCATACTAATTATTTTTCCTAACGTTCTTTTGGTTACTAAAATGTTTTAATGATTATACGTTTTTTGTAGCTAATATACTACTTGAAAGTGAATAGGTACCAAGTAATTATTTGCATAGTGGTAGCTCAGCAATTCTGAATATAATAATAATAAATTTCTCATTTTGATTACTTTACGCCAGAATATGAAAATCTGTATATAATTTGAATCATTATAGCACGTCGTATCATATTCACGGCTATATACCATAATTATCTTCCTAATAACATTGATAATGTAGTACGATTTCATCGGGATAACATGATATTTAAGCTGAAGAAATTAATTTCTTCAAATGTTTATCTTTAATTTCTGAACAAGGTGATTCGAAAAATGCATGAGAGTTGCGTGGTCGACTCATCAGTTGACAGGAAAATTTTGTAGCACAGTTGAAAGAGATACCTACCTAATATTATTTCAACAGTTGACCTTTTTAATGATGTTTGCTCAATTTATTTTTGTGCTTGTGTCAAAGTTGACAGAAAATTCGATCACTGGAATACAAAATAGTAATAACACTTTCAGTGGTAATATATTTGAATGTAAGTGAATGGAAAAATAATTCTGATGAGCCCATACAATATACAGTTGTATCAATTCCATTTGGCCTTCCCAATTTTGACGTTCTGTATTTCTGAAACTTATTACACTTTTTTCAGACCCACACTCAAACAAATAGTCTAGGGTAGAAGCCTTTAAAAATGGTAAATAGTAAAAGGAAATTATAGTAGAATGAAACCCATTGGAAACGGAAGATAATATGACAAATATGAAAGGAAAAATAAATTACGGGCGATCTGAGGTCGGGAAGTAGGAGGGGGTGAGTTTTTAAGGGTAAAATACGGTTCATCTCGATTTCCGGCAAAACTACAGGTCCTATGGAAAAAAGTTAAAGGATAAAGTTGTAAGTAATGAAAAGATCTACAATTTTTGTAGAATTTTTTACATAACCTCAAAATTTATGTGAACAACTCAAATAACCAAGTTTTTTGTTTTTGGTTATCTTCAACAAAAAAAAAAATTCCCTAAATTTGGTGAAAACTTACCTTTTTATGTCGCAAAAGGTATGCGAATATAGTTATTCTAAATATTAAAGATATTAATAACATTTATGTCATAGAAAACCTCATTATATATAAATATACAAGTCATCACTTATTCATAATTTTTTGTCTCTTTGATAGCATTTCTTCATCGATAGATTCGATAAACCTTCCCGATTCTAGTAGATCTTCGCAATCTTCGCGTCTTCGTCTCTAATATTACTTCCACTTTGCATTGGTTCTACATCCATAATTTCATCGGAATCATTAATTTCCTCATAGTTTGGTAGTTTTGCCGGAAATCGAGATAAACCGTATTTTACCCCCTCCTACTTCCCGACCTCAGGTCGCCTGTAATTTTTCCTTTTATTCTTGTCATATTATCTTCCGTTTCCAATGGGTTTCATTCTACTATATTTTTTTTGGTTTCAAAAATTATCTACCCTGGACTACAAGGCATATGTAACTATTTTTCCGAATGATTTTTTGTCAACCGGAATTTTTCTATACAGAGTACTCAGAATCTCATTAACCCTTCACTTCGCTGATTCAGAAACAGAACATTCAAAATGTATGAGACACGAAAATTCGATTACGTGATATCTCGCTATATGAACATCATAATCATATTTTAATCCAATTACTGTCCATCACTGAATCGAATTTTTGTAGAAGTACTTCATTAAATTACATTATTGATATTTCCAAGGGTTATGGGAGGTAATGATTGAAAATAAATAGATCTAATAGACTCATGATGATGAAAAATAAATATTTACGTAGCCAGAACGTTTTTTCAAATTAAGTTTTTGATGCAATTTGTTGATTATATCATCAATAATTGAAATAGGTATTTGACATGCGAAGAGACATTGTAATTTTTATATCCACATGCTTGTTTTCGATTCGACAAAATAACTTAGTTGAATGATTCTTGCAGTTCAATTGTCATTTTACATTATATAGAGTTAGTAAAAAAAAAGTATGGACCCGCTCATTTTTCTTAGTTAATATGACGATAATCGAAAAAAAAATCGTATGAAAGTTGAAAGGTATTTTGCTCTGCACTTATCTAGAATTTCAAATATTTTTTAGATGTGCCATTGGTGGAGAAGTGACGTCATCGGCATTTTTTTTAAATTGAATCATATATCTTGTTTGGTATCAATAGAAAGCTTATTTTTTTTCTCATTTCAGCAGTACCAATATTTATTTAACCATCACGATATCTACAGTGTGTTTCGTATTCATTTGTCTGCCTCTGTCATTCACTCACCTATTACGAAAAAATCTAATTTGTGGACCATCCAAAACATTACAAAACATTACATGCACAAATTCTTCAACATACATTTATTACCATTCTAATCTGTAATAGTTTTCCCATTGTCGATTTCTACGAGGTGGATTGCAATTTTTAAATTGTGTGCACGCTTGTTATAGATCTATTTCCCAATTTTATTAAAATACAGGGTGGTCCAAATAGTGAGGCCCAAAAAAAGTATATGAATTCCTCACACCCAGGGGTATTCGAAAATACCCCATACCTATATGTTCAGCGACTTTTTGTAGTTTTCCTGTTATTTTTTTTTAGAATTTGTTAGGGTGTTCTACCGGTGTAGCTTCAAATATTCATATCTGTTTTTGTAGAGTATATTTTTAAATTTTTTTTTGTTCCTAAATGATCGTTTTTAATGTAACTTTCATAATAAAATTAATACACTTTCTAACAATCCTACAGGATACTCAAAAATGTATCGAAATTGAGAATTTAAGTTTTTAGTGGGATGGACTCAAATTTTCAACGTGATTTAAAAATGCAAAAAGTATTGTCCATAGGTTCTAATTTACTTTAAAAACTACAGGTTCCTAATCTATCTGAAACCTAATAAAAATTGGAAACTATCTTATTATTATTCGAGGGTAATACCACATGAGGTTTTTATTTTATCAGATAAATTTTCATTTTGCACGAAAACTTGGTTGCTTTGTTAATTGACGAGAGCAAATAACATGATAAAATCATGACACCGAAGGTGAAGTGATTTTATATAGTGTTATTTGGTCGAGTCATATTACAAGCTACCAAGTTTGAGTAGAACATAATTAAAGTTTATACGATGAAAACAAAACCTCGAGTGTTAGTTAATGAGATAATTTAACGAATCAAATAAAATTAAACAAAAGTCAATAGAACATAATTTATTAAATTAAATTAATAATTCATTGAACAAAACGTACATTTAACAGGAAATATTATGTAAGTAAATGTACAATTAGTGAAAGTACAGTTTTGGTATACAATCCTACCCGATGAAGACTGCTGAATTTGATTAATATCCTCTCTTAGATTTGTCACTGAAGTGGAATGATGCTGTGAGTCTAACTGAAGTTATGGCTTCAGAGAATTGGCGTTCGAATGTCCGGTCAGCTTGATAATTAGTTGTTCTGAGACTCCTGCTTTGGCAAGAGTAGAAATAGTGCCAGCCCTAGGGGAGTGATTAGTAATTTTATTTTTCAGATCTAGACCAATTTTTTCTGCAGAAATTCTGGTCCACTTTGAAATTTCGTTTACACCACTGGGCACATTTTTGTACCATCCCTCGGCATTTTCATTTTTCCAAAACGGATTTGGTGTTAGAAACAATCTATCTGAAGTAATATGTTTGTTTCGTTTTTCTAGAAGCATTTTCAACAATCTTACAGGACACACGTTCGTATTTTCTTTATTTGTAGTCAACCACTTACTTTCACTGCACCTTTTATCTCCACCTTGATCTGTTTTAGAATAGACCGTGTTGTACTAAACTCTGCCTGCATGTTCCATTATTGAATTTTTCTGATTTGAAATAATAAATTTTACACTGCGCACTTTCACCACCTCTCCAGGCTAATTCAAAAGAGGCGATATAAAAAAGTATTTTTTGAAGTTCCATTGGAGTATTTTCATCCGACTGCTCTGCCATTTTTATAACTTCTTCTTTACCTAATGCTATAGATCCTTGTCTTCTTTTATCTATATTACTCTGCAGTTGCTTGCGTTTAGCATTTTTAGCGTTACTAGCGGCTTGAAATGTCACATGTTGGAATGGGTCAAACACAATCTTACAATCCATAATAGTTATTTTTTTTACTAGGCATAAAAGCACAAGATTTAATGCCGCGGCTGGTGTTTCATAGCCGAGCGTAGCACAATTTTGGCTACAGTATTCCACATTGTTTTAACTACGTACTCCTTGTAGTCATTTCCGTCTGATTTCTTTATATTATACGCCCAATCTGTCAATATGCTTGAGATTTCCGGCTGCGAAGTTGAAGGTAATAGTTCATACCCCTTTTCTCGACAAAATAATTCAAACTGCCTCCAAATTGATGATTTGATTTTGTGGTGTTTTTTGGAGTGGCGTTGTCTATTGCAGAATTTATTATTTGAGTAGTTGCACTACCAAATCTACCGTTAACGCTCATTTGAAATTAAAAACAACACTTTGTAACAAAAAGTATGAAAATTTGTTGTCATTTGGCTTTGTTGATAGCAACGCGTCCTTGGGTACAGCGTCGGATTCAATAAAGTCATACGACAATTATTATTAGTTGTTGCCGTGGTGAAGGTAAATAACAGTTTATCCACTTGCAAACATTGACGTTCCTATTTATCCTATATCAAACTGCCAAAACTGACGTTTCTTATGGACGATTTTATACATGAGATGAATTATCGCTGTAATCGGCTGTCGAAGGTGAATAGGCTAAAAATCCTTTGGCCCTAAATAAACTATTTTGACTCTTTTTGTTACTCCTATGGCAACTTTAAGTGAAAAATTCTTGAAGGCATTCAAATAAACAAATTGACTGATTAGGAAGACAATTTAGATGATCATTTATGAAAATTTCAAAAAATAATTTGTGATTTTATTCAACACTCATTTAGGCTTATTTTTATATGAAAACAATCAAATTAGGCACAAATTATTGTAACAAATTTCTTTATCGAAGTAAATGTTCAAAATGACGTTCTTCAGCTTGGAGGCACAGTCGGAAATATCACAAAAAGTAATGTATAATCGTCTGAATGCGATCAAATGTTCTTCAAATTTTTCTAGCAGCTTCTATTACTTTATGTCGTAACTCAATTTTGTTGTTGCATTCCCGCAACATTCACTACAAAAACAGATATTAATATTTGCCGTAGAACACCCTAACAAATCACAAAAAAAAATTATAACTCGAAAACTACAAAATATCTCTGAACATATATGGGGTATTTTCGAAAAAATCAGATTATTCTTTTGGACGTCACAATTTGGACCACCCCATATTTTCTTGTAGGTAGTGTATTACAAAACCAACTCAAGTAGTAGTCATAGAAAAAGTATTGTACTCACTATGAGTCTATGAGTTGCTCCCCTCACCTCCGCCCTTGGCGCGGCCTTACGTATGTTGATACGAACTCAACATAGTCATTCACAATGGTCGCCGGCCCTTCCGCTTGCTTGATTTCGCAGTCCCCGGTCTCGCAGGCCATTTCGGTCGAGGGGCGAACCCTCGCCCGATCTAGGGGAACATGCTTCACTGCACTATTTTTACACAAGGCCGTATAATCTAAAATGGCGATGGCGGTTCAATGCATGGGGAACAAAGACGTTTTTTGTTCCGTCGGCAATTTCGTTTCAAGCGACCGGAACTTGAAAAAACGCAGCGTTGCGGCTTGGAATTTTTGCGTTGAGGCCGCTGAATTTTGCGAATCGTTGGAGGCCGAAGGGATGTCGTTTATCTGGAACAGTTCAAGCTACAAAAAAATTAATCGATTTAAACAACGAAACAATTCAGATTCGGCAAACTGGACAAGTCAGTTAGGTAGTTATTCAACTACAGAGTGACCAACTTGAAAGCGAAGGATGGTTTCAAGTTGGTGTAACAGAAATTACATGAAAAAGTAGTGATAGAAATTCACTAAATTTTAAATTAACACTTCTTTTTTAGAGTATGGAGTTTTGGAGCAGGTTCTTACAGTTTCTACGTTTTATTTTCTTTACACAACTGAATCAACGAATTGAAAAACTAAAGAAATAGTACAGTCTACTCAGTTTTGATAAGAGGATCGGTTGTAACACCACCAAATTCGGCATGCTAGTAGTTGGAACCATGTCAAAAAAAGAAAACAAATTGGTTACCAAAAATCAGGGGGTTGAACCCAAAAAAAAATTGGTATAAAATGAGCCCGTTTTCTCAATAAACCTGCTTGAATGCCGACATCAAATTACAGGGTGCTGTTAGCCCGCCGCTGCAAGTTCCGTCGGTGCCAAACGTTCAATGTGTCATAACTTTGCTAAAAATGATCAAAAAATTAAAAATGAAAGTGCATTTTGGTCGTGAAGACTTTTTCATGCAATTGTAAAATTTAGGTATCTGAGTACCTAAATGGTTGTTTTTACCACGTTACATAATCCAACTGCGTTTTTTACGGAGGATGAAAAAATCATAGATATTTCATTTAATCCGGAATAATTGCACTGAAGCAGAAACCACATTACCCTTTTTAGACACTATGCAATGATTTAGGAGTAGTGAGACAGGTCTCACTTACACACGCCAAAAAAAACTGGGTTTTACTCCCGTCCCATTTTCAACTCCTTCAAAATTCCGACATCTCAGCCAATAAATGTTGAAAATAATCGCTTATACACAACCTGCATGAAAAATAAAGAGTGCAATTTCAAGCTGGAGGTTTGCACATCACATTTCTGTTATTGAACTCACAAAAACAACTCTAGAATGTGTTATAATTTAAAAAATTCAGAGGCTGTCCAAAAACTCAGTCTTATTAAACGATTAATAATTTTGTCGAACTACAGAGTTTTCAGAAACCCCTGACCATCCGAAACGAAAGAAGATGAATTTATCTGTTCATTCCATATAAACAACATAGTCCGGGATCATCGAATCATTACATCTGAGCCAACAATGGACACACTTTTGAAGCAGTTTCCTCAGTATGTTGTCAGTTCAGATCGTGAGTTGCGAGCATAGTTCAGAGTGCCGGTTTCCGACTTATTATAGACATGTCAAACCCTACTGTCATGCAAAGGTTTTTGTTCTTGCTGTGAACATTTCAGTTTATTATTGAGAAATTTCATAGTGAAAGATACTAATTGAGATTATAATAGATCCAGATGCGTTTATCCGTCTGAAAGTGAGTAGAAATTTATAGTAGAGCAGAAAAGACGTCAAAAATTCTTAGAGTGGCTTGGAGTTATATTAAATGCTGTGTTCTTTATGAAATTATTAGTGATTATCTTTTACAAAAAGTAGGGTTGAAATGTGTCAGGGTATTGAATTATTCTGGCAAAGAACAAGAGTGTTGTCAAATGAATATGCCACAGTTTTTTTTGAGTTTTGAGATATAATATGTTGCCAGGATTGGTGTCTTTTCACTCCAGCAGGGCTGGAAACATTGATTTCTGTGAGCAGACAAAGAGAATTTTCATACAAAAGTCTTGTTGAACTGGCGGACGTCAAAGTATCTACAAAAAAAAAGTCAACAATGAAAAATTCCATAGCCCTGACCCTCGTATCGGTTCATATTCTCCAATTAAATCCAAACTCAGGAACAGTTAGGAAAACATTGCTGTTTCATCCGTTTCCAAAAGAATGTGCACCAGAAGGAAATCGACCGTTCAGGACAGTTTATGAAGCATCAACTGAAACTATTAAAAATGAGGTTTCGAAAGCATTTATGATAAGATTAGCTCATGTAGATTTAGTAGCGGTTTTTGCATAATATCACCGGGACTGGCCATCCTCATAATTCTCATAATATCCATGAATATTCTCACCTCTTGTCCACAATGGTAGATATTCGTCATAGCAATTTTATGACGATTAACACCGTTCTAGAGCTCAAAAAGACGACTTTGCTTCAAATATAAGCGTAAACCTCACCGAACATAACCAACCTAGCCTACAAAAAGTATTACAGGACTACCTTGTAATTACATTAATTCTATCAAAGCCGTTTTCCAATAGCTTCTCTACTTTCCAAAAAAACTCCAATTAAAAAAAATTGAGTAAAATTTTTTCCGCACTCAGGGGGAAATAGTGATCTCCTGCTACACACACCTCGCGATTTCCACGAAGATAGAAAAGAAGCTCATCTTCACTTTCCCGCTCTCCCAGATTCCCAAATACCACATCCTGAAATGGGCTGCAATTGCCTCCTTCTTGACATAGAGTTGCGGAGTCGTTACCATTGCACCCGTTATCACCAAAGTTGCCCACCTGTGGACTTTATTAAGCCTATTGGACTTCTCTGTGCACCTGGCCACTATACGGCTGACTACCCATACTCGATTTTCTGTCTTGAGACTGTCGAGTTCAGCCAGCGCATAATATCTGAGTTGCCTTGTGATTACTGCTGACTCCTAAATAGTACTACCTACAAAATGCGTCTATGAAAATTTGGATACCAGGACCATTCACAAGTATTTGACCATTTGAATTAACCCCAACTGCATGCTTAGTATTACCATCAGCAATACCCTTTCATGGGAAAGTCACTGCCAAAACTTCTTCTGAAAAACTGGCTTTCTTGCCAAGAACTATTCTACTTGAAATATTGGATGAAGAATCCTTTATCTTTTTCTAATTTCTACGGAGATAACACTTTCCGTCAATTAATTATGATTCGCAAGGAACAGATCCGACCTGTACCTGTTCCTATCTATAGTCTAGTTCCTAAATTGTAGATAGTGACTCATCGTACATTTTCTGGTTTTTATGGGATTTGAAAGTGCGGAGGGGATGTACGAAAGTAAAACTTGATTTGAAGCCAAAGTACCTAGCTTATTTCTGTTCTATTTCTTGACTTGCTTTATATGAATTATGAATCTTACAACCGATGAGTCACCATCTACAATTTAGGAACTAGACTAATATGTATGTTCAACAAAACAGTATTTTGATTTTGAAAAATCGCGTACTAACTCTAATTACCGTATTGACTAATGAGTTTGACATGTTTATATCGAAGTCAAAACTGCATATTAACTTCAAATGTCAAAACGATGACATCAGCTTCTAAATGATTTTCTCAAATAACATTAAAATTTTTCGATACCAAGTTATATGGTTATAATAGGTTATTGTTAGGGAATGTTTTTTCTGGGTATTTTTGTCCAGGTGGTAATTTTACCAGGAGTTATGAAGCTAATTACAAGATTTAAGTCAAGCTGTCAACAAAATACCATCGCAAAGGCAGTAATAGTAAAACAGATGTAATTTGTTGAAATGTTTCTCAATCTAGCTCTTTCTTCTATTTTTTTTACACGCCATTTGAATTGATAATAGTTGGTATATAGAAGTATCGCACGGCTTTAGGACAGTACCTAGTGCACATAACTTGTGTGAACGTGATTTTTCACACTCGTAATGTAATATAGTATTTTCTATTGGCGTCTGTTCTTCAATAGTCACCTGCTGATATCTGTCTTTCCTGAATGGTTTCTTATCTCGTTTAAGAGACACCATCTCTCCATTAGTTTTTCAAAGACACAGTCTTTCACAAACAGTTCCTCATTGAATCCTTTGCTTGATAATTGCTCATTTATGATTTCATTCTATTTTTAGCACTGTTTACATGATTTTGAATAACGAAAGGGTGACCAAAGCGCATTATTCAAGGTTCTCTAATTGTTTATTGTTTGTTATTGAAATCGAATGTGGAGTTTTTGCTTCGGATTGCACGTTCATTGTTCTTCTACATAAAAAGTTCAAGCTAGTGAAAGGAAAGTATCAAAGCAAGTTAGGAAAAGGTGTTGTGTCCTTGATCCTGTAACACATAATTTCAGGGTTGGTTATTATTATTTATCAATTGTTAGAATTGAAAGACATAAAGAAATTGTTCTCTTTGTCACCTAGCTTCAAGAGCAACCCCCAGAAGTATTCAGGAGACTTGTACGAACTGCTAAATCATAAATTGAATCAGTATAAAATTTAATTGAAATACAGATCATAATTCATGCTCTTCGTTTAAGACCATTTTCTCATGTATTTATTATGATCATTTTCTGATTGTATTGTCGATGTTTTTATATTGCCAAAACATGTCAACCTTCATGAAATGCTTGAAAAAATTGCATTTCAAATAATATTCTTTCACACATACTAGTTCCTGAATTCACGAGACAAGCACTTCTATCGATCATTATTTAAAACGATCCCTGTGATGTTACAATGTTAATTTAACGTAATTACAAGATAGCATCTCCATCCCCATCGGTCACATCTGTTTGGAAAATACTAATTTGAATTCCAGACGTAATTTTCAACAGGCGAAAACGTAACTGTGTTAGACGAGGACCTTTCCTCGATAGAGGAAAATTGTTTCAATCTAGCATGCCAAAGTCGGTTTTTCGAAACACAATTGTTCACTAAGTTACTGTGATCGAGGTTAAGCCGATTTAGAGCATTGAAGGAGAAGTTACAAGTGAAAAACATTAAAATTGAGGTTGAAAATTTGAACATTACGGCATTTTGGGTTATAGGTTAGGGTTTCAGTGAGTGATATTGCCTCATTACTTTTCGATTAGTGGTTAGAAAAAAGTCATTACAAATATCCTGATAAATAATAATAATAATTGACGTATTTATCCCCCAACATCAGTATAAAAATAATTGGAATTAATATATATTTTGTATGATGAATAAACATGATTGAATCACGATCGCTTGTATGTGATATTGAATTAAAAATAATAATAAATACCATAAGGGACTCCGCACAATGATAAGAATTACATAATATTAAAAATATATGAATAAATCAATAAATTAAATATATCTCTCCACGTAACACTTGGGGTGAATGACATATTTAGGGTGAATATGGTTTGCAGAATTTTTCTAATGATTGAGGTGTATATTCGGGCTTTTTGCCATATTCTGGTTGTTGTCAGCTTTGCTTGCATCCTGATCTAACTATGGGTAATTTGAACATCGTTGTCCAAATACTTTTTCTGATTTAGTTACTTTGTTTTGATGGTTCCTGGTACTATAATTATTGTGATCGACAGATTGACTAAGAAATAGTTGCAATAAGCCTGTCTTGCGTAAACTTTATTGGCATCTATGGACCTATTATCACTAGAATATGCAGATTTTTTCCAAAAATTATTTTTATTACTCATTTCTGAATATTATTCTCTTTACATGTGATAGTAATTCTCACTTTCTCAACCTTATCTATCGAATCGTATTCATAAATTATCGCAGCATCGTCTGCACAGCTTATAATCTTTCCCTTCGTACCGATGTGTGAAATACTGATATAAAAATTTTAAATAAAAGAGGGTTCAGAAATGTTCCTTGAGGTACACCATATAGCGGATTTTTGGCAAGAGGGCATATCGGAAAATTCACGAATGGAGCCTCCTAATTGAGCTTTCACTACGAGTCTTTCAATAACTTTTTGTTGTAGAGCTGAAGAGTGACCGACGAAGAATGCCTTCCTCCAAGTCATAGCACCCGTATTTTCTGTCCGATTTAATGATAATATTTCCCACCTGTGCGGGTAGAGAACGGTCATTATTATTATCATTTGCATACGGATGCATCATCTTTATTTTAAATTTTTTCTAGTTTACTGTTGTAAAAACAGATTTTCGTGCAAAATGAACCAAAATATATTTTTCTCTTTTGATTTTGTATGCAATGAGAAATAGACAATATTTGACAAAATAAATTGTTCATATCACATGTTTTATCGAATTTGTTACGTACATGCATTGGTGAATTGCTCTATCTTCAACCGTTTCCGAGTTGAAGAGTCCATCTGGAGTGAGAAGGAGTCATTTCCTTCCGTATTATTTTCCAGTCCTATTCGTGACATTTTTGACATTGTATTCCTTTCAAATGCCAAACTTCTCATCTGAGCATACCCAAATCATATATTTTCGGAATCTCCATGAAATGTTGCGCATGCATAGTACATATTACAAGTGAATTTTTTCGATTTTTCTAATTATTTTGTTTCACAGCGTTTGACTCGAAATTCACTGATTATACCAATTTGATCATTCTGAATCGATTGGCATTCGCAGAATTGCTCTATCTTCAACCGTTGTATTCCTTCTATATGCCAAATCTTGAATCTGCATAAAATTTTGCGTGTATAGTGCGAATTGCAGGTGAATCTGCCGATTTCGTATTTTTTATGATTTTTAAGGGACTTTTTTTCGGTTTTTGGATTTTGACGTTCGCAAATATTTAGAGGTCTACCCCTTTGTAGAATGATTGTGAATGGTCGACTTTTCTTCTCTGATCCCCAACTGATAGAAAAAATGTTCGGAAATGTGAGAAAATACAGGGCCATTTTTCAGAAGAACTGGGGAAGGCTTTCAACATTTATTGAGGAGATTTTGTTGAATTTTCAATAGTAACTCATCAAGTTTTATATTATTCTACAGTCGTCCTTCTTCTACTAACTAATTGCAAGAATTACAAGGATGAACGGACTTTTCTTTACTGCAGTTTATGCCTCCTCTATGTCTTCAATTAATACTCTGACTATTCATTTCCTTTTAACACATTTACTGTTTCAACGAAAATTGCACCACAAACATAATTATTATAATTAAATATTACCAACAGCCTGATGGACTTGCCATGGGTAGTTGCTTATCGCCTTTCTTAGCAGACATTTTCATGAATTATTTAGAAAATAAATTTATTGTCACTGATGCCAACTCAGAAATTTTACACTGGTTCAGATATGTTGACGATTGCTGGGTGTTTGTGAATGGTAACATTGACACTGCCCAAAATCTTCTTTTTAAAATTAATCAAGTACACCCCAACATTAAATTTACAGTTGAATTAGAATCTGATAATAAACTTAACTTTCTTGATCTTACTATTCTTAAAAACAATAATACCCTAAATATCAGTGTTTACAGAAAACCTACACAAACAGACCATGTGATACCTAGTTTCTCCAATCACCCCCACCAGCATAAAATGGCTGCTTTCAATTGTTACATTCACAGACTCTTGAATATACCTCTTTCGACAGTTGATTACAAAAATGAATTGAATATCATCAAACAAATATAACTCAATTATCATTAACTCTTTGATACAAAAAATTAAGAATAAAAAGGAACATAATTTAAACTATCCTAAAGTAGATTCTGTTGACAAATTTGTTTCACTTCCTTTTTTAAACGATAATATTTCTCTAACAAAATAGCTGGTTGCATCAAAGGTCACATTGAAAACATTAAAATTTCTTTCAAAACTAATTACAATTTAAGTAGATTTTTAGTCAATACAAAAGACAAAATTGATAAACTTTCAAGAAGTGGTATTTATAAATTAAATTGTGAAGATTGTGATGCAGCTTACTTTGGCAGAATATGTAGACCTTTGAAAGTTCGTATACAAGAACATCAAAACCCAAACAAAGTATCTGCGTTTGGTGAACATTTAAGGTTCAACAACCATAATTTTAGCCCAAACAGAAACTCTCAAATTTTACAGGAGGTTAGGTCCAAAAATGAAAATAGATTAGATTTCCTTGAAGATTTACATATAAGTAAAGAAATACTCAACAATGACCTTTGTCTAAATACTCAAGTCAATTTAAACAGAGCTTATGTACCCCTTCATAGGCGTTTGAAATAATGTCTTTAAACTTTTTGAAATTAATTCTTTTTAGTTCAAACATTTTTCAATTTTTTAATATTTCATTAATTCTTTCTCTATTATGATATTACTTGAACCCATTTAGCAGTTTATCCATTCTCTCCGGCCTTTTCAATTCTGAGAACACGAAGTTAATTTTCACCTTTTGGTTTTTTATTGGTAACTATGTAGTTTTGTACAACATCTAACCTTGATCAGCGGGTATAATGTGATGAGTTCTCATTAGACTCTTTCTCATTCCCTTAGCTTTCCTTGTTGGGGTTGGATAGAACTGCATAGAGGCCTTATATTGATCAACTGCTTGAAGGTTTCATCATTTCTTCACGTTTGTGCTACCCAAATTGCCTATTCTTGGACTAAGATAGTTCTCATTAGACTTTTCACATGTTCTTAAGACCCAATTCTGGGTGCTCAAACATTGGAGCTAATTCACTTAACTTGGGTCGCCTCTTAGGTTCAGTTTGTCTTCCCACTATGCAGGTATATTGAGTGAAGTTCTCATTAGACTTCTCCTCGGTGTCTCAGCAACACTTGGTTGAAGATGGACAGAGCCATAGAGAACCCCCCTCCCTACTTTATTTCTGATTATTTCTCACTCATTACTTAATTTGATAATTTATTCCTTTCTACTAGGTGCTCTCCTCTTCGAGTCACCCAAATTGCTTCTTCTGGGAATGAGAAAGTTCTCATTAGACTTCTCCCATGACCTTGAGCTCAATTCTGGTAGCTCAGAAGGTAGAGAACACACAGAAAATCTTGATAGAGTTTTCTCTGGTAGTGTATTTGTGGAAAACGAAAGGTTCCCATTAGACTGATCCTTTTCAGATCTACATTCCTTTTTGAACTCATGTCTAGATTAGTTCATTTTCTATTTGTGTTCTGTGACTCTATGTCACATATGTCAGTGGTCACTGTCACTTGTCAATAGTGTCATTGGCACACTTTGTCAATTTAAATTTCATTTCCACTTCAACATTCAGACAGATATGATGTAGTATCCCATATCTTTATTTTATGAATCCTTGAACAGGATGAAAATTGTTCAATTTTGAATATGTTGTAACATTTTAATTTGGTCCATGGATGTTTTTATATGGCTTCTTGTACACCTGACGAGTAAGTAACCTCACTTTTCATAACTTTCAAATTTCAAAAAAATTTCATTTTATCAAATTCAATTTCAATCATTACTTACTTGCAGGTACACATTGATGATGACTTAACAATCGAAAGCGCTCTGCTATAATTTTTAAAATAAAAATATTTTGCACGAAATAGAAATTTTGTATTGAAGCGTGCACACAGCTTGACAAATTCACATAATTATTATCATCTGCTCTACACATACTTTTGAAAGATAATTCCCCACCTATTACAACCGGCAAAAACTTTAAATTTAGTGACAACGATGATAATTCAGTTCTAACTGGAGGGATTCTAACGATGGGTAGGTAAATGGAAAAACGATGAATCATTGTGTTTTGTCGCTGGAATCGATTGACTTTGAATGCGATACCTGTTTCAGTTTCGGATATAATTTGGACACATTGTTTTTTTTTCGAAACTTTGACTCACAGGTACGGATTGAGGGAGAAGTTATTAAATTCGATTTTATTTTATTTCTGACTGAGACATTATAAGTTTATATCGTTATAGTAACGCAGGGTTGCCAGTGAGTCACTATCGTCACTATTGGTCACTATTTTAAAATCGTGTCACTTTTCTCACTATTTTCGAAATTTGGTCACTATTGTCACTATTTCAGAGCTTAGAATTGGTTAGAATAAGGTGCTCGTTAGAATACCTTGCATCATTAAAAATGTAAAACCAAGAGCACCTGCAATTACCAATCCAGAATACCATCAAAAAATTTAGAAATTATAAAAAAATACCTTGTACAAAATAATTACTAAACATCATTAGTCAAAAATAATACGAAGCTAAAAACAAAACACTGAAAAAACGAGTAGAACAACAAAATCGACATATAACAAAATACCATATGTAAAAAATCGCAGACTTGCAGCGGTTATTAAAGATGAACATTCAAAAATAGCGTTTGCAAATAAAACACCATTGGAAGACATTTCTCTTCACACCAAAAAACATCAAATATGGTTAACCAAATTAAGTGTGAGAATTGCCCTCAGGGCTATATAGGACATACTAAAAGTTACCTGTAACACTTCACAAAAAAAGCTCACAGTTTTAACTTTATGACACCCATCGTTTTTGATACGCACCTATTTTTATCTAAAAGACTACTATGTGAAATTATTCACATATTCAAACATAACAGTGTCAATACCAGAAGGAATTGAAGGTTCAAACACAATATTTTTTAGTTTGAAGTTAATCATATATTAATGTCTTTGATGTTTTTATTTCCCCTTCTTTTCTAGTCCGTTTTATAAAATTTTCAGAAAAAAAATCTTTTGTAATTGGCTCTCAGTATTCGTGTATGTGTTGATGTTTTAATTGTTCAAATAATCTTGAAATGTCCGTTTTTGAAATTATTTTAAGTATTGGAAAACAAAATTTTCGTCAGTCCTCCCGAATATCCAAACTATTATTCTCGTCGAATTTTAATACATGGTGGCAAGTAAAACAAATTTTCAAAAAAAAATCCGTTGTTACAGAACCCTGATGATGATTTAAATATAGTTCAAAACATTGGCCCAAAAAAAAGTTTTTCTTTCCAAAGCTTAACTTTGAATGATAGGTAGAAGTTTCAGTGAGTTTTTAAGTACAATTTCCAAAGTACAGATTAATTTAATCTTGATAAATATTTTTATCCTCTTTTTGTAGTATTTATTTTGGCCTTCATTTACTTCCCATATCCTAAAAATTTCTCATTAAAATACTGCAAATGAGCTCTGAAATGATGAAGGAAAATATGACCAGCTTTCATAGAAGTTCCTCAATTGGTTGGGAAAATGTCACTATTTAGACAAAATATCCAATAAGTAGTCACTATTTCTGTGAAAATTAAGTCACTGTTCTACTATTTTTCAACCTCTGAAGCGCTGGCAACCAATCGATAAAAAGGGTCATAACTTTCTTGGGATATTATAGATTCTATAATTCCCTCTACCTTTCACAAGTGAAAATAAAATAAGAGATGCTTTATATATATATATACAGGGTGTTCCAAATTAAGTCGGCACCATTGCCAACTCCGTTATTATTGATGCTACGAATTCGGTTAAATGGGCAAATTAGTATCATTTTTAATGGCCTTCACGATGCCAAAACCAAAAAAAATGACAGTCGCGTTTACAGAATATTTCATAAAATGATATTTATTTCAATATTTTATTTTTTCATGCATTCGAGTCGTAATAACACTCTCACAAAGCTCATATCACCTTTCTTGAAAATGAGCGACTTATGTGGAAATATTTATTTCTTTCACTAGTACAAAAAATTTCTTTGTTTTTGCGAATAAAACCTCATGATTGTCCAAACACCCAATTTTGGTAATTATACGAATGACAATATTTTGTTACTAATAGCAACATAAGACAGTAAAAAGAAAAAATTGCGCTGGGATGTGAACTCGTGAAACCCGTGATCATCATGTCGCACCACTCAATTGACACTACTGAGCTATTTGGTATTGATGTAAAAAATTATAATTTCCATCTTAAAGCCATTCCGCTAGTCGCATTTATTTTGTGAATCAAAATATGTCTGCTGTAATGATAACTTTGAAGCCGTTTTTGTACAGAACAGAAAATACTGGAGGGTCATATGAATGTGGTTGGAAAAAATGTGTTTGATTCGATAAAACATAATTATTATGAGCGATCAAGCTGCCTTGAAACTTTGTTGAAATACTATTTGTCAAATATTCTCAAGCATATTTTTCGAAATGCCGTTTTCCCATCAAGAAAAATGTGATATGTTAGAATCCTACTTGGATTGCCAGAAAAATATCATAAGAGCACTCCAACACTACAGCAAATCGTACCCTGATCGTGAATTACCAAATCGACGTTTTTTGGTGTGCTTCATCGTCGATTCAGGAACAATGAAAAAGTTTTTGAGAAGAGGAGACCTAAAAATCGTTTTGTAATATCTGAAGATACAGAAATTGAACTTTATCCTACTTTGTGGTATATCCAAATAATTCCATCAGAGATTTATCTAGAAAAATAGCTGTTCCACGAATTCTGAAGAAACATAAGATTTCTCCTTATAAGTTAAGACCAGTGCAAACACTGGAACCTGGTGATCCTGAGAGACGATTATGGTTTTGTCGGTAGTTTATAAATAAATGCAGACAAGATCCAAACTTCTATAGAAATAAAAATCGTGGGATGGATAATAGAAAGAATTTTCATTATTGGAGTAGACATAATTCATTACTAGTCCATCCCCACAATCCGCAAAGACGATTTAGTATTGATGTTTGGTGTGGTCTATTCAGAGGCAGATTTATCGGTCCATTTTTGTATTTACCATGGTTCTTTGAACGGACCACGTTACATTAATTTATTAACAAGAGTGTTGGAAGGGTTTTTCGATGATCTTGATCTGGAGGCTCGTCAGATGATCTATTTTCAACAGGATGGAGCAACAGCACATAATGTCAGTGGCGTAAAAATGATGCTGTGAGGCTGTTATGGAAACAGATGGATTGTTTCAAATGGTTCTGTTTAGTGGTCCCCTCGTTCACCAGACATGATACCTCTAGATTTTTATTTTTGGGGATTTCTGAAAAATGAGGTTTACAAAATGAAACATAATAGTGTAGATGAACTGAAAAATTATATTGAAACTATAATTAATTTAATTGATGGCCGAACTATGTTGAATGCCACACGTAGTGTCAATAGAAGGGCCCAAATATGTGTTCAACAAGAAGGTGGTGTTTTTGAACATTTACTCGATATCTAATAGCGCTTTATCAAATCCGTTTGTTATAAATGTTTCCTATTGATAAAACTGTCTTATTTTCACCTTTACGAAAAAAAGTCAAATGAGATTTGTTGTTGAGAATGTTATTACGAATCGAAATGCATGAAAAAATATAGGGTGCTCCATTAAAAGAAATATCATTTTATGAAATATTCTGTAAACGCAACTGTCAATTGGCCATTAAAAATGCTACTAGTTTGCCCATTTAACCGAATTCGTAGCATCAATAATAACGGAGTTAGCAATGGTGCCGACTTAATTTGGAACTTCCTGAATATGTGTATATATATCAAAGAAATCAAAACTGAACCATATTTCATTCATTCACCTCAAAACAAATAATAAATGTACAATTTTGAAATTTGCCCTGAAAATTACTTCCGCCACTGGATACAATTTCTTTTCTTGTATGGCTGGAGCTTCTGTTCACTACTGTCGAGGTACCTGCCTCTTCTGATGGCAAAGCAACATACGCGCCGTTTTATTCCTTATTTCGATACCCCTTCGCCACCGTGGAACTCTTCCAACCTCCGTGTCTTTTTGAGTTAGTCATAGTTTTTTCTGCATCAGCTAGAGCAGTAGCAGAAGTGCGACGAAGGCAATGTCCCGTACAGGAACATGAGTTTGGCAATTCTAAATACATTGCGATTTTGCTGGGAATTTTCCCACACATGTTTCAATTGGCTGAGATGTACATTTATTTTGTCGGAAGCTCAAAAAAAACAAAATTGCTCGCCCTACGGTTTCCCAATCAGTTTTTCTCGTGAAATTAGATTAGTGAAATTATTTCGTTGAAGAACGAAATTTATACGATAAAAAAAGCTCTTGTGTTTTTACTGTCGATGAAATCTTCTCCTTATGTTACTATGATTTTAATTCATCATCATCGGTACAACTAGATATTGTTTTTTATAAAAAATTAACTGTTAATGATACAGTTCATTTCACTGGCCGAATAATACACTTGATGTCGGTGAGTTGTGAAGGATAATCCCATCAAACATCCCTAAACCCTCCATAGAGGCGAAAATAAGAGTTGACAAATTTCTGCTGAACATCCCGCTCCTGAGGGACACTTGCCGGCTTTAGAACAATTAGCAGTGCATTCGACCGTGTCCGACAATTATCGGGGAGTGACCAAACTGACCGCTTCAATGAAAGGGTTGGATTACGCCCTCTGGGACAATTCCGGCTTCCAGGAGCTCCTTTCGATGCTTCTGTGATAAAAAGAGAGAATGCGTCGTAAAGTATGCAAATTACTTATTCCAAGACTCTTGGCTATTGAAGGATTTACCGCAAATGACTCAGTGTTGTAAAAATGTATAGAAGTAACTGGATTTACATGCATTTGGGGGATTTGGTCTCCGAGGAATATTTGTTTTTACAAGGCAACAAATCATGTAATCTTGTATGGAAGTCAAACCTTTTCGGCACTCGTGTTGGATGGGATACAGACGTTGCTTGACAAGAACACAATGACTATTTTGTGCAGTGCTGTAAAACGTCATTTAAAAAATTATTAATTGATTTATTCACGACTTCTTTGTTTATATCATTCAAAATATTTCCAATATATATGAGCTGATTTACAACAGTATGTAATAATGAAATAATATCAGAGAAAGAAATCAATGGAGTTAATAAAGAAATTAGATTATAGGAAACAAACCATGACATTGCATTACAAATTCTTCAATTTGAGTCGATGTGCCGAATTGTTTCCAGTATTGATTAAGAATCAGATAGAAAACGTCCACACTTTTACATGAAAGTAATGAGAGGAAACAATAAAAAATAAATGAAATGTAACATACCTAGTGCCACTACAAAAAAAAATTCAAAACTATAAAAACACATGTTAAAGTGTGTGATTGAATCAGTATTCAAATATGGTGATATCATTCTTAGCTTTCGGTTCAATACCATTCCATGTCACATTGGTAAAGTACTGTGTTGGTATTTGTGTTCGCAGTAAGTTACTTGTATAGAATATAAATAAAGCGGACCTAATAAGATACCTTGTAGTACTCCATGTTCATTCAACTCCTTCAGTATTACTGATATATTTATTGAATTTTACAATTTGTTGGCGAACTGCAAAATGCACAGATATATTAGAAACACCTGAATTAAAATGGCTGGAAGAAATTAAAAAAGATATATAGAATAGCAAGAATGAAAAAACGAAGTTGGGAGCAATGTTATGAAAATACCAACAAAGACACACAATTAGTGCCATAAAAACTAGGATTTGATGTTCGATCGTTCAAAAGTGAAAAAATTAGAAAGCTGTTGAACCTGACGTGTAATTTTAAAGTTGATAAAAGCTTTGGAATACGAAGTAGGGCGAAGAGAAAAATATATTATTCATTGAAAAAGCAGAGGCAATTGGAATCTCGAATTCTGTCGAAATGTGTTTTTTTACGAATAAATTCATATACTTAGATTATTATCAACAATATCTAGAGAATTAAAGTACTTATATAATTCTCTATGATATCGTGTTGAAGATCAATTACCGTTTTTTTACAGTTTTGTTACACTTTAGTATAATTATATCATAGCAGAATTATTTTAGGCACTTTTGTTCAACAATTTTATGACTTGGATTGCGAACGAAGGCAAGAAAAAATATTTAATAATAATAGTTCCATTTTATAAAAAATCCTAACATTTCTCAATGGAATTTTGTGTTTATTTAATGCAATAATTTATTCAAATTTCCAATTTGCACTTGATATGACACCGATGAGTACTCTGTGCGTAGCACTACATTTAACATTAGAATAGAAAGAATGAATATAATAACCGTAAAACATTTTTAAACTGTTATTTAAATGTGCTTAAAAAATATCAATAACTACAATAAAACCCATCAGTTTGTTATCATTATCTGTGTAGTTTTACGAATTGAATTTAAATTCATTTGTGTCAAGAATTATTCTCTAGAAAGGCTTTTACGTTATAAATGATTTATAACGTAAAATTATGGAATTGATTCACTTCATCCTTTCATTCTTTGTTCCTTTGAATAAAATCTATTTTTACAAGTATTTTCATGTATTTTATTTTGAACTTCCCAGCAGTAGAATTTGTTTGATTAGGTATATGTTCTCATAGGTATACCAACTGCAGGTACCACGTGTTAGCGTTTACAAACATTCAGGTCAAGCTACAAAAATGTTTCACAATTTATACGGGTTTTTCCGATTTTATTTTGGTGAGTTATTGCAACATTCTTCAAGAAGTAGGAGGTACAAGTAAACCAACCGACATTTTTTCCTTTTAATTTTTCATGTCAGACTCAGTCGGAAAATTTTTCGATTTTCTACGCTTTCTGTATCTAGCCTACGAAAGAGACGGGGCTGGATAACAATTTTTTTTTCATTCAAGTTATTCGATGCTCAGATATATTTCTGTGTTTTTACGAATTTTTCCGATTTTATTTTCGAGATTTTTTTTTTTTAGCTTCTCAACGATTTTTTTTGGCGTAAAATCCGACTTTTTAAACTGCCTGAAATGCTTCCGCATTTCTACGTAATTTTGCAAATTTTTTAGGGGCAAACAGAGGTTTAATAATCAATCGATAATGGAGCTAGACTCCCGAGAGACAGAAATCTGTCTCTTTAAGAATTGACTCACCTCAAGAAGTTTCTTATGATGTCATCTGAAGATCATCTTTCAATCATTCTTAGGTATGTTCATATTCTTCAATTGTTTTTTCGGGTTCGGAAAAGCATAAAAAAATTCTTAGACTTACTTTTGATGTCAGTTGGGTTATTTCCTATACCCATCTTTCTGTAAATTGCATTTAGTTAGTTTTTATTATTTAAAAAATAAATAAATCGTAGTTTCCAAATATCATGTAATAAATTAATATACGGTGTAGAGTAAACAAATATTTTGAACCAGTAATCGACCCAATTATTTTTCAACTAACTTCGAAGGCTTTGATTTTTCAAAATGTTCCCAAAAAAATCAAACCTACATTTTTTCCAAATTTTTATTTATTTATAACTTTTGCAATTGTTTATGTGTGAATATAAAACGATCGCAAAAATGTTTCGAGAGGTCTTTTTAAATTGCTTATCTAGAAAGAGGTGTATCGTAAAAATTATTAGCATTTATATGTTCTAACTGCCGAAACTTCACCGTTTATATTTCAGACATGGTAATGGTAATAGTAAGTATGGATGGTGACTGATGCGCCGCAACCTAATTAGATCTATTGTGCCCCATCTTCTTCTGCTATTTCAAGGTGTTGTCGTTTACAGCAGCCCCTCAAGCTCCAATTCCTTGGGGAATTAAAGGATTTTGAGGGGGTCTATTCGTGATATTTCTCCCACAGTCAGCTGGTGTTATCCCAGTATATTCAATATTTTGTGATATACAGCATAACACTCCATCAATATATGGTGTGGTGTTTCTGGATGTTCCCCACAGAATCTGCAGGTGCTGTCCTTCTCTGAGCCTAGCTTCCTTGTGTGTTCTTTGAGACTGCAGTGCCCCGTCAGTAAATCCCGAGATTGTCTTTAGACTAGTTTTGCTGAGGTTAATCAGTGTCTTCGATCTTGCTCGGTTGAAGTTGCCGAGGAGATCTTTGGCCTGCCTTTGCCAGTATGTTGTTCTCATTGCTTCTTCAGTTTCGTTGAGTTCTTCAAGTCCGCAGAATGCTTCTCGATCAGTGGCGTTGATGCCTCTTTTCGTGCTTGAGTATCTGCTTGTTCATTGCCCTCCACTCCGACGTGCCCCAGAGGAGGATCACCTTGCTGTTCCTGCCTAGATCATTGAGTTTGTCTAGGCATTCCCAGACCATCTTTGAGTTGATGTTATATGAGCTCAACGCTTTCATGGCTGCTTGACTATCGGATAGGATTGCGATTTCGTTGTTCCGGTATTTCCTGTCGAGGTTGAATTGAATGCACTTTTCTATGACGTGAATTACCGCTTGGAAAATACTGGGGAACCGGCAAATGGGTTCGGAGTATTTGGTGCGAGGCCCAAAGAATCCTGCTCCGTCGGGAGTTTTGGACCCTTCCGTTTACCATGTTATGGTATTCTTTCCAAGTGCTCAAATGAATTCTATGCCCCATCCACTCTTGGTATTTATACATGCAGATATAATCATTATACAGTATATTATTAGACGGTTTAGATTTTCCAAAAACTTATGATACTTATTATATTATGACTAGAAACTGATTTTTTCAATCACAGAAGTCGTAGTTATTTCAAATATGCATTCTGAAACTTTAATCTCTGTTTAAAGATATTGTTCTGTCAGCCGTATACAAAAAAACATATGTAACGATGTCCGATCATAATCAATCTCATAGTTTTTTTGGAATGACTGTGCACAAATCTTCACTAATGGAATCACTTTCGATTATAATATCTGAATAATTGTTTCGATAAAAGGCGCTTTGATATTCCTTAGCGTGATTAATATCCTTTTAATTCGGCGATAAAAAATATTAACGCTTTTACCTCATTTGTTTTGGTAGCGGTTTCGGGGCTAATGATTCCTAATCAGTGAGCACGCACTGGATCAGATCGTTACGGTTTTGATTTGCATACGGACATAACGAAAATTATTTTATAAATTGCTATACAGGGTGTACTGTTGAAGATAGAACGAGTGGCTTCTAAATGTGATGTATGATAATCAACAACAGCAAGCAGCCAATTGCGTAGCTCAGGGGTTCCTGACCTTTTTTATAATATTTCAATAAAAGTATAATATTTACTCTTCTAAAAGTGTTCAAAGGCTTTTCGAATTCAATTCCTGAGAAATATACTTCCATAGTCTTTAGTGCGAAACTTGTTATTTACCTGTGATTAAAATATCAACATTAGGAGTAATGGAACTTATCTTCACTCTTAAGTCCTCTTCAACACTTATTCTGCTTCTATGTTTATTTTTTATTTACATGGGTTCAGAAAATCCACTATCACACAAGTAACTCGTAACAAATGGCATCAATAATAGCACAGTTTGCCGGAAAATCAAAGGTTACTCGATTTTACATCCGATCCATAAGTTGATTAAATCTTTCTCTTTGAAATAATCTTTCATGAAACTATCTTCTGTAAGATCGATTAAAATTTCTTATAGTTTCAATTCATTTGGTGAGGTTCCCAAAAAGTATTTCTGATCCAGTCCACTTTTGAATAATCTTCAGAAAAATACTTCTAAAAGCTTTTTTGAAGGCCTTCCAAGTGAACAATGATATCTGCAACCACATGTGGCATTGAATGATGATAGAGTGGGATATGCGGATACATTCTCCTCCTGTATTTGTGAACAAAACAGTACACAATATCGCAGCAGGGCATTTGCCAGTGTCGATGATCTGTACTAATTGGGTTAAGAGACTCATCAATACAGTTTGGGTAGATTTACCCCCACGAAATCCATGTTGCATGGGACTCAAAATATTGTGAGCATTGTGGTGGTAGGACTGAAATGATCTAGATTAGTTGATTTCTTATTTTTTGAATCGGTAATACTTTTCCCAGTTTTAAAATAGTTGAAAGCAAAAGAACTAAAAATATGATAGGTTTTATAATGGGCGTTAAATTTTTTTTCAAAATAATAGCTGGTATTTCATCCATTCTAGCAGATGTATTGTTTTTCATCTTTGTTGGAAAAAACCTGCCAATCACTGAACTCACTTTGTGTGCGTAAATATCAAATAAACTGCAGACTTAACCGATGTGGATCTCTGACAAGATTAGTTCGTGTTTTCAATTTGGCGAGACCCTGCTGTTCTGACCAGCTTTCGGATTTCGGCGCATAACTGGAATTCCTTGGTCAGCGTTCGGATTCCAAACGTCCAATCCCGGACCCTGTAAAATGGCTGACAAGAACCTATTAAATACGGACTAAAAACACGCCATGTTCTGCTCGCACATGCTGCTTACCCACGGTCGAAAATACCTTTTCGTCTGTGGATTGAAATTACTTATATTCCTTTATGGGTTCGGCTGAGATCTGGAGACTCTTTTATTGATCCGAAGCGAAAATGATAACAGAGTATACTGGAAATCGTCACGTGAAATCTTTTAAATGAAAACTTCTTAGTAGGTGATTTTTAATCTTGAATTTCATGAAAATATGTAAACTTCTCAAGATGAAGAAACATTCTTTTTATTCTATTTATCAGACACATGAGACAAACGATTTAAAGAAAAAACAATTGATCCGAAGCGAAAATGAGTACAGAATATACTGGAAATCGTCACGTGAAATTATATAATTGAAAACTCAGTAGGTGATTTTCATTCATGAATAAATTTATAAAAATATGTAAACTTCTCACGATCGTTTCGTGCAAACTCTTGCAAAAAAGTACTTTAATAACGATTCTTCAGTAGTGGTCTCAGCACAGACTCTCGAAGGATTACGAGGTATAGCCACAGAAACATTACAGACTTTCAAGGAATGGTGTACAAAAACGATTCAAAACTAAGTCTTGAAAAAAGTTTATATATCAACTTCAAATTTAGGCAAAATCGCCCTACCGTTTTCTTCAATGACCTTGAGCATAGGGAACACACAAAATTTTCAGGAGTTCACTTAGATCAACATCTTTCGTGGTAGAACCATGTAGAATTTGTCTCTAAAAAAATCAACTCAGCATACTATGCTATTTTACCTCCGAGGAAAACGATAGAGAGGAGGAAAACGTGTAATGAGGTTAATATCTGGTTTGAAGTACAAAGATAGTTGCAAAACAACATTTTCAAATTATAACGTTCTAACCTTACCGTGCATATATATACACAAAACACTCATATACGTAAAACTAAACCTAAATGATTTAAAAAAACTCAGATAAACATACATACTCAACTAGAATTGCCAATTCATGGTCAGTAATAAATCACATGAGCAAATTTGAGAAATTACCAAGATATTCAAGTGTTACTCCTTCCAACAAATTGTCAACTGATTTCAAAAACCTAGAGCTGAGACAATTCAAAACGACAGTGAAATAAATGCTACTTATTCAGAAATGCTATTACTCTGTTGAACAATTCATTTCTGATACTATGTCGAGGCGAGACTAATGGGTTTTTTCGAGAACGAGATCGAGAAAGACACTTCGAGATTTTTCGAGATCGAGAAATTATTTCGAGATTTTTCTATCTCGAAAAAATATATGTGCTGCAATAACTCACAGCTCTAAATACGCCATAAAGGAGAAAATAAGGAACTATGCTAAAAAATAATTTAATTAATAGTAATTAATTAAAAGATAATTATTATTACTTTAAAAATTAATTGATAGGACATTCGGTCAGCCTGGCCGGGTAAAGAAATTCCATAAAGGGAAAGGGCCATAAATTCAACTTTATTTCTATTGTTTTCTTTAAATATGTTAGTCCAACCTTATTACTATGTTACTTCTAAGGATATTCTTCTGGCAGACTTATGGCACCACTTTTTCATAAATTTCACTATGCAGTACTGCGACCTCTGCTATTAAGAAAAAATATTTGAATAATATCGATAATTTTTTTTCAACAGACCACTGTTTCGATTATAATAAATTAGTTTGTTGCTAGTGATGGTACATTATTCTCTTCACAAATAAAGAAACAATTTTGAACTGTCACCTTTCGTACCTAGGTAAATTCAAGGATTCGTTAAATTTTCAATTTTTGGAACACGATTTCCAGCTCTCGATCAATTTTTAGGGTCTAGAGTACTAATTTGCCTGGACTATAGTCTTCTCTGTTGGTTGGCCCAGTCACTAGATAATGCTATTCATGTATGCACTGATAATTTTCATGTATTGCTCAACGATCCTTGTGGAACGTCCTCGGCCATCCTCTAATGTAATTAAAAAAGGGCAGCATTGGTCATTCTGGACTGGCATTCAATGGCACGAAGCCGGTTGATTACCAGCCAAAATACTGGTTGATTAAGTAGAAGAAGCGCGATTTGAGAAGGGTGCAGACCCAAAGATTGACAGGCAATCACCTCAGTAGCTCACTGGGAGTTAGAAGCGGACTCCCGCTGAATTCTAATTCCCCATTCGACCGATTGTCTCTCCTCTCTCGCTTCCATGGCCGATGCGATTGACTGCTCATACTCGGTTCTCTGAAATATGTATTATTCATATATCTGTAATGGAAAAGCTTTCGAGAAATGGAGACATTTAGTTGTAGAAATTAATGGAATGTGTCTTCGTTAGAGTGAACGACAAAAAGGTCAGATAATACGAATTTGATTTTTTTAATGATTTATTTTATCAATTTCTTCATTTAACAGAATTTTCATACACATACCCTGAGTTTACTTCAAGAATTTTGGTGGGACAAAGAATACTAGAATTTTTTCATAATAACAATAAATGAGAAAACTGTTAATACGTAAAACCAATCAAATGAAGAATTCATCATTTATCAGAATAACTTTGTAACTGACTGATTTTTGATCCGAAAAGAACTCCATCTAATGCATATGTATGAGAACTGATAAAGCATCATATGCATAAATGGTAAGAACAATTTTTCATAGATCTGAATTCGTTAATAAACGAAAGTGACTGAAATGACAAAACTAAGTAATCGCAGATCTCAATAACCTAAGCTAATCATAACATAAAACCGTCAAATCCAAAAACTAACGAAACAGTTTTATCGAAAAATTATTTAATAGCATCTAAAAACGTAAAACTAACAGTTATCCGAAAAAAAATCTATTATCAAAAGATCCAAGAAATCGAAATGTGTAAGATATAAAAAGATCAGAATCGAAATTCAGCAGAAATATAGCGAATAATATACTGGTCTGGTAGAAACTTGCTCTATTAGCTCTAAGATGGCGCTAACTTCTAGTTGAACAAATCGAGTCGTCTGGTTCGGACTCCTATTGATCGATCATTTTTGTTTGTTCCTTCTTCGATTTATTCGAGAATTTAATTGCTGGGTGGTGATTTTGAAGAATATCGAAGAAAACAGCCAATGTTATTCATAGAATTTCACTGAACTCATAATCCCATCGTGCTACGATCAACCTTAGCAATATGTCAGATTTCAATTATTACCCATATATCGGCAAAATACTACCTACCTACCATAAGGACGCTTTCGGAGGATGTAGCGTGTCAATCCACAAAACATTTGGAGGCGGAATCATTTTATTTCCGTGCTACATAATACTGGTGATAAAATTTAATGTGAACTTTAGCATTTTACTAATATTAGGTGGTGAGACAGAAATGATGAATTTAATGGGGAAATGAGAATTTATTGAAGTATATTATCCGCACGCTACGCCATCTCTGAGAGAGTAGATCAACCGGCGTTTCGCTACGCTATAATCTCTCTAATTCCTGAAAATTTTTGGTTCTTTACTTTTCGGTATCAGCATTTATTCGTATGATTATTTTCGATATGCCAATTTTAGGTCTTGTGGTATACTGGTTCGACGATTTTAATTCCTTTGACTTTCGGATATTACGCTTACAATTTTCTGTTATTATATTTTATCATTTTTATGAGATATTGCTTCTGCAATTTGACGGTTTGATCGAATATCCATCTTCACATTTGTGTTTATTCTCATTTTATGGTATCACAGATATACCGTCTTGTGATTTTTCAGTTCATCAAATTTTGGTTCTTCAAAAGTCTGGTGTGATCATTTTTGATTCTGGGATAATTCGTTTTTAATGAAAATTGGTTATTGTAATGTTTTGGTTTTACAAAGTTATTTTCCAATTCTTTTCCATTTGTACGAAATTATTTCCTATCTAGTTCGATTCTCCTTAAAATCGATACTGAACTTCGTTGGTTCGATAGTTTTAAATCATAGTCTATTTCAGATCTATATTTTACCGTTTTTATGGATTATATGTAATCAGAATTTTGATGCCTTTACGCTCTTGCTTCATTTGATTTAATTTTTTTATGGTTAATTTGACTTGTATGAAGCCTCAAAGGACTCCGCACCATCCTTGAGGAAAATGGCTATAAAATTTCCTGAAAAGTCAGGCTTTCCGTTCAGAATTTTTAACAGTTCGGATAATTGACAAAAGTTCTATTCTTCCTAGGAATACCTTGCCTCAATGATGGTACAATGTAATTTTGATCTCGGATCGAATATACTTTTTCGTTTTGTGCTCTGCAACAGAGTGAACAAAAAAACTCCAATTCGATTTAGTTTTAATAACACAAGAGAGTGAGAATAAAGTGAAAATAATATGACTGATTTTTCGAAAACTTGTTGCCAGGCAATTGATACGAGAGCCCGAGGGGCTCGAGTAGCTATTGCCAAATGGCAACAAGTTAGATTGAAAGCTATTGCTTTCTCACTGTCCCTAGGTTATCAGTTGAAGCTGTTTCTAAATTGACACGTTACTCAAAATAGTAGTCTTACATGCATTTTCGTTGATTTTCTTAAAATTACATCGAATGATGATGTACTAAACCGTTTTCGAATCATTTTTCACTTTACATGCAAACTGATGACAGACGTCAGATCAAAAGTATCAGTTGTCACATAATAAAAACAAAATACCACAAAAAATTCCAGCGGCAATTTTCAAGGTAGAAAATTCCCACTATAATAACGCTGTGATTGGCCTGAACGTACATGAATGCTTTGAATTGATGGTTTCGATTGGTTGCAAGAATTGTCAAAAAATAATCGTCAATAGTAGCAGGATTCTATTGATAGGTACCACATATACACGGGCTATTTTCAAGCAATTCTTCTTGTTCTTCTCGGAGTAGATTAGTGCGGTATACCTATTCCAAAAATACAATACCTTTGTACATGGTGAATCCTTTCTGTTGAAAAGCATGGAGAAAATACTGGACGGGCACATGAGGTGTGGTGTACTAACAAAGCACCCACTCAATGTCCACCAGTATGCATACCAGGCTGGTAAGTCAACAGAACTTGCTCTCAACGACCTTGTCGCCGCATTCCTTGACATAGAAGGAGCATTTAACAATGCACTACCTCACTCCCTATATGAGGCCACTGTCTCTAGAGGAATTGAACCAACACTATGTGACTGGATAAGAACTATGCTTCATAACAGAACTATAACGACCTCTCTACAGAGGGAAAGTGTCAGCTTCAAGCCAGCAAGGGGCTGCCCACAGGGGGGGGTTCTCTCCCCTCTGCTATGGTCACTGCTGGTGGATGACCTGCTGGCCATTCTCTCGCTGTGGGAGGTCGATCTGCAAGCATATGCTGACGATCTGGTCCTAGTAATACGCGATAAATCCGAAGAGACGATCTCCTACGCCCTTCAGGATATATTGGACACTATATATAAATGGTGTGAGAGGGAGGAAATGTCCATTAACCCTCACAAAATGGTCATAGTGCCGTTCACCAGAAAAAGGAAGCTGGAACAATTAATACCTCCTTCCATCAATGGTGTAACAATTCCATTTGCAAGTGAAGCAAAATATCTGGGAATAACCCTAGATGAAAAGCTAAATTGGAACTTGGATCTGGAAAAGACTATCCGGAAGGCTAGCCTATCATTATGGACATGCCGCAGAATATGTGGCAAAACATGGGGCATGTCACCAAAACGACCAATAATCACGTATGGCTCTGTAGTCTGGTGGAGCAAGGGCCAACAAAAAATGGCCCAGGCTAAACTTAACGGACTACAGAGACAAGCGTGTCTGGCGATTACTGGGGCCATTCGCTCCACGCCAACGGCAGCAATGGAAGCCCTTCTCGGATTACCTCCTCTTCACATAGGTTTGGAGAGAGAGGCAAGATACAGACTCTACCAACCGGCCATTAGTCTACCGCAGGCAGTAGTCATGAGAAGCAGCAGCCTGATGGAGGTCATAACAGCTCACAACATTCTGGGAATGCCCTCAGACATCATGCCTAAAACTATCAACCTTCACACGTCCTACACTGTGGTCTTCTCCGAAAGAGAAGACTGGGTTCGGAATGAAACTGACCTATGTAGGGCAAATGAACGTTGGTTTACCGATGGTTCCAAAACTTTGGAAGGTGTCGGAGCCGGAATATACGGGATAAACCCCGTAGTGAAACGCTCATTCAGTATGGGTAAATTAGCTACGGTATTCCAGGCAGAGGAATATGCCATTGAAATGTGTGCAAGGGAGCTGGAAAATCAACGCCACACACGAAAAACAATAAAGATATTTTCAGACAGTCAAGCGGCACTGAAAGCGCTTGAATCCAATTGCTTTAAATCCAGAGCAGTATGGAACTGCAGAGAAACCTTAAACCGACTGGCACAATGCAACAACGTTAACCTAGTCTGGATACCAGGTCACACGGGCCTAGAAGGAAACGAAATAGCAGACGCCCTAGCAAAAGGGGGGGCCGAAACAACGTTCACTGGGCCAGAACCGGTAATCGGTATAGCACATAGCACTGCCAAGAATGTCATAACATCCTGGGCTGACAACAAAAGACTCGAGTACTGGCGTAGTCTTCCGGGCCTAGCCCATTCCAAAGCATTTATTGCTTGCACAAGGAACAAACAGGACTCTGACAAGCTGCTAGAACTCAGTAGAGCACATCTCAGAGTTATAGTAGGTTTGCTCACTGGCCACTGCAAACACCACATGCATAAAATCGGACTTGCACAAGATGCAGAGTGCCGCCTATGCATGGAGGAGGATGAAACGGCTAAGCACATTTTATATACATGCCCCGCAGCGGCCAGAACCAGATTTTCAACATTTGGCAATACAACAGTAAGGCCAGAGAACCTGGTAAATTGTTCTCCCAACGTACTCCTCAATTTTGTTAAGAGATTGGATATACTGGAAGAAATATAACCATAGGGTGAGCCACAATAGGCCATTGGCCGCAGTGGAGGGCCTGATATGGGCCCTCTCACGTTCAAACCTAACCTAACCTAACCTAACATGGTGAATGAAATGTATTTCATTAGAAAGCCCTGTTTTAAAAGAAACTAGAGAAAATTGAAATATACCTATCAGAAGCTTTCGAATATGTTACTCTCAGAATAGCGTGATACAGGTGAAGATATGATTTTTCCTCAGAGCAAATAAATAAAAGCTTGCCTTCAAAATGTGTTTTATTCATATTCTTTGTGTAAAATATTCATTGTATAAATGTCTACAGAACGTAGATATTAACTATTACAGACTTTCTTTAAGAATTTTGGGAAGTATAATACCTTCAACATTCATTTGTTGATTGTAAGGCAAATATCCTAGGATTTTGTCGGCTTGATTTGAAAAGTATAATGAATACGAGGTCGAGATGGCATTGTACCATCATTCGGGCATGATATCCCTAGAATTTATAGGAGTATTTTCAATTTTTGGTATTCTCAAATATTCTGACCAAAATTCTTCACTTTTTGTCTTTAGCACCCTGTATCTCGAAAACTAGTAGGATGGTGCGGGGTGGGGTCCCTTGGATTAATGTGGCAAAGGTTTTAAAAATAAATCATACAGGTAATTTTCTCTACATTAGTGAATTTAATTCAATTTCAATGTGTGCAATGCAAATTGAAGAAGCAAAATCGAACAAATTTCGAGTGTGTATCCAATTAAACAAATACTTCATAAAACCGAAAAATACCTCTCTCTCTCTCTCTCTACAGAATTCCACATAGTGGAAATTGAGGCAAATATCTGACAGAAAACAACTACTTCCCACTACGGATATTGTATTACATCTGTCGTCCATTTATGCAACGTTCCTCACGGACACATACTTTGGTTAACTCTTAGAGAATAAGTGGAGAAAGAAAAGTTAATTTGGTTGCATTGAGGAAAGTTTTATTGTATTCAAAATGTACTAGAACTACGTGATGACAAATTTTTAATTGAACGTAAAAACCGAAAACAGCATTTTCAGTTTTCCCTGTATGAGTTGGAAAGGGCGAGAATCCCCGTAAATTTTCCATGACCAATTTACTGCTCACCACAATAGTTACCTTTTTTTCCCATTTAATCACGGTTTAGAATATAGCAATGTTACCACATGATAAAAGAAACGGCCTTTATATATAGAGTGATCCATTTGAATGTGGGCCACCTCTCGAAAACTGTTATGTGTTATCCGATTCAGAGTTTTTTTTCAATAGATAGAGCATCAATATTTCTAGTTGGGTGCAATAAATCCGAAAGGAAAATAAAAATTTCAAGGCCTACTTCGAATTTTTTTCAAGCTCAAAAATTCATAAAATATATTAGCGATTTTTTAAAATAAAATTTGACTACGCCTCTGGATTTGCAGAGGGCAGGGATAGTCACAGTTCCAGAGTCAGTGACAGATAAATTAAAATAGTGACTGTGTTATACATTTTTGTTCAAGACGAGTTTAAAATGAATTATCAAAATTATTTTAGTGCATTTTTACCACAATATTTTATTTGTGTTAGGCAAGAGTATTTATGTAGAATTCACTGTTCATTATAAGTAATTACAATAATCAGCAACAACTCATCATTTTAATATTTTGAATATGTTTGTCAGATTTCCATCGAAGTAACTGCTAAATGTTTATTCTCAATCATTTCATATAGTGTTGTGTGTTAAGATCAATCATTATGTTTCACAAACCACCTACTCAAGTTACTTATCACTGGCATGACTAGTTCACAATATGGAAATCCATAAGTTAATTGCTACACCTTGAACAACTCAGAAAAAAAATTTATCGATTACATTTATTCAAAACAATTGCTTAAAAATTGTTGTAAAAAAAGTCATAAGATTTGATATATACTCAAAGTATTTCGATGACTCGTCGATTATTGAATCTGACATCACTTTAGTAATGAAGAATACCGATTGACTCTTGAAGGCAGCAGTTGACATGGTATACCACTAGGAATTTTGGCTATGTGCACGGAGGTACCAAAATAAACCGTCATGAATAATACAAAATCATCAGATTCACTCGAAATTCGCACTATATACGTAAAATTTCATGCAGATTTCGAAAATATATAATTTGTTTATGGTCAGTTACAAGGTTGAGCATAAAAAATAAATAAAAGTTCAGGGGTTAGTTCTAAAGGCAAGTGAATTTCCAGATAATTTTTTTCTGATCTCTGTTATGAATTTTGATGGCTAATTACCGAAATAACTAATATTATTACGAATATCTATAATTTTTCCTTTTTCTATTAATTTTTGGAGGGACATACTCCTTCTCAACTACAGATGAAGTTTCCAACTGGAGAACTGTTAAACATAGATCAATTTTGCGAACACCAATCGATTCAGAATGATGAAATTAGTATACTCTATTAATTTTGAGTTGATCGACGGAAGTTAAAATTACTCGAAAGAAGTCTAAAAATCATGAATGATAAAAAATAATCAGATTCAATAAAAATTTTCACTATTTATGCAAAATTTCATGCTGATTTTAAAAATATATGACTCGTTTATGGTAAGTCACAAGGTTTAGCATAAAAAGGAATAAAACTTCGAAAAGTTCAGGGGTTAGTTCTAAAGGCAAGTGAATTTTCAGATAATTTTTTTCTGATTTTTATCAGGAATTTGAATGGCTAATTACCGAAATAACTAAAATTATTACGAATATTAATAGTTTTTTCTTTGTTTTTAATTTTTGGATGGACATGGCCCTTCTCAACTGCAGATGAAGTTTCCAACTGGAGAACTATTAAAGATAGATCAATTTTGCGAACACCAATCGATTCAGAATGACGAAATTAATATACTCTGATAATTTTGAGTGGATCGACGGAAGTTAAAATTACTCGAGAAAAGTCCAAAGGGGTAGACCCCTAAAAATCATGAATAATACAAAATGATCAGATTCACTCAAAATTTTCACTATGTATGCAAAATTTCATGTTGATTTTGAAAATATATGACTCGTTTATGGTTATTCACAAGGTTTAGCATAAAAAGGAATGAAACTTCGAAAAGTTCAGGGGTTAGTTTTAAAGGCAAGTGAATTTCCAGATAATTTTTTTCAGATCTGTTATAAGTTTTGATGGCAAATTAACGAAATAACAGAAATTATAACGGATATTAGTATAATTTTTTTGTTTTCACTTCTTAGAGGGAAATGATCCCTCAACTGCAGATGAACTTTTCAACTGAAGATGAGCAATTCTGCGAACGCCAATCGATTCAGAATGATGAAATCAGATCATTCTGTCGATTTCAAGTTGATTGGCTGGAGTTAAAACTGAATAGATACGAATAATTTCAAATATTTTAGCAAATTTTTTCCACATCCAAATGATTTATTGCGTTATCGATATTCACTTCAATAAAAAGGCACATGCAAAAACATCCTGACGCCCAAAAGTGGAATTATATCACCCCCTTCATTCATACACATGATCGAACGAAGAAACGCGTGCTGAAAATCACGGATTTCATTGGACAACTGATTTTCGAATCCAATCAAACCCAGCGGAAACGAACAACTCAATTTCTGCTTTAATTTCCGGTGGCTTGAATTCAGAATCCATGTACATCTCCCATAGAGATGGACTTTGACAGTATGCGACTGGAAGGAATAATGGTTCATTCAAGTTACAATACTTAATATTAATGATGTTAGCTATTATTAACAAAAATAGTTTGGCCATAACTGTTTTGCAGATTAGATAAAAAATTAATCTTTCAAAATGTATTTGCTAGACTTCCAACTTCCTTAAACTTGTTTATAAAGTTTCCATTACAGTTTATCCTGTTTATCTGAAATACTCTCATTCAAAATCGTGATTTATTGCTACATTCTTTCTTTATCTTTGGATTGAGGATTTCCTGTTGCAGATTGCACCTTGTCTAGTATGCAAATTGTGGAAGGGCATTCATCACTTCACTTCTAGAGTGAAGTCAGTGAATTGTAGTAATATACAGTGCGGTCTCGTAAGTAATTATCATTATTTCAATGGATATTATTGTTTCTAATAAAAAAATGGTTTTGAGAATAAAAAACTTTGAATAATTTCACCTTCTAATACGAATATGAAACTATTTAAATACACATAGAAGGAATGATGACCGTTTTTTCTTTATATTCACTTGAATGAATTTTAAAATATTTGGACAACGATTATTATTGAGTTCTAGAATTATATTTATATATTTTTTTACTCTATTCGAGATATTCAACTAATACAATTAGTTTCAGGGATTATTGACTATTATTTATTCATGGGACTATTTTTTTATTATTCAGTTATTGCAAATTTAGAGTTCGTGAACTGTTTTTGCTTTGAAAATAATGCAAAGTGATATTTACGATTGTTTTCCATCGATTGGCTACACCTGTCAAATTAGAAATAAAAAAAAAAAAATTCAAAATGTTAGGTTATTTCTCAATTTTTCGAAAAATATTATATGTAAAAGTTGTTCAAACTGGTTCAAATTTGGTAGGTGGGTAGGAAACCGAAAAATAAATAACTTTTTCATATAATATTTTACGAAATATTGAGAAATATCCCAACATTCTGAAACTTTTTTGAAAAAATGTCAAATTTGACAGGTGTAGCCAATAGATAGAAAACAATCGTAAACGATATTTTGCATTATTTTCGAAGCACAAACTGTCCACGAACTCTAAATTTGCAATAAGTGAATAATAAAAAAAATCCCAAATGATGCGGACTTTAACGGTAACACTGTACATGGTATATGAACGTAATCATAAGAAATTTGTGAAAATGTAGGAAAATAATTGTAAATGTATGTATTATATACGTGTTGTACCACAATGAGCTGGGTAGATATATACCGGGTGTCAACAAATCTATTGGACAAGTCATAACTTCTAGATTATCAGGTGTGTCAAAATGAGATTTGGTATCGGTGAATCGTTTGTGAAAAGGAGAGGTTTTGCATACTTATTTCTCACTTTCCGATAACTTCTGGTTTCACCAGAAATGGCTACCTGTATACTGTAACATATTTCGATATCTTCGAGTCACTTTCAATATTGCATCTAGGTGGCCATAATCGGACGTGAACTAATCTAAGGACTTCAGAAAACTACAGTCGCTAAGTTTCGGTGACTAGTATGATAGAAAGAAATGCGATAAGTTGGCAGAATTACATTTTCGTGTCATCATTCCACAAAGGACTCCTATTATCGGATCCACCATTCTAACAGAATGGTTTTGGTAAAGCCTGCGGGGTTCAAAGATTAGATCTCGATATTTACTCCATTCCGATAGCATACGTATACTCTTTCACCACTTTTGAGGACTGATGAAGATCCTTTTTTTCGGAGGCATATAGTTTGAGGTCATCTATGTAAAATAGATAGGCGACCTTATGCCTTCGGTTGCTAGGGTGCCGCAGTTGTATCCGCGGGTTTTCCGTACTGCAACAAACAATGGCAATAGTGAGATGCAGATGAGAAAAGGGCCGAAGGAGTCTCCCTGAAACACACCCCTCCTAAAGATTACCTCCTCTGTTTAGACTCTGACTTGACCAGATGTTATGGTGAAGCCAGTCCTGAACAAATGCATGATGAGCTCATGCGTTCATTATCAATACAGTTATTGTCTTTTTTGAAGAATATTGTTTTCAATTTTCATATCATCCCACTTTCACAAAGTTGAGATGGTGTATCTTAGTTAGATGAGATGTTGATGGATTTCTAAGAATACATTGTTTAAAAAATTGTTTTTCCGTTAACCAGCTGTCATCCCCCTACGAACTAGTCGAAACTAAGGATTAACGAGGTCTTACCTTTCAACGTACGATCCCTAGCATCATAAACCGTTTTTTCTCAATCCTCCCCTACAGGATATTCTTCTCTTATTGAGTGCTCTTGGGTCGAGGAGTATAGGAGTCATTCCAAATCAGATGTTGGAGGATTACAAAATATAGTGTGACACTTTTTATGTTCTTCGAAAATTGTGAGAACCGGCAATGTAATAAAACGGAACGAAACACCGTATTCGGTGACTGTTTTGCCGTGTAATCCGTTTGGGCCCATCGAGGCAATGTTAAGTTTTACGCAAGCATCATTAAAGTATAATTAATTAAACGTGATTGTTACAAAACCAAAGGCTTGTCACACGGTTTGTAGTTTCTTATACGCTCTGTCCGGAACAGATTATTTCACTCTCAAAATATCTTGAGCTACAACCACATATTTAATAGAGTAATAAAATATACCGGGCGCAAAAATATTTCTGCATATGGCACAGTCTTTTCACTGTGAAACAAAATGAAGAGGAAGTTAGTTCTACGTGTTGTTAGCTGTTGTTTGGTAGATGTCGTGAGTTTGCTGGTTGCTCTTGAGGACTGTGGTCCCAACCTGCTCACAGTTTCTTGGACAAATTTTTATTTTTCTTATTATATCTATTACGAGTATTTTATACGATTTGAAAGCAGCGGAAGTATATATACGGTCCTTCGAAAAGAAGAATAACTTTCCCAAGTTACTACATATATTTTTTCGTTTGAAAAAGTAGGTGATTAGTATATTTTTTTATTTTCAGGGAGTTTTTGAGTTTCAAGGTACATCTCTTCAGGCACTGACATCCAAAGCTTTGCTTTCTCTAAAAAAATAATAAATTTTGCCCGGGCAGCGTTTTTGAAGCACAAGCGATTGAATCCACAGGCATTTTTTGGTCCTTTTGAAAAATTGAAACCAGTCCGTACAAACAGTTTACCCGAAATCCACTGCCGAAGATAGTTTTAGATATCAAAACCACCCCAAACGAATGCAAGACTTTCGTCACATCAATGTATCAAACGCTCTTTCCAAGATTTACAAACCTGGGAAGTGGATACGACCAATCATCGCGTTGATAGGGTTCCCCATAACCAGGCTTGAATTCGCAAAACTGACTAGAATTTATTGACCAGATCAGGAAGAAGAAGAAATCTTTTGATATAGGTTCTTTGTTTCAATGTTAAAAGCCTTGGAATATTTGAGAGAGTTACTGCTGATCAATGATTTCAGTAACACAATTCAAGCCACGCCAGACTCTGAATGAGGCAGAATGGCTTCCAGTGCTTCAACTACTTTTATGAACAATTCGAAGGTACAGCCCTGGCTCTGTATCTCCTCCCAGACAATTTGTTTATGAGTAGGTTGGAGATGGAAGCATGGGTTTGGGTAAGGTATGTGGACGATGTGTTCGCTATCTTTTATACAAAGAGGTCAACGTAGACGGTGTTGTTTCAGAATTGAATAGACAGTTCTAAACCATATCGTTCACTTATGAAACTGAAAACAAAAAACAGCTGCTATTTTTTCAGTAACTAGAATCGAACAAAATCAGCTAGAATTCGATGTCTACAGAAAGGGTATGAGTACATTCAGATACATCCCTGCACAAACATAAAAATAGTGGAAGTAGCTGAACTGAACGATTATTCTGGGGATTTAGTGGACAAACTGATTAGGAAACATAGTTTTAAGAAAACCCTTCGTAACTGTTCGACTTTAAAAAGGAAAGAAAACCCTCCGAAATATATCTCTCTCCAGTATGAACCTCGAGTTGCTTGCAGTTTGAACAGCATTCTCAAATCCCTGACTATGAATGTGGTATTCGAAACCTCAAATAAGCTACTACAGATCAAAGATAACAGAAAATAATTGGGTAAGGGATTTACGGAATCAGCTATAAGGACTGAGGGAAGAAGTATGTGGGTCGAACTGGAAGGGCCATGAAAGTACGGTTCAAGGAGCACATTGTTCATATCTGTTTTTCGAGAGTGTAACTCAACATTTTTTGGATTAGAATCACCGATTTGATGATACATATTTCAATTCATTTAAATAGGTTCATGACGATAGACTTCTCATTAGTCATTAATTTTCGAAAATATTTGTAGTTTTTTTTAATGGCTTTGACATTTTGTCATTCAGCCAGCCACAAGTGGAGTATGAAGTAGTGTATTATTTCTTGTAAATACCTAAACGATTAAAAAAGAAATGAAAAATTGAAATAGAAGATCGTACAACAGGAATAGACAGGTACACACGCTTCACGTCCAGGGGTCCGTCGGGACGACTTTTTCTACGATACACAACAATTAGACCACGGATTGATGGGTATATAACACAAGGATAGGTCTACACACAAAAGCAATTCTAAAAACTACTACAACTTGACATTAGTCTTGATTAGGAATTCTATCAAACATTCATACAATTTCATGCTGTTCAAGGCTAAGATCGACAAGACATTGAAGGGAATCGGCATATTCAAAGCACGTTTGTTATGTAGTTCATTCGACTTTTCAGAATACTTGGAGCATGCGAAAAATATATGATCTAAGTCTCCTTCTTCATCACAATGATCACAGTTTTAAGAGGCAAGAATATTTATCCGAGAGAGATGTAATGGGAACATGCATGACCAAACCTTAGTCTTATCAGAGTTGTAATGAATCTTCGAGGTATATTGAGGTTCGAAAACCAATGTTGTGAGGGTGTACACGGTTGTAATAGTGTGTATCTAGTGAGTTTGGTATGACAGTATTCATTCCAGCTGTATTTGTCATTTAATCTAAAACAAAGTAGATTGGAAAAAGATTATAGCAGGTAAATTAGAGAATGAAGTGGATAATTGAACTAGGTACACAATTTGATGTAAGTAGACAAGTTTATATCAGGGAGTAGTGTAGGTAAAAGGGTTAATGAGTGCAATTAACCACTTAAGTACTACATATAAGATTGCGATATCATAAGTAGCTCAGTACTATGTCACCTCCCGATGATGCCAACTTTGTTGGCGAAACGCAAGTCGAATAAAATTGACATTGTTCTGGTGTTTTGTGTAGTTCCTATTGTAACTAAACTTATATAATAACGTCACACACAAAGTGAAATTTTTTATTCGGTCGTAAGAATCGTTGCATAAATGTTCCATCCATACCGACCACTTGTGAAGGTATCGAATAACTTACACCAGTTTCAGTTTGAACTCAAGAGAGGTGTCATTGTCTTCCAATGTATTTCATAGTTTATGTATTGATTTTCGTTAAATTCAACTTTATTTGAATATGCTCATCGAATTTCAAGTCGATGTCGGATCAATCAAAGATTTCATAGGCTTTTTACGACACTTCCGCAAGTTCGATCTTGCATTTTCGATGTTTTATTCCTTTTTAATGCCAAACCTTGAATCTGAGCTCATACAAATCATATTATATTACGGAATCAGCATGAAATTTCGCATATACAGGGCAATTCAAATCGACCCCCACCATTGGGATCTCCTAATCTACAGGAGATACGTCGAAGCTTAAATTTGGGCAAAGTTGCGTATTCTGGTGCTTAACAAAATACTGTTTTGAAACTTGGAAAATTCTGAGTATTTCCGGAAATATCGGGAAAAAACTGAAAATCGTAATTTTCGTTTTTATTTTTTTCTATCGTTATTTGACAACATAGCCCAAAACCAAAAGTACATTTTTATTGATACTTTTTTTCAGCTACACGTTTTCATGTTCAGATTTACTTCTCGACGTTTCGTTTTCTGGTATTCATCATCAACTTTTTTTTCTGTTACGGGCACCATATTGTTTTTTTATACAGAAAAATTGTGATTCTCATTCTGATTTCATTGATGTATAATTTGTTATGATTTGCACCTCTGAAACCACAGATATTAAAAAAAAAACTTCATCTGAGATGGTCATGACTCCATCGAAAAATTTTGTTTAATAAACACTAGTTATCAGAAGTCATTAAACATCATAAGTTTGCGCAAATACTTCAGTCGAAATGTCCTCATTCTCAAATGTAGAAAAACGAGATATGTTGAAACTTCATTATAAATTTGATAGGAATAGTACGAAAACAGCACAAATTTATTTTGAATTATATCCGGAAAGACAACAGCCGGATAGAACATTATTCGAAATTTTGGGCAAACACTTGGCTGAATACGATGCGTTTCAAAAAACACGAATGAAATCATGAGCTTGTAAAAAATGCGCAAAAAGTATTACAGCAAGTGTTCGAAATGATGGCCTTCCTCTTGAATACATAACCGAGCTCGTCGTCTCAAATTAAGAACAGCCCTTACAATATCCCTTCTTCTGATAGACCTGAATTGCGTGATGATATTGTCTCTAAGTTCATCTACTGTGTCATATTCTTGCTCTCCCTAGATTCTGTTCTCTAAAGTGCCCCACAAGAAAGTATCCAAAACTGTGAGGTCAGGTGACCTTGCCGGCCACCTTACTGGTCCAGAATTTCCTAACCACCTATTAGGAAATCATTGGTGTAAATATTCGCAAACTGCTCTTTTATTGTGTGAAGGAGCCCCGTCATGTTGAAACCAGCAGCTGTTATAATTAACAAGGGGAAACGTATCCATATATTCTTCGAATTCGTTTCTTAAGAACCGAAGATAGATTTTCCCGTTCAAAGTATCAGAGAAGAAATGAGGTCCAAGTATTCGGTCGTCATAAAATTCCAGCCAACACATTCAAACGAAACCGAACTTGTGGTCTGACTTCTCTGAAGTGCCGTGGATTATTTTCACTCCAAATGTGCTCATTATTTCTGTTAAAAACACCACAGTTCGAAAAAGTACTTTTGTCGGTCCGAATAATGTTTTTCAAGAAGTTTGTAGAGTCTTCCCTATTCGAGAGCCAGCTACAAAATTCCATCCTTCTCTCAGGATCACCTGGATGTAATTTTTGTGAAATATGTATCTTATAACATTTCAAACCAATTTTTTTGAATTCCCTCCAAACGCTCGTCTGTGGCACATTTCTGCCGAGACTTGATGTGTTGATTTGGAAGGATCTGCATTTATCTAAAAAAGTGCCAAAAGTAATTATACTTCTTCGAATATGCAATGAACAATTATTTTACCTCGGCTAATTAGTTACGTCTATTATTTTGTTCCATTCTGCTTCCATATTTCATTCTTGGGTTTTGAAACGCACCGTACTTAGCCAAGTGTTTGTCCAAAATTCCGATTAATGTTCTATCCGGCTGTTGTCTTTCCGGATATAATTCAAAATAAATTTGTGCTGTTTTCGTACTATTCCTATCAAATTTATAATAAAGTTTCAACATATCTCGTTTTTCTTCATTTGAGAATGAGGACATTTCGACTGAAGTAATTGTGCAAACTTATGATGTTTAATGAGTTCTGACAACTAGTGTTTATTAAACAAAATTTTTCGATGGAGTCATGACCATCTCAGATGAAGTTGTTTTTTTTTTAATATCTGTGTTTTCAGAATTGCAAATCATAACAAATTATACATCAATGAAATCAGAATGAGAATAACTATTTTTCTGTATAAAAAAACAATATGGCGCCCGTAACAGAAAAAAAAGTTGATGATGAATACCAGAAAACGAAACGTCGAGTAGTAAATCTGAACATGAAAACGTGTAGCTGAAAAAAAGTATCATTAAAAATGTACTTTTGGTTTTGAGCTATGTTGTCAAATAACGATTGAAAAAAATAAAAACAAACATTACGATTTTCAGTTTTTTCCCGATATTTCCGGAAATACTCGGAATTCCAAGTTTCAAAACAGTATTTTGTTAAGCACCAGAATACGCAACTTTGCCCCAATTTAAGCTTAGACTTATCTCCTGTAGTTTAGGAGATCCCAATGGTGGGGGTCGAATTTGAATTGTATAGTGCGAATTTCAAGTGGATCTGAGGATTTTTGCCTTTTTCATGATTTTTAGGGGTCTACCCCTTACAATTTTTCTCGAGTAATTTTTTTCATCGTCGATCAACTTAAAATTCTCGAAGTATACTAATTTCGCCATTCTGAATCGATTGGAGTTCGCAAAATTGTTCTATCTTCAACTGTTCTCGAGTTGAAAAGTTCATCTAGAGTTGAAAGGGGTAATTTTTTTTCCAAAACTTACTTTTCATAATAAGTTCATTGATTTTCGTGAAACTCAACTTTTTTTGAATATGCTCATCAAATTTCCAGTCGATGTCTGGTCAACCAAAGATTTCAAAGGCTTATAACCACTAATGAGATTATTTTTTGATACTTGATAAATGCATTTTCATTTTGTTGATAATTCTGTAAGGGGCAAGATAATCTTATAGGCCAGCCCAAACGGTGAAATCTCCGAAAGTTGACTGTACCTTGTGAAATAATGACCAGTCTTCATTTTCATTTATACATGTAGAGTTTCAGTTTGTTATGTATGTGTAAATTCTGCATAAGGCTTCTTTCTGGCTTTAATATAAATATGAGGAATTATGTAATTTTCATTATTAATTATTTAGATCCATAAACAATCTTTCTTATTCCTTTGGAAATTTGATTCTTTCAACTTTTATATCAGTCATATGATTTTTTTTATTGAACCTTAAGTGCATTAGTGTATTTGGATCAACCTGGATTGTTCTACATATCTTTAAGATGTTACTAAATAATCTTCCTCATTTATATTTCGTCCACGATCGGTTCCGGTTAAATTAAATCAGCTTGTGTCCCTAATAACTTTGATTAATTGTGATTATTTTGATATTTAATTCAATATAAATAAACGTTTTAGTGTTGTTGAATCCTATTTTTCATTAATGAAAGTTCATATATACGAGTTCTTATAGCCTTGTCGAGTTGAAAATAGGTATCTCAATTATCAGAGTTGAAAAAACAAACAAGTGTTAACTTCGCGGAAGTAGTAAATTCTTTGATGAGTCAAATTCCAGTCTGGGAAAAATGAAAGTAACAGCATAGCCTCCAAAGGAAGGCAGAACGATAACAAAATTATTAAGGTGGGATAAAAATCTTCAATACTGTTAAGCATGATTCTAATTTCTTGACAGCAGAGCCCAATATTCCCATATATTTAATAATATCAATTAATTCGTTCGGTCGTATCAAACGTGACAAACCTATTCAATAAAAAAATTACTTTATTCAGACAATTTCTTGAATTTTATTCACACCCAAATATTTATTTATTTGATTTGTAGTTTTGCCACAAAATTCTGTTTATCAAGTTTTCCAAACAAGTAATATCTTACAAAAGACAATAAAGCATATCTTGAAATGGATAGAAAATTTTCTTCGTGTACTCTTTTCGCAATGTATTTTCCGTACAAACCGTTCGATGAAAACGTGGAAAATTCTCGGGAAGTCGTGAAAATTTGGCAAAACCGGGAGCTCTAATCGAGTGTCTGTCAATGCGACAACACATACGACGTTGCAACCCCTCAACCGAGCGATGATGAGATGAGAGGGTAGTAATCCAGCCCCAGGCTGTCGCTGATACGACTTGATGTTGATATGAACCTCGCGAGTAGTCGCTTTCTCATTATTTCACCCTTCTTTGAATCAGATATGTGCGTAGATAGGATTCGATGAAATTATCGGTGTTGTTGGTCGTGGATCATGTTGTTTTAGAAAATCATTTTATTCTAATACAGAGTGAGAGTAACAGAAAAAAATTGCCATCTCGATATGGCTGGTAAGACGCAGAGAAAACTATGAATATTTGGTTTTTTCGATGTGATCAGTCAATAATATGCCATTCAGGGAGAATATTTCAATACCAAACCATATCATCATCACTATCATCATCATTATCTTTATCATGGGTCTGATGGTATATCGCCATGTTTTTGGTTGTAGCCCCCAGTTTTTTCTTCACATTCTTCTGTACAGGTTAAGGGCAAGTATGCTTTTCTGGATTATTTTCTCTAAGTATTGATTCCATGTCAACTTGTGGTCGAAGATTACTTCCAAGTATTTTGCTTCTTGTGCAAATGAAATTTCTACCCTATTGAGAACTGGTGACTTCAGTCCTGTCAGTACTTTCACCAGCGTGGTGTTAGGAGAGGTTCGATATTTGCTTGAAATGTAGTAACAGGGTAGGGAGCATTCAGAAAACCACTCAGTAGCAGTCATCAGGAGGAGCAACATGGAGAAACTAAATCACATCAAACTCCAAAGTTATGAAAGCTCAGCTCTGTCCAAAAATGACGTTATGAATGCTGTATGAAACCATGAATGTCCAAAACATACTATAGCAAAATTATTATGGATTCCAGGATACAACCAGGAAAAAATATAGAGGAACTTAATGAGCAGGAGCAGCCACTCAATCTCTAGATCCTGACCCGTACTCACTACGAATAGTAAAGACATTTTCGAAAAAATTGTTCTAGGAGGAGAAAAAACTGGACTCTTCTCAAGGTCTATTCAGAGTAGTCTTTAGGCTCGTGACCTCACATCTCATATGCCCCACATCTCGTGAAAAACAAAATATTCTTGACCTCGCATCTCATAGGCCCTACATCTCGTGAGAAATAATGAGTTTGTGATCTCATATCACATAGACTCCACATTTCGTTCACAGCACAGATTTCATATGCCCCGGATCTCATATGCCCTACATCGCGCAAACAAAAAAAGGTTGTAAATTCGCATCTCGTGAAAAACCCAAGAGTCGTGATCTCTCATTTCATAGAGCCTACATATCGTAACAACAAAGCCCCTGACCTCATATCTCATATATCTTACATATCGTAAACAATACAAAGCTCCTTACCTCATAATATCATATAGACTCACACCACCGAACAAATTCTTTGAAGCAGTCATTGAAATGGAGAAAACCTAAACTGACAACACTCGTTACTTCCAAATTTTTCATCTATCACAACGAAAACCTGACGTCTTCGAAATGACTACTCTGTTTTTCGCCATTCCCCACTTTCAGATACTGTTACATGAGAGAATTTCTTGGATAAATTGAACTAATGTGTGAGATGTTATATTAAGTTTAAGAAATGTGGGGGTTTGCAAGATGTGGTGTGAGTGAGATATGGGGTGAGCGAGATGTGGGGTAGTGCCGGAGGTATAATAACAGTTGGTTATATTTCGTAGATGGTGTGAGTATCGATCCTCACTAACGGAAGTAAATTCACATGTCATTATTATGCTTAGAATAATATGTACATTCTAAAATTCAGGTAATAAGATCATGTGAACGCATTGATGAATAATCAAGAGAGTGTAACGTTTTGGTAAAATTTTAACTGTTTGCCTGAATATTTGATCGTATCTGACGAAACCTATTAAAATCTAGCAATCATACAGATCCATAATGGTCTTTTCCTATAATTCCAAAAATTGGTACTACTAGTTCAAGATTTTTCAAATGGAACCTCAAAACAACTCTTCACAAAATTCGAGAACCAATATGGGCCGCATTGGTCATGATGGTAGAGCGCTAGTCTATCAGAGAGACGTGGGTTCGATTCCCAGCATGGTCACTGGTCTAGGTGCTAGGAATCGCACGTTAAAAGGTAAGACCTCGTTAATCCTTAGCTCGCACGAGTTTCGACTTCTGAGTTAACGGAAAAAACAATTTAAAACAATTTAACAGTTTAAAACAATACTTCCATCATTATGAAAAGAATAATTCTCACGAATCGATGTTTGATGTATGTACTCCTTTGCTACCTCCTGACTTTGATAAATACGATCATATAGAAATTTATGGATAAATATCGAGACTCTGATAATGATTCTTCGTACTGAATGAAAGGTCGGCATCGGTCTAGTCGGCGAGAATCCAAACGAATTAATTTTATTGATTACCGAATCCGTGTACTTTTCTCACAGGCTAGCAAACAGGGTGTCTCGTAAAAATAGTAGTCGTGTTATTCAAATTATCCATCTATTAAAAAATCATTACATCTGAATTCGTTCATAAAATTGCTGTTCGAAATTGAAATTTTCATTAAGTTTCTTTATCTTCATAGACAACTCTCAAAAGACTGAGATAATCCAATATATATTTCTTTGACAGAAGATCTCAAGTAGTTACTATCTATTCCGATTTGAGCAAAACATGTGATTATATATCATAATCAAATATTGAAGAAGTTATGGAGTTTCCGCATATTTGATTGCTACTCAAATCTTTTTTAGCTGACTGAAATCTCTGAAAATATTGTCTTCATAAACTTATTCTCGCTGATATGAAATCGTTCGGAGGATGAATACGCCACCAAAAATCAGTAAGTCGCCTAGGAGCGTCACGGCAAATAATAATAATAGCCGTCCTCTACCCGCACAGGCTATGCCTTTGGGTACACTCAACGAGTGTTTATGAGGGAGTATTTCCAGTAAACATAAAAACATAACTTGAATATAACTGTTATATCACATTGTGACTTGGTGATGTTAATCAGAGATATGCTTGATGTTACAGATACGTTGCGTACATATGCCTTTATGCCTCTTTTAAATATTACAATGTAATGTTAATTACTTAACATTACATACATGTATCATATTTTGCGTAACTTTAATGTGACTTTATTACATTCATATAATGTTTCTCAAAACATCTATGCAACATTTGTAAAATGTAACATTGTAACATCAGGGTGGAGCATATACTCATGGTTTACCAACACTTTTTTCTATATTTATAGGTATATTTCTGGTATTTCAGTAGATGAATAACAACAATAGCAATTAATAAAGTTATTCATCTACCAAAGAGTGGCGATTGAAATTCCAGAAATACAACTTTAAGTGTAGAAAAATAAGTGTTGGTGAACAATGAGTATAAGCTCCACCCTGTATACTAAGAAATAAAATATGTATATAAGGGGGTAATGACGTAAAACATACCAATCATACTTTACTGTCAATGATTAAAATCTCATGGATAAAGCGTTATAAAACAAGACAGTTACATCATTAACAATTTAATTAAAATTAGCAGTATAAAATATATAATCTTGAATCACTATGAACAGACCAAAGTACCTAATAATATGACTTTTACCACCAGAATCAGATGAAAAACTTATTGATAGAACTACCAAAGTTAAAGTGTTATTAGAAGAATAATATTGAATGAAAACCTATTTATTTTGAAAAACAGATATCACTGAATCAATAATTATATGGTTGTTTTCTCGGTCACTTCTCCTTTCTTTTTAGTTTCTGCTCTGTTAATGTCATCCAATCCATCACTATGAGTCAAACTCGTCATCTGTGATTGATCTGCAAACATCTTTTACATATTCTGAAAATATAGTCATTACAGTCACTGAAAACTCATATTAACCTTTAAGATATAAGAAATCGACCATCCAATAATTATTAATAATTCTATGTTGCCCCTAGAGGTAAAAGAAAAATAATTACTTACGTTTCAGTATGTCCATAATTATCAATTCAAAACTTTTGGATTTTTTTCTTTGCCCAGTCCAGAAGGGCTCATCTTCGATTAGTTCGGAAACAACAACTGCTATTTAAGTTTTTGTAATCTGATCATTCAATAAGTACCACTTTGTACATCGAAACTGATAGAGGAATGTGAAAGGACACTACCAAACTGAAAAGAAAGAGGAAATGGAGTTAGTTTATTGATCATTTGTATTAAACAATTCCAGTGATTTCTCTACAATCTCAAGAAACGTTAATATTATCATAGATTAATGAAATTAAGAAAGATCAGAAAACTCAGTATAAAATATATAATTTTGAGTTCACTTACAAATTAAGCAGCACCAATATTGTTGTTTTAGCAAGCTAAATTCATTGGTTTCAGTTCTAAAAATTCCTTGATCAATCGGTTCAAAATAATTTGACACATCAGCTCCAGATATCAGCAACCATTTCCATACTGTTCAATATCTGATTAGCAGGAACTACAACTGATAGCTTTTCCACTATTCATAGCATCATATGTAGATACTCTCTAATCAATAGTAGATATCACTACATTCACTACATAACCTAAATGATAAAATAACAATTAGTGGATGGAGTAGTGGAAAATCATAATCTTACCATGAATATTATGAGTTTTGCAATCCTATTGATTCCAATTACTTTTGAGTAGTTTGAATTATATTTTAATTCTATGAACTCAAAACTCCTACCATGACCGCCATGATTATTAGGATAAAATGAACGATGGCGTCAGTGATATATTTATTTCATATTTACTGGGTAATATTGTTTGAACGTGGATATAATTTTTTTAAGTTACGTAGATTTTGAGTTTTTGTCGACATTTATGATATATGTTGTTATATGGTTAGGAGGTTAGGATTTAAGTTATGTTGAAATGTCATATGAATGACATCATGACGTGGTCATTACCCAAAAATTACATTTAAGAAACCTTTAAGATAATATCAATTTCAAGGCTTCCTGTACACATGTCAGTAATGTTTTGAGAAGGTTAGACAAAAATATCAAACAAATAACATAACTACTCTGTCTAAGTCATATCTGGGCAACATATAATCAACATTATATGTATTATCTAATGAATATTATTGGTTACATTATTTTGTTGTTACATAAACATAAAGTTGAAAACACTGTGTTGGAAACGTCATGATGACATTAATATAATGTTAGTTTGCCAATATCACAAAATTGCACAAAAGTTATATCTGGATAATATTTTTGTTATGTATCATGTTTAGTGGGTTATTATTATTTTAGAATTGAAACTTCATATGAACATATTTGTTTTAATTTGCTGATTTTTAAAGATAAGAATGTGAATAATTTACAAACTGTACGCCAGTGGTATGTCATCACCATCACCATAACCATATTGTATGGTTAAAATTGATCTTATACTGGCATAGTGAAAATACTAATAGGATCGATAGCCTTCTTATTTAAACAACCTCAAATTATTAATCTTGTTTCAAATTTTGAAAATTTTTGACAGCAAAAACAGCATTCAGACTTTTTCTTCATTTAATTGGTTTAGGGAAAAAATTTTGAAACGATTTTGTTGAATATAATTGGATCACATAAGATTAATTCAAAAATAGTTTGTATTTTTCAAATAACAAAATGGGACTATATAAACAGAAATTGTTGGAATTCAATATATCATTTCATAATTCGCGAATTGCTGATATCTCCTGGCACAGTGTTCTTTGAATTCTTAGTTCATAATCTGTCAAAGTTTGTTTTTCCTCTCGTAAACTAGTGAATAAGTTAAAATATGTATAAGTATGATAAAAAAGAAAAAAGTCGGGATCTACCACAGAGTTCTCTTCCATGTTAACTATCATCCACATCAAATTATGGACGGCCTTGTTACAATATTTTCTGATGACACTACTGCGGCGATATCTGACCAAAATTCTGAGAAACTCATCAGTAAATCAGACAAGAATAAGTCCAGCGTGAACACTTCGAAACCAGTATTAATTTTCACTTCAATAAACTACCAAATGAAGTCAAAATAACCAGAAATGATAAAATATTCCATTTCTTCTGCCGTTCTATTTTTATCGACGTGTATTTTTGAATCTGAACCATACATTTTTTTATTGCAACTACTTTCGAATGGTGAACGTTGTCAAGTTTATGGTTACTTATAATAATAATAATAATAATAGTAATTTTCCATAATTTTACATTTTTTTTCTAAATACATTTGTTATATCGTATCTTATCTTTTGTTCTTCCACTCAAACATAATATTCTAATAATGCCCTATTGCTTGGTAATAGCAAAATAACGGAAATGGCGAATAACGGTGACGATATTGTTAACTGAATTGATACAGCATAATGCTGAATATTTTAGTACAGTCTTTAAAACGGACAAAAATTAACAGAAACTGAGGAAAGAACTTTGTAAACAGTTATAAAGATTCAAACTCTCATCTTCTTTCGAGAAACTTCTATCTTGCTGTATATCCACATCTTCTACATATCGAAAAAATGTTTTATGAAAGACCGACTTGAGATGCCCCCTTAGGAAGAAATGTAGATGTTGTCGGTTATCGTTTAGCCACTATACGGTGAGTCCAAGATAAGTTTGTCCAACATAATATAGTCCGGTCAAATTAGACCAAAAAATAAGAGTAAAGTTACCTAAATTCCCACCAAGCTGAAAATCGGTCAGATTGTTTGAAATATCATTAAAAACAAAATTTGAAAGTTCCCCATCTTTCCCCTGTAAGGAAAAAATTTTATTCAAGGTCAAAGGTAAAACAAATGAGTTTTTCGCGATTTTCAGCAAAACGGTAAGTTTTATCATAAAAATATTTTAAACAAAAATTGTAGATCATAAAATTATCTACTAAAAATTAATTAATACTTTTTTTTTTCTACGAGCCACCGTTTTTGAGATATAACGATTCAAAAAGTTGTAAAAGTTGTAATCTTCATAATATGCATGAGTACGCAAGTCTCGGTTCATTTCAATGTTGAAAGAAAGATTTACTACGAAAAATATATTGGTAAGACAAGCTAATAATGATGCTGATGTATTGATAATTGAAACAGCAATTGAGCAATTCAATTTAACAAATACAACTATTGTTGTTGGTGAAGATATAGACTTAGGTACTCTTATTACTGACTGCTCGAACTCCAACTGAAAAAACTATTTTCTTCTTAAAACCAGGAAAAACTCAACATCAATCGGAAATTTATTCATCAAAAAGTTTATCTACTTTTGCAAAGTATCAAAATCATGTACTATTTTTACACGCAATAACTGGCTGTGATACGATATCTGCATTTTACAGGAGGGGTAAAATAACAGTCTTCAAACTATTTGAGAAACAAAATTTAATTGAATGGGCTGAAGTTTTTAAAAATAGTAGTTCTACTCGACAAGAAATTATTACTAACGGCATTCGCTTTCTTCTTTCTATGTACGGAGCTCCTAAAAAAACTACCTGCTTAGATAAGTATAGATATGCATGTTTCGTTAAAAACACCAAAAGTAAAAAACAATTACAATTAGCTTGTCTTCCTCCAACCTCAGTTACTCGATTTTTTGCAACTGCAAAAAGGGATGCAGTGCTAAATGTGGTTGCAAAAAAGTCGGACTGTTCTGTTCTCCGGCATGTACACATTGTCAAGGCCGGTTGTGCTCTAATATTGAATCACCAACAGTAGAGGATCCGTTTGATTCCAACGAGGCAACATGCGATACATTAACGCAGTTTACATGCACTCAGGATGAAGATGAAGAAGAACAAGAACTAGAACAAGAAGAACAAGAACAAGGCGATCAAGAACAAGAAGATCAAGAAGAAGAACAAGAAGAAGATTTTGAAAGTTACGACTCGGAGATTAAATTTCACTACTTTTTTTAACTTAAATTGCTTTTATCTTTTCAATCTCTGCTAATATCCAGTATTTTTCAATAGTTTCAAATTGAACAGGATCAAAACTGACCCGTGGAATAGGCCTACTGGGGAAACCGCAAAAAAAACGCCCCAAGTACACTACCTCATAGGTGGCGAGGAAACGTGTGCAATTACAACTTTTACAACTTTTCGAATCGTTATATCTCAAAAACAGTAGCTCATAGAAAAAAAAGTATTGATTAATTTTTTGTAGATATGATCTACAATTTTTGTTTGAAATATTTTTTTGATAAAACTTGCCGTTTTGCTGAAAATCGCGAAAAACTCATTTTTTTTACCTTTGACCTTGAATAAAATTTTTTCCTTACAAGGGAAAGATGGGGAACTTTCAAATTTTGTTTTTAATGATATTTTAAACAATCTTACCGATTTTCAGCTTGGTGGGAATTTAGGTAACTTCGAATGTCTAAATTGACCGGACTAATATGGATATCTGAAACGGTAATAGATACAGTTTAGGTTAAAGGGAGAAATAGTTGCGTAACAGTTTCGTAACAGAAGGAATATGGAAGTGAAAAATTTTCTAAAATATTTTTGATTTTCAAGTTATTTTGGAAAAACTGAAGTTTTCGATTTCTTATTGTAATTTTCTGTGGTGTTCAGGTGGTCAGAGGTGGAACAAGATAAAGAATACTTCTCCACAGAAACTTTTTATGAGCTTTCTTTTGATTATATAAGTTTTACTCTTCATTATCAAACAACCATCGTCAACTTAATTTTTTTAAATACGGCCCTGTTTCGAAAAGTACAGTTTTTTGAAGTAATTTTTATTCTAAGTTGAATGAGGTATCACACATGTCAGTTCAATTGTGTGTCAGATCATCTCGAATATTTGAAGAATTTTTCGAGTACCGGCCAAAATTTGAAACAAAATTATAGAATTTGATATCCTAGATCTACAGAAAAACAATATTTTGGGTTGATATGTTAAATGATCGGTGAAAATCTTTTATAAAATTCATGATGATGGTCGAAAAAGTTCCGAAACGTATTGAAACCATTTTGAGTGATACATCATTGAATTTAGAAAGAAAAATACTTCAAAAAACTGCATTGTTTGAAAATAAAAGTTGATGATGTTTGTTGGATAACGAAACGCCTGGCAGTAAAACTGATGTCATCATAAGATAGCTTATAAAAAGTTTATGCGGAGAAGTATTCCTTATCTTGTTCCAGCTCTGACGATATCACCACAAAAAATTAAAATAAGAAATCGAAAAATTCAGTTTTTCCAAAATAATTTGAAAATCAAAAAAATTTTTAAAAATTTTTCACTTCCATAGTCGTGGCACTTCTGTTACGCAACTTTTTCTCCATTTAACCAAAACTGTATCTATTGCCGTTTCAGATATACCCGTGGTGGACAACCTTATCTTGGACACACTGTATAGTATTTTTGAAAAGCTAGTTTAACAGCCTTTGGAGTGAGGTATCCTTCTACTTCCTTTCTATTGAAAATTTTTGATAATTTTTCATCTCTGCTAGGAAATTATTTGAATCTTATTGACAAACAGCTTACGAAATATCTCCATTCGAAATAGAGTTTGGATTTTCAAACACACTGTATGCTAAAATGCTTTGGAAATAAGGGACATTCCTCACGAGTCTCTAATCTATCTATCTACATGTACGTAATATACCGGCATGATTCAATGGGTGATATATCAAGCACGGAAAATTAACCTGAATCCAACTTCACAGTTCCTTTTTTTAGAATGTAATATGAGATTGAATCAGCAACCAAATAAATATGTTCAAATGTGAAGCATGTTTTGGGATTCAGTTGCCAGAGTAAAAGTTTGGCTTTCGAAGTTGGAATGTGACAGTTTACAGTTTTTAACCAGTTATCTGATGGGCAATAATTTGATATTTGTGATATTCAGGAAGATGATTATCTGTCGATACAATGATGTTATGTTATTGTTTTTAATGTTAAACTATAGTTCATTGACAGTTAGTTTGATATAATATCTTGGTGAATCCATATGATATGGTTCCATTTAGTAGAGGAAATAATTGATATAAATCACGAACAAGAGCGGACCAAGAACCGATCCCTGCGGTACCTCTACGTAAATCAGTCTCAGCATAGATGAATTCAATGAATATTGTTTAATTAGAATTGAAATGTCTTGGCTAAAACAATAATTAAAAAAAAATGGCCATGAAAACCTTGTTATCTGCGTAATTAAAAGAGGAGGATGTAAAGTACTGTAATCTTCAGATATTTTAGTCTCCATTTATGTACCAATCTCAATTTTCCTTCGAAACTTCCAAGATTCCTATACACTGCAGCACACGCCCTCTCAGTCGAGCCACCCTGTACATCTATAGCAGACCGCGGATCCGTATTTAGGTTGATGCTGCAGCCGGCTGTTCGCCCAGCAATGATTAATGATTCCACGTCAGCCTGCTCCTAACCGTAGAGCTTTAGACATGTCTTTGGGCCCTTTTCGGCTTCCCTCTGCACGCCGCCCCTGTATTGTGCCCCGCTGCACACAATATTTAAATTTGTATAAAAGACGTACTGTGTTTTTGATTATCGCCGTTTCGGCTCTGAGGAACTCGGATGAAGAGACGGCAATGAGAGAGACTGACTGATAGGATGTTCACGGCGAGTATGAATATGAAATATCGCTTTCGTGGAATGAATGGAGAGGCCTGATGGGAATGGGAATATTTTTGAGACAAATGGTTTGATTTTTTGCACTTCGCACTTTTTTACATGTTCCTCTATGCTCTACTAATATCTGTTTTTGCATTTTTTTCAGTATTAAGTTAGATAAATGCTAATACTTTCCATTTTTTTGATAGGGGTAAGTTACCATATATCCATTAGAACCAGTCGGAACGGCAATATCCTCAGCTCTTGAAAAACTATAGTTGGTATTGGTATTGGTATGTATAGATGGTGACTGATGCGCTGCGACCTAATTAGATCTATTGTGCCCCATCTTCTTCTCCTATTTCAAGGTGTTCTCGTTTACAGCAGCCCCTCATACCCCAATTCCTTCTGGAATTTAAGGATTTTGAGGGAGTCTATTCGTGATATTTCTCCCACAGTCAGCTGGTGTGATTCCAGTATATTCAATCTTTCGTGATGTACAGCATAACACACCATCAATATATGGTGTGGTGTTTCTGGATGTTCCCCACAGAATCTGCAGGTGCTGTCCTCCTCTAAGCCTAGCTTCTTTAGGTGTTCTTTGAGTCTGCAGTGCCCCGTCAGAAATCCCGTGATTAAATTAAGACCAGTTTTGCTGAGGTTAATCAGTGTCTTCGATCTTGCTAGGTTGAAGTTGCGAAGAGATCTTTGGCCTGCCTTAGACCTGGAAGTTTTTGCCAGTATGTTGCTCTCATTTCTTCTTCAGTTTTATTGAGTTCTTCTTGGAAGTAACATTTTCCAAGTCTGCAGAATGGTTCTATTCCGATCAGTGGCGTTGATGCCCCTTGTCATTGCCCTTCACTCCGACGTGCCCCGGTACCCAGAGGAGGATCATCTTGCTGATCCTCCCCAGATCATTGAGTTTGTGTATTCCCAGACCATCTTTGAGTCGATGTTATATGAGCTCAACGCTTTGATGGCTGCTTGACTATCAGAGAGGATTGCGATTTCCTTGTTCCAGTATTTCCTGTCGAGGTTGAGTTGAATGCACCTCTCCATGGCGTGAATTTCCTTTTGAAAAATACTGGGGAACTGGTCCATGGGTTCGGAGTATTTGGTGCGAGGCCCAAAGACTCATGCTACAGTTCCATCGGAAGTTTTGGACCCGTCCTTGTACCAAGTTATGGTATTGTTTCCCAGTGCTTGAATGAATTCTATGCTCCATCCACTCTTGGTATTTAATTCCGTTCGAAAAAATTTCACGAAATTGAATTTCCTGTTTATTTCGTCAGTTGGGAGATCGGCAAGGTGTGCACTCTCGGTGGGGGTTGAGCCCCTTACTGTATGTGCTGTTCCTTTCAGTCCGACTTTATCCAACCTGAGGTTTGCTCCCCAAGCAGTTCTCCTCACCATGATATGGTGAGGAGGGAGGTCCAGAATTACCTCTATTGCTGCTGTTGGAGTCGACCTCATTGCTCTTGTTATACAAAGACATGCTAGTCTTTGCACTTTCTCCAGGATTTTCTTTGTTATGGCGAGTTCGGTTCTGCCGTGCCACACTACTGCTCCGTAGGTGATCATAAGTCTCACTATCATGGTGTACATCCATCGCAGTATCGATGGGTTACAGCCCCACGTTTTTCCTGCAATGTTCCTGCACAACATCAGTGATGATTTTGCCTTGTTACCGATCTTTTCTACGTGTCTTTTCCGGAGTAGTTTTGAGTCTAGGGGGTAAGTCCTTGGAACTTCACCTCTTGCTTTCATTTAAAGTATAGTTGGTTACGACTAAGGTTTTTTTCCACACCAAATACCTTGTAGCAACTTTCTAATTGCTATAAGGAATTCAAAAATTAATAATATAGTCGTGCTTATGCCAGCTAATTAGAAAATACAATTAAAATTTGACAAATGCAGAATTTATTAATATCAATAGATAGTGAAATGAATACGGAGTACACTTCTCTCCACGCGCTTCCACCAAGCAAAAATAAAGGCAGACATCAATCGCTAGAAGAAATTCAATAACTAATAATATAATTTTGCATATGCTAACTAATCAGAAAAAACAATTAATGTTTGACAAATACAGAATATATTGAAATCAATAGATAAGATCAATAATTTCAGAAAAATAATCACACTGTATAGAAAAATAGAACAAACTTTGCCAACTTGAATTCACACAAGAAGTGAAATTTGAAACAAGTTATTTCAAAATTTGCGAGGTGATCACTGTATTTAAATGAATTTGTAACCGGTAATTCATAGTTTTACTCCATAAGTTCAGTAAAGTAAACATATTGTTCAATTTGGTATCGATATGAATTAATTCAAGGTGTATAAGTTGCATAATTGACCCACCTGATGAATTAATCACTTATTCAAGACCACTTTCCGGAAACTATGAAGAAATCACTCGTTTTACCTATAGAAAAAAAGGTTATTCCACTTGTAATCCAAACTATATACTCAAAATTTCATGAAGATTCCGATAATACATGGCTTTTTTAGCTTCAAGATTTGGCATGTATAAGGAATACAACGTCAAAAATGTCACTAGTAGGACTGATAAATAAAATGGAGAGAATTGACTCCTTCCTACTCCAGATGAACTTTTCAACTAGGGAGGAATTCTAGGAACACCAATCGATTCAGAATGATCTAATTAGAACTTTATGTGAATTTCGAGTAAATTGATTCAAAACAAAATTATTCAAAAAATCGAATAAATTCCAAAGGGGTAGACCCAATCCGCACTATATACGCAAAATTTTATACAGATTCCAATCATGAATGGTTTGTTTAGCTCAGATTCAATATTTGGCAAATAAAAGGAATACAACTTCAAAAATATCACAAGTAGGACTGGAAAAATATGAAGAGGAATGACTCCTTCCCACTCCAGATGAACTCTTCAATTTGGGAACCGTTAGGATAGAGCAATTCTACGCACGCCAATCGTTTCAGAATGGTTTAATCAGTATAATCTGTGAATTTTGAGTCAATCCATAAAAAAAGTCCCTAAAAATCATGAAAAATACAAAATCGGCAGATTCACTTGCATTCCGCACTATATTCCGAAAATATTTGATTTGTTTATGTTCCTTATAGCAATTAGAAAATTGTTACAAGGTATTTGGTGTGGAAAAAAAAACCTTAGTCGTAAAAGAATACAATGTAAAAAAAATTACGAATAGAAGTACAAAAAAATATGAAGGAAAATATATCCTTCCTCCCTCCACATGAACTCAATGAAGTGAATCAACATAATATTTTCATTTTGTGTTTCATTATTGCATGTATGCTACAAATTTCAATAAAACATGTGCTGAACATTTTCTGTTTCACAGAAATTGAAAGAGAAATAGCTCTGTTCTCTGAACAAACATTTGATTATTTTTTGTTGAATTAGATGCAAATCTTATTTGAAGAGGGGCAGAAAACTATATTTAAGAGTACTAGATGCTCTCGTTATATTCAATTTAGTTCTTCAATATCTTCCATTTAGATGACCAGTTCTTTTGCTTGAAGCTATCGAATAATTAATTCTACTAGGGATAAACTGAGACTCTTGTTCTCATATCAATGTTATTGATTTTCTCAGATGAAGAAGTACCATATTTTTGTTTGAAGATTTATAAGATTTGAAGATGATAAATCAGTTTTCATGGAAGTTTGGCCATTTAAAAACAAAAAATACATTTAATTGAAAATCATAAATTTTTGGTCATGAAGTGTTCATTCTTGTAGAAATGACTACCATTTATTATACCTAATACATGAACGCTTGGTTTTGTAGCCACTAAAAACCTACGAAAAAGACGTGTTGTGGTAACTTCTGATGTCCTCTCTATAAGAAACGTGAGAAACTTTGGATCTGAGTCTCATATAATGATATAATAGAGTCTTGTGAAGGGCGGAATAGGTGTTCAAAGATTGTCTGATAAAAATGAAAGATTTTTCACTAGTTGTCTCAATACGATAAAAATAATGAGTAAGCTGCAAGACATCATTGTTAATTAATTCCAGTAGAATGAATTATACTCATTTCAAGATTTTTGGATTTCTGGTTACACACGCGTCAGATATCTCAAGTGACAAAACACATTGAGTTGAAATGAAATATAAATAGTCAGATGAACTTCCTAATACAATATGTCTCACTTCAAAGATATAGCGAAATGGAAGTCACTAATCTAGCTTAAATTTTTTTTTATTTCGAAGTTGTTCGAGTGTTTCGTTTTAATAAATGATCAAGAAATGCTATTTCTCGATGTAAGCAATTGGATCCCTTCAGTTGAACATGAGATTGTACATTTGAAGAAGTATACTCTTCACCAGAGATATTATTTTTACTGTGTATTGACTAATCCCGTATATTTTTCCAAACAAAATCTGCAATGGACTCGTCGATTTCCCAAACTCTCAAAATTACCCGAACCCTATTCCAACGGAAAACAAACGAGATAACCAGACCCTATTATAAAGTAATATTCCATAAGGTTCGAAAGTTCCAATTTCGAAAGTTGTCCCCGACTGTCAGAAAGTAACGAGATTGCGGCATGATGGGACCGAAACGGAGCGAAGGGTATCAAACTCAACCCGTCTCATTATCCTTGAGTTCGTATGCAGGGCGCCATCTGATCACTTGATAAAATATTAGTGTCATTTTTCATCCTCCTTCAGCAGCCTTCTACTTGTCAGACAGACTTGATCATTGGGGGCATTAAAAGAGCCGAATGATTACGCACTTTTTCGATATTTTATAACAATATTCAAATTTTTTAATCGACGGGAGTTTCGAGTGTGAGGAATGATCCTCCATGAAGATTCGGGATCATTAATTTCATTTCGATGCCTTCGGGAATCACGACTCGTTTATCGGTTCGGTAGTGGGTCCGTGTACTATCGCTACTTCCTGGCAACTATGATCCTTTAAGATCACAAAACAGCCTTATAAAACACTTGGATCTCTTTAAAGTGCTCAACTGACTTCAACCAGGTAAATCTTCCAAAAACGCCTTGAAAACTTCTTAAAACTTCTACTACCTCCGAGTAAATTGTGACGCCTTATATATCCAATTCGAGCAGAGTAGATTTTCAATACAGAAAAATATTTTCAAAATTGCTCCAAAAATGGGGAAATGTTTACTGCGATCGGTCGGTTTATTTGTTATGCAAATGAGCTATGTTTTATAGTTTCCTAATATTATCCTTCTCTCAATTTTGATCGTCCCGATCAAACAATGTGTCGTTGTCTCCATTATAACATTTATGTCTGTCTAGATGAACGACCTTCATTTTCGCTCTCGGGCTACGTTGAATCCTCTAGACCACGTCGTCTAATCTCTTCACTATCGTCTAGGGTCCTTCAAAAGATGGTATTAATTTTGGAGAAACTCCTTTCTTATTACGAGGGTTGTACAACCACACTAGATCTCCTTCTTCAAATCCACCAGTATTGGCCTCAAGATCGTATCGAGCCATCATTCTATCAATAGTTATCTCCAATTTTTTTCTCGCAAATTTGTGGATCCCAATCAAGTTATCTCGCAGATATCCCCCAAAGATAATGCTGGCTGGGATGAGCTTTGTGGAATCGTGCACAGATGCCCTGTAGACCATCAAGAATAGTGGAAGATGTCGATCCCAATACTTTTGGTGCTCCTGTACTACCCTGCCAAGATGTTCTTCCATAGTCCTGTTGAACCTTTCAACCAGACCACCTATTCTGGTCCTGCTATTTCCCATCAATTCACATCCAACTTTGAATAAGTTCGATTGAAAATTCCTTCGTTGATCGGAATGTCATCCGCTAGAGCTCTTGCAACTGTGATTGCTTCTTGATTAGGCAGGGCATAAACTTCAACCCATTTGCTGAAGCAATTCATGGCAGAGAGGATGTATTCGTCATCGGAAACGGTTCAGTTACATCGATGGCGATTCGTTCAAAGGGAGCACCTACATTATATTGTTTCATCTCTCTTCTTGATTTCGTTCTGGAGCCTTTGCTTGCATCACACTTCAGACATCTTCGACACCATATTTCTACATCTCCGACACCATCTTTCTACATCTTCATGATATTGAACCCATTGAAACCTTTGCCGTCTTTTATCCAAGGTATCATTCAATCCAAATTATCCACCTGATTTGCCGTCACAAATCTTCTCTAAGACATCACTTATTCCTGACCTAGGAACAACCAATTGAGAAATCACTTATCTACTGTCGCGTCGGCTGATTCCCAAGCTCTTTTCAGTAGACCATTCTCAACAATCAGAAAATCCCATTGTGCCCACAATACCTTGAAAGTTGGTGATCGAACGTAGGTTTCTTTCCAGGTGGGTCTTCTCGAACCGTTTTCCTCCCATCTTAGGATAACTGCAACGCATGGACCAGTTTTTTGATCTTGTCTCATTTATGCTGTGGTCCAATTGTCGTCAACCATTAATCTCACTTGGTTGATTCCTTCGCGACGTTCAATTCGCTCACGAAGTTTCCGAACAAGGTCTTCTGGACAAAGCATCTGCCTTGCTGTGCAATGTGGATGTTCTTCTTAGCCTCCTAACAGGGATGACGTTGGCGGCTCTATCATTGCTAGCCAGCTTGCGCTTCAATATGCTGGCTAATTCTAGTTTTTCCTGTCGCCCTTTTGAGGACTCGCTGGAAGACCTTGTCCTTACAGGTGATTGCGAACGTGGTGGCATTCTTACTCTGCAGTCTTTAATAAGACGTCCCAATTTCCACAACGATAGCATGCCCTGTTCTGAGTGCTTATTCTGCTTATCAAATATTTAATCTCATCCAGAATCTTCTCGAATGAACTAGCAACCGTGTCAAATCGTTGTTCGGGTTCTTCCATTGATACCGCTCGTACTTTCGGCCACCTCCACTTCTAGAGAACGTACCAAGGCATCGCTACTCCTTTAGATTCTTTTGGATTTCGGTGTCTCTCAGTCCATCTACGAATAACTATATATGGAAATGCAAAAATTTTACAAACAGTGTAGGTAGTAGTTAATCAAAATTCAATATTTTTATTTCCGACTGATTCCACCGAGCTTTTAAATGTAGATAGTTGAAGTATAAACAAGCAATGGGAATTGATGGAATAAAATCTGAAATCTTGAAAAATGCTTTTCCATACATTACATGGCAACTTTCCTTCGCCGTTAGAGTTAACCCATTTATGAAAATGGCGACAAAGATCAGGTTATAAACTGCCGACCTATCGCTGTTATTACTGCCGAGTCGTAGCAAACATTTTTGAAAAAATCATAGAGAACACACTTTTATTGTTCTTATCTAAATGTCACAACATACTTTCCTGTAGAACATATGAACTTGGAGAAGAATTGTGGACACAACAATAAGCAATCGTTATCTGTATTCATAGATCTTTCGAAGGCTTTTGATACAATGAGTCATCCACTCCTTTTCCACTCACTAGAAAATATTGACATAGGAGGATCCACATTAAATCTCTCCCAAAATTACCTTCTGAGCAGGAAAAAATGCCTAAAGATTGATGGGACGAAACTATGGGGTACCCTAGGGAACCATCCTTGGGCCAATTCTGTTTAATATCCATCTTAATGACTTGCTTTCAGTCTCTACACTGTCAAAATATTCACAATTGTTGATAGGGAAAGATCAAAACTATAGATTAAAGATAAAATTCTAGATAAAAATGTATGTAAAATATTTCAATGAATGGATGAATGAAACAGAGTATTTCTGAACGTAGATTAATGAGGTGCTATTTATAATTCAACCACTTAGTGATTATTGATGACTGCATATCTATTATTTTGATGAATTTATCTCTTGTGCATCCGGCAATAATAATAATTTTTTTTGAATTGATGAAGATTATTCGTTCTTGTCAGATCTTCTGGTGGAATATACTAAGTATTTGGTGCCAGATATGTAAAACTGCGTTGGCCAATTGTTTTTGAAGAAAATGTAGTTTGGTAACGGGTATAGTAAGCTCGGGTAAGTGTGACCGTGATTTTCATTAGTTCGCATTGAATTTAGTCCATCTGATGAACCTGAACTAATGTAACAATGAACTTTTGCAGGTATTTACTTCGAAGGTCAGTCTTTGTAATACGCCACAGGAAACTTTTGAAAATCGTATTCTATGAATTTTATTCATATATTCAGATATACATCTCCATAGGTCACACTTCCCCGGAAATTTGGGGCAAGTGTGATTCTGGCCAAATTTAAAGATATTAATGCACGTAAATCTCTCTTTGGGGCAGGTGTGAGTAAACAGTAAAGGAACTTTCAACACAATTTTTTTTTCGAGATATCTTTATTCAAAACATAGTTAGGAACTTTTTAATATGGAATTTGAAATGCCCCATTGGAAAAAAACAAAAAATAATCGTGAAAGTGAACATTTGTTGAAAAGAAAAATTTACAGGTAGAAATCTGAAAAATCGAATGAGAATTTCATTGATCCCCATCTTCTGACGAGTGGTAATGGAAGCACAGTTGATATTTCATCGTCTGAGAGTGTATCAATGTCTTCCACATCTGGCCAGTTATATTGTTTGGCTCTCTGAGATTTCCGTATATAATTTCGTACTATAGCTGAAAAAATATTACTGTTTAGATTAGCCAAATGAACCAGGTTCACACTTACCCCGACAGTTAGTTCACACTATCCCCAATAACATTTAATTTCGGGGTTAGTGTGACATGCAATGGAAAAGTTTAAAAAAACCAACTTCAAGAAAAAACGGCAATCTGTAGTCAGATTCATTGTTTAGGCAGAAGAAAAGTGTATAAAATGGATTCTTACCTTAGATTTTAACAATACACTGAAAGCTTGAAATAAACTCGTTCGGGTTGATGAATTGTAGGTTAGAAAATTGGGGAAAATATTTGGATTTCACAAGATCTCTTTTGTATTTTATATGATGGTTATGGATTCATTATGAGTGTAGGCTATTCGTCAATAGATGGCATTGGACTGTCGTCCGGTTTAGCGAAGATAGCGAGCAAACTCACACTTGCCCCAAATTCACACATACCCGAGCTTACATTGTTTTCTCGAGTTTTACGTATGAGCGAATGTTTGTAGTCCTGATTAATTTTTCACGAAAGAGCGGTAATATAATTGTTTTATGTTGAAAACCTATGCTTCTATATAGAGATTATAACCAGTTTGATATGTATACGGTGTTCATATTATCATTTTAAGATTTTTTATTGGAGTATATTAATTTTACGAAACTCATATCGATAAAATAGAACAGAACGCCTTAAGAATGTTCTTTGCAGGTCTATTGAATATTTGCAAATATTCTCTGTTTCTAAAAATTAATACTATATTAATCGTTATAGGTAATTCATAATTACCAATTCCGAGACACTTATCGGGTTTCTGACTGAGTATACTAGAATTGTTGAAAGTTAAGAATAAAATTAAAAGTGGCGCCTCTGCGCCCTTGTAAGATTATACAGGGTGAGTCAGAACATGACCGACAGACTCAGACTACAGATTCCTCAGCTCATTTCGAAGTGAAAAGTTCCTATCAAGGTATGTCCTAAAACGCATTCCCTCTGAGATACAAGGTATCAAATATACAAAAAAAATTGATTTAATTTTTTTTTCCAAAATTCCCGAAATCTAATCAAGGTTTATCAACGTGATAAATTGAAGCTATAAATCTTAATTTTCGTAAACCAGTGGCGTAGTTACGTTGGTATGTGGAAATATTTTCCTTCATATTTCTTTAGACAAGTAAATGGACAAGTGAGAGTTTGACATCAGTTAGGCTCGTCGATACTCAACTTAAAAGAGTCATTTATTCCATGTACCTAAAAGTAAAGGTTTCTGAGGAAATTGTGAAAAACTGAAGATAATTCCTAAGTAGCAAAATAATTTCATGGCAAAAATGGCATAATGCTAACTTCTTACTACATATCGGAATATTAGTCAACCTCCTGAACATTTTTCATTGTTGAAAGAATCGGAAACATAGTACAGGTGAGTCTTTCGGTGGTGTCGTGTAACCAATGGGTTAGGTCTCATTCTGAATCACCCGTACTATGTTTCCGATTCACCCAACATTAAAAAATGTTGAGGAGGTTGACAAATATTCCAATATGTTGTGAGAAACTAGTGTTATGAGATAATTTTACAGAGAAAATTATTTTGCTACTCCAGGACATATCATCAGTTTTTCTCAATTTTCTCAGAAACCTTGACTTTTAAGTACATGGAATGCTGAATTTCGTTTTTTGTCCGGGGCTGACCAACAACCCCAGAACGGTCCTGCCACACGGAGGTTAGCGAAATGAAATATGAGCGTCGTCAGTTGCTTAGTTGATAAAATGTTGGTGTTGTAATAGTGTTGACTTCGTCTCGTATTTTTGTACGACTGCTACAATGGACAGGAGCTTATTTTTACCTGTCTCAAAAGCTGGCTTTACACACATGTCACGGTCCCACGCACTTGTCGTTGCTACGTTTCGGTATCTATCTCATATCGGCTGACAGTTAATCAAGCAAGATCCAAGAGCAACACGCATTGTTGTTGGTACAGGAAATATGGACGATACCCTGGTTTTTAATTCAAATTTATCGTGGTGATAGGAGACAACAGGACTGATACTAATGCAAGGCTCATTCTGTATATCATGTGCTATAAAAGGTCATTTGGCAGTTGACTGCTTCACTTGTTTACGCCGAATAATTGAAAATTATCGAGTTGTTAATGGGTAGGTACTTCAATAATTATCGCAAATTTTATAGATCCACTATCAAGAGAGTGAAGGAAATCGACTACGGGAATCAGATCGGCAAATTAAATAATTAAATGAGATGCTTGGTCTCTCATCAATGATATTACTTGAAAATCTAAAAAAACGTGGAAAATCACTCAGTTCTGATCCCTTATTAAATCTTAAAGATGTCAGAATTGAGGAGAACCTAACATTGTATGACACAAATATTAATGAGTTGGTAGAAATTTTGAGGAATATAAAAAACAAAAATCTGCCAATTAATGTTTTTAATACATTTGTATCACTCATCAACACCTATTCTACAATGGAGTCTTTCCTGATATCCTGAAAACATTAATTGTCATTCCATTGTATGAAAGTGGAGATTCAGATGATCCATCGATCTTCGCACGATCTTCATCATTTAAACTATAGCTAAATCTATTGAAAAACTGGTGAAAATTTGTCTCACTGATTTCTTAAGATGCCAAAATATTTTAAGTGAAAATCAGTTTAATTTTCAAAACAATAAAAATACACACAGTGCAATATTTTAATTTGTTTACGACATTTATTCGAAGCTGAATTCTGGTAATTAGCTGCTGCGGTATTTTGTGATATATGGAAGGCGTTCAATTGTTTTGATTATAAATTATTACTAAGAAAAATCGAACATTACGGTTGCAGAGAAAAGACATATAAATGGTTCGAATCATACCATTCCGGAAGGAATCTAATGGTAAGAACTACAGAACTGTCTGAAAAAAATAAGAATATTATGTATGAAGTACGACAAGGATCAGTTTTGGGGCCCATTTCATTTTCATTATATGTTAATGACCTATCCAATTTGAGCATTTCTGGAAAATTCACCATGATTGCTGATGACATGACGGTATTGTGAAACAGCAAAAACTCAAATAATTTACACGACGCAATATCTATACTTAGGTATGAATAAAATCAAGAAGTGGTGCGATACAAATTTGTTACACAGACAAATATTAAGTTATTCAGATAGACAACTTAGTGAATAGGCTCAAATTTGACGACCATATCAAGTATCTTGAGAGTGAGATATCTTCTGGATGTTATGCAGTTAGAGTAACTTCAATAAATTTAGGAAATAAAACTACCAAAACGGAGTATTACGCCCTTTTAAAGTCCCATTTACGTTATAAAATACCGTTTTGGGTAGTACGCATCAACACTTCAGAGTGTATTGGTACTGCAAAAACGAGTGATCTAGTATATGTATAAGCTAAACCTCGTTATTCATGTAGATGCTTAATCGCAGAGAAAAAAATTGACTTTGATTGCATCATTCATTTCAGAATCAGTTTGCCTTATATGAGACTTGTTCTAACGCGTTGAAATTGCAAATTCCCTTAACAAATATGTCCAGGGATTCTATTTATATAATGGGGTTGAAATGTTTGATCACTTTTCTTCAGATAAAAGAGAGGCAAATTTGACCAACAAAAAGTTGAGAAAAACAGTTGAAACATTTTTAGCTGATAGATTGCTTCGCGTCGGGCATCAAACTATCCGCATTTTTCTCTCGTGGTAATTAATTAGCTAGTGCTCGGGCTAAAGCCTTAGGGATAGTGACCTTCATTGATACATGAATAACTATAAAATGGTGGTACCTTAGAAAGCTGTCCCAAAACACTGTGCTTAGTGCTCGTGAAAGTGCTTAAAGCATTTTAGTGCTCGTAAACACTGTGCCTCCGAGCACTTTTTGGATTCAGTGCTTAGTGCTTCGAGCATTTTACGAATAGGCTTTTCTCAGTTATGATTCTGTGAATGTTGAAGATATAAAACGGGGTCAGTCCTCATATTATGAACTATGATTAGTTTCAACGTTGACAGAGTTGATATTTTTATTTTTTCTGTATTTTGTTTGAGAAATATGATTGTTTATTTAAAGTATATGTGTCATTAATATTACTCTTTTTTTGTAACAGTGATAAGGTGAAGGTCTGATTAAAAATAATTTAATATTAGTTTTACTTTACTTTGTCAAATGGAAACACTTAATTTTGCTTCACCACACTAGATTATTTATTGTCACACACAATGAATAATAAATCCACCAAAAATATAACAACATTCCTTTTCATTTGAACCAAATTATTCATTAGAGCTAATCAATATAAAAAAATTAATTGAAGAAAGTAAAAATTCCGACTGCGGTTTAAACTAAAATGAAAAAACAAGTAATATAATAATTTTTTCATAAAGAGAAATTGGAAGTAGCCGAGACCCATTCTATTTCTAAAGATTATTTTAAGCAAATAGATGCCGGCTGCTTCCAGTTTTTATTTGATTTGAAAATATATTACTTTTTTTTATTTTTATTCCAAACCACACTTGGGTTTTTTAGTTTATTTATTTACTTTTTTTTATTTTCAACTCTTCAGTAAACAATTATTATATTGTATCAAGACGGCCAATATGGCGAAAAAAATACGCTCTTTTGATTTTTCATAATTTTAATATAATAAGTGTCACTTGCTGTATCAAGACGAATAAGGAAAAATCGACTTTTACAATATTTTGATTTTATATTCGACTGAACGAGGCGATCCGCCTACCCTCTCCCATGCCTCTCGCCCCGATTGGAAGGCCCGCGGTCCAAAAAAGACTCTTAAGTTATAGAACGTCAGATAATGACAGATTTTGATGACTTATTTTCCGTTTTCTGGGATTTTAACCACTAAAAATTATTTCAGTGTTGAGCAGAAAAAAATTAAATTTTAGAAATCTAACGCTTATGAATGGGAACATTTCGTTTTCTCGATCTGACTAGTACTGCCCTACTAGCGTCTACCGATGGTTATCAAGATCACATTCCTATTTCATTCTTACAGAAGCACGCTCTGACATGAATGACATATACTATACAATGGTGCTTTCTATCCGAAAACTGCCGAACTAAGAAATCAGTGAGAATGTTGATAAGGTAGGAACTATTTCGCGTCGCTTTATATTTCAATTTGGCTATTTGCCGCCCAAAAATCAAAAGCAAGTACTGACTCATTTCCTTCAATTGCCGACCAAAAAAATATCAATTTTCGATATCAAATCAATGTCAATGTATTCAATAAGTACTCCAATCCTTTCTGAGCCCACCTACCAAATTTGACTTTTCCAAGTGAAACCGTTCCCAAATGCAATATGAACTTGGAATACACGAAATTGAACGCCCACCTTAAAGGCCCCGCTCTTTTAAAAAGTGCTTAGTGCTTAGTGCTCGCTAAATCGAATTACTTTTTGAAAGTGCTTAGTAATCGCGAGCACTTCATGAAAAAAAGTGCATAGTTCTCGAGACAGCTCGATGAGCGTCTTTTCTGGTGTGACCGGACACTTTTCTCAATTTCAGTTTTCTTATTGTCTGTGTTGCTTATTTGTTTATAGATGGTGTTTTTAGATGCAACATGAAGATTCTATTGCAGTTTCTAACATTTATATGTCTCATTCCAGAAACTCCTTACATTATTCTCATTCTTGATTTGAATAATAAATATAATACGTCGTGATATTCATGATAAGATAGATAATACCCTCCAAATTCGACCACATTGACTGTACATCAGGTTGACAGTGTGGTCCGCGCATAACACGCATTATCAATATTGAAATGAGGCGATCGCAGGTAAGAGCATGTTTGTCGCCTGTCCCGGCAGCTGACATGGCCACCTGGGCGCTAGCTGACACCGCGAGGCGCACCCACACCTAGCCGTTCTAGAGATGGGAAAAGTCGTTCTAATCGCCATACGTGCAAAAAATGCTTATAAAAAATAACGCCAAAATTGCTACATGTACGATCTGTAACTACAGAAAGATCATATTATTACATGTATTATATTGAAATATTCACCCATCTTTCAAATTTAACAATTTTTCCATGCAATCCCATGGCTTCAAAATTAGGCGATATTTTTTAATCAGTGTATTTATTGTCGGTGACACCACAAGAAAAACTTTTATTTTAAAAGAAAACTTGGCTGCTTTGGTAATTAACGACAGCAATTACAGAGACAAATCTTGACAGATTGGGCAGATTGTACACTAGGAGAAACTATGAAGGTTCTCTTCAGCATACTCAAAAATTGACCGAGAATATACCCTAAATCAATGTTGACCCATTTTCTTAAGTTCCATGATTACCTATCTCACAAAATCCTTTAAAAAGCACTTTCTTTACAAAAAGTAAAATTCAGAGAAAATGCCATCAGAAATGTTATCATATACGTTCTTCACATAAAATATCAAAATACAAAAATTACATTACATGTTTTTCTGCCCATATAGTGAGCTCACTCGTTTTTCAAATATGAACACTTCATAATGTTATAAGTGGTAGTATTTTCAAAGTTTCTAAAAATTAAGGCTTTTTGGCAGAAAATTTAAAGCACGTCACTGACAATTGTTACAATTGATACCCAAACGGGGTCAGTTGTAACAGGGGTAGGTGTCGATTATAACAAGCATCTTGTATCGGAGGATACTAAAAAAACACGTTTTTTATACTATGTATTGAATTCAAAAATAGTTACATAATAAAAAACAAACAAAAGAATAAATGAGATTTTTATGTTAATAAATTTAACATAAAAGTTTTCTAACAGAAGAATAGAAAAATCTAACTCAAAGTTAAGGTTATACTGGCTAATTATTGCGAAATCAGTCAGAATCCTCAGAATCAGCGGAGTTGCAATTCCGACAAATAAAAAGAGGATCATTCTTTCTTCTCTGATGTCGTTACAAACGGTGGAAATGTTACAACTGGCACCAACAGACACATCAACTTAATGTTCACCAAACAAATTATTGAACCTTAAAATTTAAATACACTAAATTGTTTATTTCATATACAGATATAAGGCTGATTTGAACGGTCTAAGTCAGAGGTTCCCATCCTTTTTGCACCTGCGTACCACTCGACTTTTTGAGAAATTTTGGCGTAGACGTTAATAAAAGATTTTTATTTGAAATAATCTTTCATGGAACCATCTTTTGTAAGACTAATAACACGTTATTTTAGTTCCAATTCATTTGGTGAGAAGTACTTCTTAGCTTTTTTGAAGACCTTCCAAGTGAACATTAATATCTGCAACCATATCTGGCATTGGAGATATTTCATTTTCTTCAAAAAAATTATGATATTAGAGTGGAATTGAAGATGAATTCTCCTCCTGTATTTGTGAACAAAACAGGACCAACTTCCTCTTCATTTTGTCACTGTTTGTGTCAACTTCAGTGTATTGAGTTTGTCAATAACGTCCGCTAGATAAGCCAATCTTGATAACCATTCTTCATCAGCGAACAATTTTTTCCTGTCATGATTTTTTTCACTCAAAAACATAAAAACTTCTCATTTTGGTTCAAAGAGACGGTTCAAAATTTCTCCCCGAGGTAAACCACCTCACTTCTGTACGCAAAAGTGAAGTCTTGAACTTGCCACCTATTTCTTCACACATCGAGGAGAATAATCTTGTGTTTAGAGCCCTAGCCTTCATGAAGTAATAACTTTCACAGCATCTGAAGTTAAGATTTTTCGGCATACCTTTTGCAGCTAATGCTTCTCGATGGATGAGACAATGCGTACTTTTGCATTAAGAAGCAACTTCCTCAATTTTTCCTGCTAACCCTCTCAATCTTACTGACATAGCTTTTGCCTCATCTGATGGAAAATTTGGCAAACCTCAAAATTACAGATTCACTTCTATTAGATAGCACTAACTGAAATTGAATTTATTATCAACTCAATAAAAAATAAAGGAACTGAGGCCTGAATTTGACGATTTTGTGTTATGAACAGCTTTTGGGTTATTGGGTTTTGTGATAACCTATTTTTCAAATTTCAGTCACTTTCGTTTTTCTTGAATGCAGATCTATTAAAACTAGTTCTTTCGGTTTTCGTGTATGATGTTTTATCGATTCTCATGAATATTCATTGAATGCATTTCTTTTCGGATTTTTAATCTGTTCCATACATTTTATTCTGCTATTTTCAAGTCTTACAAAAATTTTACTTTCCTGTAGTACACCTCGTGCTCTCGTTGAAACTGTGTTTTCACTAAACTAGTTGATAAACCTCTAACCAACCGTGTTGAGAGAGACATGTGCTGACTGCTATGAGTTTGCTGAAAACCTCTGCTAAAGTTGACAGTCATTATCGATGAAAACTCGAAGTAGCAACGGATTCGCGAAAGAGCCCTTGCCATAAACAACTACATTGTAGTGGCGGTAGCTGCCGGCAACGGGGACACCCCTCACCGTCTCCTGCTAATAACTGCCGTGACTCAGCATAGTATAGGGTAGAGATGGGAACTTATTTCTTTGAGTATATTTCAGCACTTTATTTTTCAGCAATACTCTGCCAGGTTATGAAAAGCTTTTTCCCGAAAGTTTGCAGTGCTGGTGTCGCCAACTAACTTTGTACAAAATTGTAGTGAACAGACATGCGGAATGACTTATGGAAGTCAATGGATGTTAAGTTTACTGTTTCTATCCTAAGTTTTTACCTGCACTGTATAACAAATGTGAATGTTGAAATGTATTAGATACGAAAATTCAATTGTTAGTAACGACAACAAAAACATTAAAATAATCAGAAGCAAATCGTCAGCGAATTGCAATCATAATATTTAGCAAAGCTCAATCAGTAGACACCACTTTCTACATCACAACTCAAGCATTTGGTCCTTCGAGCCGGATATAACCACCAGCGGAAAGTTCAAAGAAATTGCTCCAACTTCAACATCCCAACTACAAGCGGAACCATTCAAGCAGAGCAAACTAAAGCCGTAGACACAATGAAAGTTTTATGTAATAAGTTTTAAGTTTTGAAATTTTGGATATTAATTTTTAAAATGAAACAAGATGCAAAACAGTATTGAAAAATGAAGTTTGAATTTTACCAACAAAATTGTTTATGAGGCGTCATCAAAATAAAAATGACATTAATGGTTTCGCGTTAAAAAAATATCCTAAATTATGAAAATTAAAACTAAAAACATAAAACTTCCATTATGTTTCAGCCTTTAAACATTCGGTCCTTCGAGCCGTATCAAATGCTTGAGTTGTGATGTAGAAATTGGTTTCCACTGATTCAGTTTCGCTAAATATTAAGATTGAAATTCGATAAAGATTGGCTTCTGGTTATTTTAATGTTTTGTTGTCGTTATTAACAATATAATTTTCGTATCTAATACATTTCAACATTCACATTTTTAATACAGTGCAGGTAAAAACTTAAAACAGAAACTGTAAACTTAACAAAGGACCACACACACAATACAGAAAAATCCAGTTTCAGTGAAAATTGCTGATATATTTGTATAGTGCAAATGTCGTAGTGCTGAATGTGAATACATGAAACAACTGTGGGTACGAAAGGCGTTCTGAAAGAGTTACTCTGGGGGAATTTTTAGCAAATTGTCTTATCACCAGCCAAAGCAGAAACGAGGAGTAGATAATAAAAACACTGACGGACCGGGCCATATGAATATGTGAACTAGAATATCTCGATCAAGAACTGAGTCACTTGGAAAGTACTTTGGCTAATAATGGGTATATACTCCGCAATAAATGGAGCAAGAAACACAAACAGAACACAGGACACAGAACAACGCACACTTCAAGGAAGAGCAATGTCGTCAATACTGCCTTAAAATCAGATATTTTTCCTGAGGCTTGGAAATGTGCTAAAGTTCTACCCATTTCCTAAAGTGTCAAAAGTAATGGACTATTCTGATCTCAGACCTATAGATATTTTACCAGCATTATCAAAAATATTAGAGTTGATTACGAAACAACAAATTTCACGATTCGTTTTTCATAATAATATTATTTCACCAAGCCAATCCGGATTCAGAACCAATCATAGTACCACATCCGCATTGGCTTGTATCACTGATGACATTCTTGCTTCGACAGATCGTGGACAAGTGACAGTCCTCATACTACTGGACTACAGTAAAGCATTTGATACCCTGCAGTACGAATTACTAGGAAGCAAGCTCAAATATCAAGGTTTTGATAAAAGCGCACTCTGTCTGATAAAAAGTTATTTTGCAGGCCGCTCTCAGTATCTTGAAATCCAGAATCATCCTTCTGTAGTTATACAGCGGAAGTTTGGAGTCCCTCAAGGATCAATACTTGGCCCTCCACTCTTTACAATGTACATTTCCGATTTTAGCAAATTCTTGAGTTACATCAGTACGCTGACGACACCCATATTTATCTCAGTTTCTCGATAGATAATCATCACGAAGCTACAAATATTATAAATAATGATTTGTCAAAATTATTTGATATATCGTCAGCTCACAATCTGAAATTGAATGCAACAAAATCCAAAGTTCTGATTTTTGTCCCGAAAATAAAAAGAAATATAACAAATTCATTAATTGAAAGTATGTATTGATCTCTCTCCTGGTCTCGGTCCTGGTTAGTCAGTGTGTTTTCTAGCTTAATAGAACGCTTCGTCCGTTACCGCTCGCCTTTGAAAATGTCTACCGCAGATGTAGGTGAGACATCACGAAGATTTACCTCGAGAACATGACCAACAAACCCGAAAACCACCGAAAGATCGAAAGTTACCTATCTAGCCTCGTATACGACTGAAAAAATTTGCTGTCCGGTGTTACAGGTTTTAGACAATGCAGAACTTACTATGAAGAGTAACTTTTGTTCTTAAAGTAAAATCCAGGGGTGTGAGATCAGGAGAAAGGAGAAGCCAAATTATGGGAACACTTGTAGAAATAACCTCCCGAATACCCCCCATTAATTCTTAATGCTGTATTGGCCTCAATAAATAAATATTTAATATCAAAAGACGTTCTTTTATATTTCGAAAAAATTGTTCAGCAAACCATAGCAAATTTATTTTTAATAATTTTTAAAAATAATTTTTTTCCATCACAAAAATTTAATCATTACAAAAAAATTGACGATAATAACATCAACCCTCCCTAAATGGTCAGGTTTGTATTATATCAGAGATATGAAGCTCTCAGTGCCATCTATTGAACGATAGCCAATATCCAAAGTAAGATTTCTGTTCAAATGGGAAAGTCAAAGAAGGTTTGCTGTGAAGGTCCGCCAACAGATGGCGGTTAAATGCACTTTTCGTTAAATTGTAGAATGAAAGGAGTATTCAAAATGGTTGTTATTGAATAATAAGCAATTACCAGTGACGTATATATTACATTAGAATATTAATAGACAGGAAGCAGCCCTAAATATTTTCCATATTCAACAAGAACTACTTTGCGCGCTTTGAAAGTGAATTGGATCTTCTGTCATGTTTTTTTTCAAGTAATTGTTTTTAAATATTTTTTAGCTCATAAATTGGAAGATACATTTTTAAATCGATTCAAAATATAATTTTTTATTTGATAATCTCGCTTCTTCCTTTTATAATGAAGAATATACTCTCTCAAATGATTCTGGATCGATTGGCGTTCACAGAATTGCTCTATCTTTAACCGTTTGCGTGAAAAGTCCATCTGGAACTGAGAGGGGTAATTTCCCGCCATTTTTTCAATAAATCGGAATCAGGTCGTCGAGAAACATTTGAGAACAGGCGTATTTTTGAAATATGAAAAATAAAAATTTTCAGGAAATTCGGTTTTCCTCAATGTCAAATATTGCATTAATTGACTTTAATCGTCTCTGAATCTCTTAAAAATGCAATAAGAATGCGATTTCACTTAGAAAATGTTGATTTTGTGGATAGGCGCATTTCTTCGAATGAAAATCTTCTGAAATTTGGTCACGATTGAATTATTCCAAAATTATCAACTCGAAGTCTCTGAGGTTCCGTAAAAAGCATACTATATTTTCAATTGACTTGAAATCGACTTCAAATTTGGATTGCATGTTCAAAAAAGATCAAACTTTACTAATATTTGTTGAAAAAATTGTATACCTATTTTAGGAAGGAAATGACTTCTGTCAACTACATATGAACTTTCCAACTTGAGAACGGTTAGAGATAGAGCAGTTCTGCGAACGCCAATCGATTCAGAAAGTTGAAATTAGTATAGTCTGTGGATTTTAAGTCAATCGCAAAAATAAAAAATTTGTTGAAAGAAGTTCCAAGGGGTAGACCTCTGAAATTCGTGAAAAATACAAAATCATCGGTTTCACTTCAAATTCGCACTATTTATGCAGAATTCCATGGTTTAGCATAAAAATTAATGAAATGTCCAGAATTCTCTCACTCGATTGAATTTTTAAAAATTTTCAACTAGAAATTCCGAGGTCCCAAGATTTGGGAGACTTTGGCAATTTTTGCATAAAATTTTAATCAAAAACTTTCGAAAATTTTATAATGCAAGGAAAATTTTCGCACTTTATTCTATGCTAAACCTTATATCTGAACATATGCAAATCATATATTTTCAGATTCAGCATTGAATTTTGCGTATATACTACGAATTCCAAGTAAATCTGATGATTTCGTATTCATCATTCATAATTTTTAAAGGAATTTCTTGGAGTAATATTTATTTTCAAAGAACGACTTGAAATTCTCAGAGAATACTAATCCAATCATTCCGAATCGCAGAGTTGATCTATCTAGAGTTCATCTAGAATTGGTCATTTCTATCCAAGAATAAAAAAATATTATCTATATTTGCATGGGATTATCTTCGATATTATGTCCAATTAGTCATCAATAATAGGTATAACAAAAAAATACTATCTGCATAGGCAATTGCCACTAGAACTGACTCCAAAACTTGACAGCACTGTCATCTATTGGGAAATAGGCGTAAAAAGACTATAGAAATGTCTCTTGTTGTGCTATCTGTTTGAGAGGAAATGAACCAAATTTAGGAGATATAGGTTGCTTAGACATTTGCTAGATGGCAATAATGGTAGACAAATCACTATATGATGGTTTACTCTTGGTACCAACGTGCACATAGCCGAAATTCTTATCACTGTACACTGTAGTGCCACCCGACTATTGAAAGATATGTGGATATGCTCATTCACATACGCCCATTTCATAATTTCATAAGTGTTTGAAAACATGGCTGAGTAGTCATTATAATAAATGATATAGAGGACAAATTTGAGTCATATGGAAAATAAGAAATGTGACCTGTCTATAGTTTCGTGGATATAAAATGACGAAAAGTTCAATACGCATCATTACGTCAAATGTTTAAAAATATAAACATCTCTCAATTAAACAATAAAAATGCTCACTACAAATTTAATGAAAATTTCCAGTATAAAGTACACTTTTCATTTATCAAATCAAATATAATTCATTTTTTGAAGATTTACATCGTATTGACAAATACTTCTGATACATAATTTTAAAATTCACCGATACTGAATATAAACAGAAGTATGTTACTTAAACGTCTAAAGTACTTTTCATGATTTAAATATTAAAATATACAATAACAAATAGTTCATAACATTTATTGACTAAAAGAATTCGAAAGGCATTCATTATCACAATTGCTACGAGGTCTAGGTACCACTCCCATCAATATTGAAGTTGCATTTGATAAGTATAAACTGTAGACACTAAATGAGAACGAAATGTATTTTCACCTTTTCGCATAATTAATTCAATTTCTAGTTGTGCATTCCATAACCAAGTTATCATCATCAGTAACAGTAAATAATTATTCCAATTTCTACCGTTTATGTATGTCAGAAACAGTACTGGGCCAAGCGCAATTTCCTGGGTTACACCAGTTATAACTTCTTGAACACCACTCCGTACCTTATCTAATTCAACGAATTGTTGCCTACTAGTGAGTTATGATTGGAATAGTTCCAGTACTACCTCTTATACCGAAGTCCTCTATACTGTTAATGATAATTCGATGATTGACAGTTTCGATGGCTTTGGCTAGATCCAAAAATATTCTTATGGAACATTTACCTTCGTCCATAGTACCATATATTTTGTTTATGAGAAATATCAATGCATCTTCAGTTGATTTTTTAGATCTAAACCAAAATTGTTTACTTGATATCAAATTATTGACTTCCAAATATTCCATCACCCATATATCTACATATAAAGGCGAAAACAAATATGCACATCTAATACACAGTATTTTAAAGTCATAACACTTGTCTTTTCTGAATTCAGAGATGAAACATTAGAGTCGAATCAATTCTGGATTTCAGCCATGTGAGTAGATGTTATTAATTTGGAGCTTACTCTTATCATTGGTGCCATAACAGGGTGATATCGTCAGCAAAAACGTGAATTTTCCGGAAATTGGTAACTTGGCCTCATGTATACAATTATAATATGACTAAGACTGGGCCCAGTACCGAGCCTTGTGGTACTCCACAGTTAAATTCGGCCATATTTTGATCAAAAACTGTTTTCTTTGAGAGAGACATGGACCAAACCAATTGAATTTTAAAGTATTGATGGTAAAAATAATATAAAAGTACAGTAAATTACGAATTCAGACATTTTTAATTAGAATGAAATGAGATAAATACCGAGTTTAGAGGATACATACTTGATATTACTTAATATTACCTATACAAGAACACATTTTCAATACTTTCTCCATAAATGATTTCTAGTTGATTCATTGAAATTTGCCAGGCAATAAGCCAAAAATGATTGAATATTGAAATTACTAAAAAGTTGAATTATCCTAGTTAATGGACACAAGTGGACATAAAAAAAAGGAAACTGATTCACCGTTTTACAAATTAGTTCTTCTTCTTAGGAAACATTCAATTTTCCCATATTAACTTATCTATTGAAAAAAGTTAAAACACTGAGATAAGAATTATGAATGAAAACTTTCTTTCCCCCGAAATGTCCACGTCAGTAATAATTTCCTATAGAAAATCTACAGAATGTTTGTAACGACCATTCAAATATGTTTCTTGTAGAGGTTGGAATAAAGCTTTTAATAATTTTCCTTATTCTCATTCACCGGTTCCTCTTCATAGACTGCTGGTGGGTTCATTTTTGTGATTTTGATTATTGGAACTCTCGAATGTTCCGTACAGTAAAACGGTTTCCTGAAAAATTTCGATGCAGTTAAATGAATGTATATATAAACAATGTGAGTATGAAAATAAAACTATACCAAATCAGGGGAAACATAAGCAAATTAGTAGAAGTTGATCATAACGGTGAGGATAAACAGATTTTTTTTGAAAAAATTTTTTGTCATCCCTCACATCTCGAAAATGTATGAATTGTATTTGCTCAGATGAAAGGTTGTACATTTAGAAGGAATACAATGTCAAAAATGTCACGTATAGGACAGGAAAAAAAATATAGAGGGAAATATCCCCTTTCCACTACAGATGAACTCGGGAACGGTTGAAGATAGAGCAATTCTGCGAACGCTAATCGATTCAGAATGATCAAATTAGTAAAATTATTCGAAAAATCGAAAAAAGTCCAAAGGGGTAGACCCCTAAAAATCATGACAAATACAAAATCGGCAGATTCACTTGCAAACCGCACTTTATACACAAAATTTCATGCAGATTCCGAAAATTTATGATTTGTGTATGCTCAAATGAAAGATCATTTTTATTTTCAACAGGACGGTGCTCGTCCGCATTACGCAACGATTATTTGCCAGCATCTAGACCAACCTTTTCCACGGTATTGAATGGCCTCCACGATCGCCAGATTTATCGTGCCTCGATTCCTTTTTGTGGGGACATCTGAAAATTAAAATATATAAAATACAACCAGCGTCATTGGGATATTTGCGTCAAAAAAATCGTTGAGTGCTGTCATATTACTCCGGAAATTTTTTCGGAATTTGCGTGAACCTTTCGAACAAACTCTTTTTTTTTTAAATGGAAGCAGATGGTCATCATCTTGAACATTCAATCAGTTAAGTAGCAAGTAAGCAACTTGAATAATTTGAATTTTAACATGTATTTTTTTCAAAGTATTGGGAGGAAATGTAAAATTTGAAGAATATGGTATCGTGAATTTTAAGAGCTTTCAAAAGACATCTACTTCGACCTCCATTGCCATTTAAAAGTTTTGGGGTTGAAAGTAGTGTAGCCAAAAATACCGGAAAAGTGTGTCCCCATTCAATCAAAAATCGACGGATCTCAGCATTTTTCTGAAATGTTGACGAGGTTTCTGAAAATGGCTCTGTTGCGTTTTCGGTTGGCCACTCTGTATAAAAGATGAAGAAACGAAAAGAAATAAGGAAAACAAATAGAAAAGTCGATAAATGTATGATTGAAAGGTACTGAAAGAAAGATTAAACTAGCGAGTTTGAACCTTTCTCTGCGGAAGATGGTCACTTGGTGACTGAAACACCATCTATCAAGGTATAAAAATAGCGGTATGGTGTCAGGATAAAACTCCAGTATATTCATAACATATTTTTATTTAAAAAAACTAAGATGTGAACTACATTTTTACTGTACTCACCAACTCTTCTCATATTGTGACATCGTCCTGGTTTTTCATGTTTCCCTGTGCATCCCACATTCTTTCAGACTCTGTATAAACATCAGGAACGATACGTTATTAATAGCTGAGCGGTCTTCCATCCGTAAGATACCTGTAGAGACGAGCTTCTGATTTAAATATTCTACAAAAGCCCGGATCTACAGGGTAGATCACGAATGTGCCTATTTTCAACGTATGTTTTATCATCGTCCTAAAATAAATTAAATGCGCAATAAAAAGATTCAAGAAAGTCAGTAAAATAACATGCAATATTTATGTTGAATGAATCGGGTAGAACAATAGTAATAAAAATTTGTTTTTATTTTCTAATTGTACCGATATACAGGGTGTTCCAATTAAGTCGGCACCATTGCCAACTTCGTTATTATTGATGCTACGAATTCGGTTAAATGGGCAAACTAGTAGCAATTTTAATGGCCTTCTCGATGCCGAAAACAAAACAAAAATGGACAGTCTCGATTTCAGAATAATTCATAAAATTATATTTCTTTAAATGGAACACCCTATATTTTTTCATACATTTCGATTCGTACCAACATTCTCAACAACAAATCTCATTTGACTTTTTTTCGTAAAGATGAAAATGAGACAGTTTTATCAATAGAAAACATTTATAAAAACGGATTTGATAAAGCGCTATAAAATATATAGTAAATGTTCAAGAACACCGCCTTCTCGTTGAACACATATGTGGGCCCTTCTATTGACACTACGTGTGGCATTCAACACAGTTCGGCCATCAATTCTATTAATTATAGTTTCAATATAATTTTTCAGTTCATCTACATTATTATGTTTCATTTTGTACACCTCATTTTTCGGAAATCTCCAAAAATATAAATCTAGAGGTGTCATGTCTGGTGAACGAGGGGGCTACTTAACAGGACCATTTGTAGCAATCCATCTGTTTCCAAAACAGCCTCGCAGCATTCTTTCTACGCCACTGACATTATGTGCTGGTGCTCCATCCTGCTGAAAATAGATCATCTGACGAGCCTCCAGATCAAGATCATCGAAAAACTCTTCCAACACTCTTGTTAATGAATTAATTCAACGGGGTCCGTTCAATGAACCATGGTAGAAAAATGGACCGATAATTCTGCCTCTAAATAGACCACACCAAACATTAATACTGAATCATCTTTGCGGATTTTGGGGATGGACTAGAAATGGATTATGTCTACTCCAATAATGAAAATTCTTTCTATCCCACGATTTGAAAAATTAGCCTCATCGCTCCATATAATATTTCTATAGAAGTTTGGATTTTGTCTGCATTTATTCATAAACCACCGACAAAACCCCAATCGTCTCTCAGGATCACCAGGTTCTAGTGTTTGCACTGGTCTTAACTTATAAGGAGAAATCTTATGTTTCTTCAGAATTCGTTGAATACCAGACAGTGGGACAGCTATTTCTCTATAGATAAATCTCTGATGGAATTATTTGGATATACCTCAAAGTAGGATAAAACGTCAATTTCTGTATCTTCAGATATTACAAAACGTTTTTTAGTTCTCCTCTTCTTGAAAAACTTTTTCATTGTTCCTGAATCGACGATGAAGCACAGCAAAAAAATTCACGGTCGGGGAATGAATTGCTGTAGTGTTGGAGTGCTCTTATGATATTTTTCTGGCAATCCAAGTAGGATTCTAACATATCACATTTTTCTTGATGGGAAAACGGCATTTTGAAAAATATTCGAACAGTAGTTGACAGTTACAATAACTAGTGACATTGTCATGATATACTTGATAATATTTGACAAATAGTATTTAACAAAGTTTCAAGGCAACTTGATTGCTCATAATAATTATGTTTTATCGAATCAAACACATTTTTTCCAACCATATTCATATGACCCTCCAGTAATTTTTGTTCTGTACAAAAACATCTTCAGAGTTATCAGTACAGCAGACATATTTTGATTCACAAAATAAATGCGGCTAGCGGAATGGCTTTAAGATGGAAATTATCGTTTTTTACTGTCCTATTTTGCTATTAGTAACAAAATATTGTCATTCGTAAAAGTGCAAAAATTGGGTGTTTGGAAATTTTTTGTACTATAGTGAAAGAAATAAATATTTCCACATTAGTCGCTCATTTTCCACTTTAGGAAGAAAGGTGATTTGAACTTTGTAGTTGAGAATGTTATTACGATTCGAAACGCATGAAAAAATATAGGGTGTTCCATTGAAAGAAATATCATTTTACGAAATATTCTGAAAATGCGACTGTCAATTTTTTTTTGTTTCCGGCATCGAGAAGGCCATTAAAAATGCTACAAGTTTGCCCATTCAACCGAATTAGTGGCATCAATAATAACGGAGTTGGCAATGGTGCCGACTTAATGTGGAACACCCTGTATTTTGTGGATGTCCATCTCAAATTCGGGTATATTCCGGCAAGAATTGAACATGTAGCAGATATAATGGAAAAATCATCAAGCTTCACATTTGTCTTTCTGCTTTAAAACGTATCCTAAGGTGTTTGTTGTTTTTGTGAGGTGTTACTTCAAGCTCCAAACTACTCAACCCTTCGAAGCAACAAAAATTCGTTCGTTGGACAAAAAAACTCAAACCTTTCAAATATTTAAAAAACTATCTCCCGTTCGCAAATCCCCCTACCCCCAGTGCATCATTCGCGACTACATTAACACCGAGGAATTCCGAAATTAGAGCGCACAACCGGCCAGCATTAGCATATTTGATTTAAATTTTCGATGAGCATGCAAAGTTATTCAAATCGTTACTTTTGCGCATGACTATGAATCCGGCTTTCTGCTAATCCAAAAAGAATCTAACCGGTATCATTAAGCAAAGTGACAGGAGCGTCTGGCGATCACAGAGAAAAAGGAAAGCAACTAGACATTAATAAATCGGTCATGCGATCTCTAAGAAAAAGCTGAACGTGTGAAAACAGACGCAGGAAACTTGGCACTGCAGGTGTTGAGGGTTTCGCTGCCCCTCATCAACGCTTATCCTACAAAAACCACCGAGTCGAACTTTCACAAGACGCATTTATATACCTGAGCCTCGATACCTACTTCCAGAAAGTGCTTTGTGCCTTCTGACAGCAACAAATGATGACAAATCACCAAAAATCACATACAATCTTCATGCAAAATCGTGGACCAAAGATGCTTTTAAACGCTTGCTAGTTACATCCAAAACTCTTTGATAAAACATGCACATACACTAAAAGATCACTGAAGGATACTTATCTAAGGAATTCATCCATGTTTCACAAACAATTACTAGTTGACATGGTGGTGACAGAGTGTGAGAGGACGCTGGTATCGACGCCGACGCCCGACAGCGTCTGTTAGCTCGGATTCTGCGAGGGGGTTGGAAGAGGGGTGGATTCCTTGCTCTCTACGCTGCAGCTTCCATTAAGCGTCGTCCTGTTTTGGTGACATCGCATTAAATATGTTCTGAGTAGTTTAATATGTTCCATATTAGTCCTGCCGACGTGAATGAGATATTATTTATAATTAGGAATGAGATGCGTGTTTGGATGATTTTATAAGGGGATGTGTAGGATTGGGCTGCAAACTTCAATTCAATTGAAAATATTCTCTATTGTCTTGAGTTTGTAACACTCGTAGACAAAGCTTGTGATATAAATCAACAAAACCATACAAACATATAAAAGAACATAGATAATACAAATAAACCATACAGAATCTGTAAACCTACGAAAATAGATGAAAGACAAATGGATGCTTGTAAAATAAATGAGACTCTTTACACGGCAAATCCAAATTTATAATATATTATTTCTATGAAAAGTATTCATTCAAGTTATAGAGTCATAAATATATAAAGAACACTCGTAGATAGAGCCTGTAAAATAGAGGCTAATAGAATACCATGGTTAAAATTTATTGGACTATTTGAAAGGCAAATTCAAAATTCAAAGATATTAATAACACTCGTAGAGAAAGATTGTAATATAAATATACATAATCATACAAACATATAAATAAACAAAAATAATACAAACATATTCAAAATGAACGAAACGGAATTTGTAAACCTACGAAGATGAATCAAGTTGTAAGACTAATAGAGGCTTATAAAATACCTTGATGGAAATTTATTGGACTATTTAAAAGGCAAAATTAAATTCGAAATTCAAAGATATAAATAACACTCGTATACAAAGCTTGTAACATAAATATTCATAATCATACAAACATACAAATAAAGAAATAATACAAACATATTCAAAATGAACAAAATGGAATTTTTAAACCTACGAAGATGAATCAAGTTGTAAGACAAATAGAGGCTTATTAAATATCATAGTTGAAATTTATTATACTATTTACAAGGCAAATTTAAATTCAAAATTCAAGGATATAAATAACACTCGTAGACAAAGCTTGTATTATGAATATACATAATCATACGAACATACAAATAAACAGAGATAACACAAAAATATTCAAAATGAACGAAACAGAATTTGTAAACTTACGAAGATGTCGTAAGACAAATAGAGGCTATTTACAAGGCAAATTTAAATTCAAAAATCAAAGATATAAATAACACTGGTAGACAAAGCTTGTAATATAAATATACATAACGATACAGACATATAAATAAACAAATATAACACAAACATATACAAAATGAACCAAAAAAAATTTTAAGAACCTTTACGAAGATGATTCAGTTGTAAGACAAATGGAGGCTTGTAAAATTATTGGATTATTTACAAGGCAAATTTAAACTCAAAATGCAAGGATATAAATAACACTCGTAGATAAAGCTTGTAATATAACTATACATAACCATACAAAGATGAATAAACAAAGATAATACAAACTTACGAAGATGATTGATTGACATATGGAAGCTTGTAAAACACCATGGTCGAAATATATAAGCTTATTCACAAGGCAAATTTGATTTTAAAATATAAATTTATTCAGAATCGTATTCATCCAAGTTACGAAGTCATTAGTATGTAAATAATACTCCTAGACAGAGTTTGTTATATAAATATACATATATAACCATACAATCATTAAACATGGGGACAAAATAGCGTATTTTGTGAATAAAAAAAACCTCTTCCAACTCCCTCAGTTATGGAGATGAATATACAGGAAATATAAAAAAATTTTTGATTTCACGAGTACTTTTCAAAACTTTAGACACCTTGGCACCTTTTGGCCACCCCCAACTTTTATTTTTAAATACGGACCTGCAGGTATTGATTATTGCTTTTTTAAATACCTGTAGTCATGCTTCATATTGACATAGTATCTTTATCTGATCTACAAAGGGTTTTGAAAATATTGAACTGTTAACAGTAAAATTTCAATTAATAGTTTAATATTGCCCTAACACTCTGTAGTTCACATAAAAATACTACGCCAATATGGTACGGTATGAAGAAACTATCCAAAACACCTGAAGATGCCAATTTACAAATAGAAAATTTATTTTAAATTTTGCCTCCGGAAGATGGTCACTTGGTGACTGAAACACATGACAAGGTGTAAACATTGCGATTTGGTGTCGGGAAATATAATCTTAAGGATTCATGGATACTTGACTATGAAGCATTTGAAATGCTTTATGTCCGAACTTGATACACAGTGTGAGGCAAACGCTAGGTGATGATAAAATATCCAAAACAAGTGACTTTTTATCGACCCAGTATATGAATATTTTGTCAGTTGAATTTTTCAATTTTTTTTAAATCTTATTCTGAGTATATATACTACCATAACACTTGTGGCTTTGCTAGAGCAAGTTTTTGAAATACACATCGAAATACATTAAGAGAGGCGACGGATAATATATTCGTACATATATAAGTTGTCAAAAAACGTATTCAATAAAAATATCATATACACTCCTCAAGGATCAGGATTTTTTTACTATACGTATATAAATGTGATCACAAAAGTTATATTCCGCGGGAAAAACCACGTGTTAAATAACGCAAAAGCAAGAACATTACTGTATGTCACTATCCTAACTTTCAGCATCTTATACACACTGGCGTAAAACTGAATTTCATACAGGGGGATCCAAAATAAATTAGAACCTTTTATATGACATTTTCATTCTGCTTTTTTGATCACTTTTTTTTTAAGGAATCGACTCACATTCTAACCATGAGTTAAATTTAGCTCGAAGTTAAAGTACATTGAAAAACCGGCCCTTAATATGAGAGTTACTGAAGAGCAGTTCGCGTAAAAGTGAAATGTTATTTCACGCTGCATATTTTGATTCCATCGATTTTTCTCATGTGCTGTGTAGAGGAGTGACGTCATCACCAATTTCTTGAGGGGTAGCGTATGTTTAGTAGCGTTAGAAAGCTTGTGTTTTTTTCATTCCAGTCGTACCTACTAATATTATTTCAAATATCTCGAAAGCTATATAAAATGTATTTCGTATTTTTGTGCCAACCGCTGTAATTCTCTTACCTACTGCTTGATTTTCTCAAAAATTTACCAAGTTGGGGTATGTAACAAAATTACAATTTGATCAGTGGTGAATATGAGTTTAAATAAAAAGTTTTTTAAACAACAGTTGTTTCATTAACAAATTTCGTTTACTCTGCTTTCATTAGCACTCTATTCTGCTTCCAACATTTTTTGAGTCCACGTAGTTAGGATTTTGATGCCTCATTAGCAAATAGTCAAAAATTTCCTTAATTGCTCATCGATTCGAGACGTTACGTTTTTTATCTCAGATCAGGGACGAATAAAAAATTATTTTTCAGAGCTCATAAATGAATGAGATCGCCGGCGCCGTTCTACATACGTCGTCAGGTAACCTTCCTTTCAATTGAGAATAGTAATTTTCTGATCTATCGAAACACATTATAAAAAAGTGGTTGAACATAGCGGAGATTAGGTTGATTATTTCATTCACACATTGCTACACCAATGAAATTTCATGACTGACGTCACATGATATATGATATTAGCGGCTATTTAGGTAAACAACCGGATATATAGGTAAACACGGCTATTCATGTAAACAAAGCTTTCTTTTGTTTGTATAAGTGTCAAACGTTGATAACTCAGTCGCTCAAAATTAAAATGTATCGTTTTGGGTTGTCTTCTATGACAGAAATCAATGCGTATATAAGCAAGTTCATCCCAGAATATACCGTGAAGAGTAAAGAGTATATGAACGAGTATATTCGAATGATTTTATACTGTTCATGAAATAATCTTCCTGAATATCACTCGACCATGACAAATAGAGACTATTATTTTCTTTAATTCATCTCGAGTAACTTGTATTTTGAGACAATTCAATTCGACCATATGAACATTAATAATCAAAGAACTACTCAGATTATTCAGATTATTAAGTTCATATGGTCTCATTTAATTGTTAAGATAAAAGGTACTCTCGATTGAATTATGAAGAAAATAATAGTCGGCCATTTGTCATGGTCTTGGGCTATTACCTACTATTATTTGATAAAACAATGCTGGCTGTGATAAAATCAAATTCAAGTCATCTCATCTGACAAACGGTGTCGGCACTAACGATTGGAAGCCTCAAGGTAAAATATCATTATTATTATTGTAATTGAAAATTGCTTCAACACGGGCAAAAATGCTCTAAACTATCATTACTCAAATAGCAACAGGCATTTTCCACTCTGTCAACTTGAAAAATGCTAGCTGAAATTGAACGATCAAAAACTAGTTCACCCATTCATTTTTTAATAAATGAACCCAAGAGAGTAAATTCAAATTCCATCCAACTATTACTAAGTGTTTCATTTCCCGGTACTCGGCAACAACAAACTCCTCAGCAGACTTAATTATTAGTTCAGCCTTCTTCATGTTCGAGAAAACGAATGCACGCCGTTCTGAGCAAATCACTCGAAGTTTGAAAAGTACACATAATCCCCTGCATCCTGTATAATCCACACGAGTGCACAGAAAATCTCGTATTGATCCGCAGATGATGGCGGTTCGAAACGCGCACGTATAGGGAGGGGGAATAAAGGGATGAAAAGCCGACGGGGATGGCTATTCAACGACTCTTTATTTCACCTGATGGTCGCTGGATATCTATAGGTAGCTCGAATGAGCGACCATAAGTGCACTAAGGGTTGGGGTTGAATTTTTATTTCATTTCGAAGATGTTTAGTAGTACAATGCGGAGGAATTTACACAGACAGTGTCACACATTTAGTGTTATATTCAATGGATAATATAATGAAAATTTGTCTTCGTAGCTAGTTTATCCTTGAAAAATGAGTAGAAAAATTCCTCGAACCAAAATATCTATAACCAAATTCACAACAAAACATCGTAACACTCATCGATTTATCTCAATAATCTTATGACGTACTAGAATCCATCATTCAGTGTGTCGTCCTTCCCGTTCTATACAAATTATACTCCTTTCATTCACAGATTTTGTGTCATTTTTAATAAATAGGAGATTTATGTACAACACTCCCGAATGGTATTCTTTTTTAAATGGTATGTGCCCAAACAAAAAGCCCTTCGTAGATAAGCCCGGTGATCTTGATGGTCAATAATCTTTCCAATCTCGTACTATCACTTTGCCCCTTAACGTCTGACTGAGACTCTTTCTCTTCCACCGTTTCGGCAGATTATCTAAAACTTCAGACAACTGATTCATAATGTAATTTCTGTACATGCTGTCTGCGTTCAAATTTTCTCTAAAAAAATATGGTCCAAATATTAGGTTATATAATGAACCACAATACACATTTGTTTCAAATGAATTAAAAAAAAATCCAAATATTGTGAAGTTTATGTGCCACTGTATACACGCCCATAATTGACATTAAAGGAACATTTTGTTCAGAACACATGTAGAATACTTCAGGAAGTCTTAGTTTTGTGACGGAAAAAACTGAAAGCAGGCGCAAATCCAAGGGGGCAATGGAGAATTTGAGTTGTCAAATTTTCTGGAAATTAGGTAAAATCCTACAAAAATTGTTATAGATAATAGAGGTTTTTGTGTCCTTCTTTATCTGGATAAATTGGAAAGGAGAAATAGTCATATCTTTTATTAAACTAAATTTATTGGGAGTAGAGTACACAATAGTCATTGTAACAAAACACTATCATATGGCTATATATCAGGGTCATCAGAACAATGATGGTATATGGTATATGGGACAGAGACTCGGCAGGCGCTGGCAATCCATAGCGGACTGCACCGTAAGATGTTCAACGAGCTATATAAAGAATAATGTTCTCTGCGTAGCTATAGTGAACCAAGAACTATGTTCTTTGGCATTCTTCCGGTTAAGATTTCTGTCGCCGGTATAATTTTTGAATTCGAGAGCGGCGTATCATTACACCAAGTGCCCCTATATGACCAGAACCACTTGGATGAATGGTTTAAGTGAAGCCTGCGCAGTTCAAAGAGTTTTTCTCTATATTTAGTTAGTTTTCTTCCGTTTTCGGAAGATGTTCGCTTCGCCAGACGTTGATGATGACCAACATCGTTTGATGGTCGAGGAGGACTAGATCAGGCTTATTGGCTTATATTTGCCAGTCCACTATCACCTCTGTGTCAGTTTTTTTACTTAAAAATATTCGAGTGTGTCGAGGTCGGCGAGTGCCCTGTTATAATATTTTAGGATCTCAGCAGGGCATTCGACTGCGTCGATCATACAATCTTATTAAATAAATATATTCATATGGAATAAGAGGAAATGCTCTTAACAGGATAGTCTTTCACTGAAAACAACACCCAATTTTTTTAGGTGAACAATAGATCTGAAAATATTCACTGAAAATTTAATCCAGATAATTTCTAAATATTGGAGTTCCTCAAGGATCAGTGTTGGGGCCGCTACCATTTATATTATATTGCATGCATTATGTATGCAGATGACACATCACTTCTCATGTCGGACATAGACGAAAATTGTTAAAAACACAATGTTAAATCATTTGGCTTCCTGGTGTCGCGCTAATTCACTTCATTTCAGCTCCCATAAAATTTCATTAGAACGGTTTCACCAAAGACAAAAAATCTATTCCAACGTTGGAATCAAAATCAATGATAATGGAAACACTATTTCTCTAAGCGCTATGATGATGTAAATTTTTATGACTAGATAACTATTACTAAGCACATATAGAGTCAAGAATCAGATATTGTGTTTGCTTTTGGGGAAGCTCCTATTTATTGCTCAAAAATTATACGAATTGTAGCAGGCGTTAATCAGAGAACCTCCAGCAGGGACACAAAAGTTTTAAATTTTGACTTCTCATTCACAATAAATCGAAAAATGATGGCAAATCCTCTTACCATAATCTAAATACGAAAAAACGAATTGATCTTCACATGAATCCATACAAATATAAAGACTAACTCACTTTCTTACTTGAGATTGAAATTTTAGAGCAAATTGCCTGAATCATTGAAAACTACTGAAGGAATCAAAGTTATATGTACAAATTTGACTTGTCCCATAACTCATTTTCCACAGGATCAATGAAGTGATTTGATTAAAGGGTGGGGAAGTCAATATTCCCCGGAGCATAAGGTAACACCGGTGTCTCATCTATACCGTAAGAATTTCGTAGATGGTACTAAACACTCGTAGCTTCGCGTTATGCCAATGGATACAGGCTGAGACCGCATAAGCTTGACAAGCAGCCCATCTAGTGGCTGGGACCTCTATACCCATCACGCGACTACGGTAGACCAAGGACTTTCAAGACCACCCTAGACCATTCTAGATCACCCCAAACCATCTTAAACCATCCTAGACCATCCCAGGCCATACTAGACCATCCTAGACCATCCTAAATCATCCAAGACCTTACCAAACCATCCTTAACCGTCCTAGAACATATATGGTAGACCATCCTGTCAGGCCATGATGAATTCCTCGTTCTCCAAATTCAGCCCCCCACTTCTCCTGAGGAGAAGGAAGTTCATATTCATTTATGAGGCGAGGTTTTCGATGTCCTTGACGCAGAGTCCATGCACTGGTTTACTCTTATAGCCGCAGGAGCACTTCTGTCTGCAACTTTGACGTAAACGTATTATCAGTAGCAGTAAGCACTTCAAAATAATCAGGTTATACATCGATAACTTGTTGCATAATTATAAAGAGTGTCAGTTTGACAGTTTAAATAATCCGACCGCGAAGCGGGAGGATTATTCTCTCAAACTGACACGATTTGTAATTATGCAGGAAGTTTGAGATGTATAACCGTATTTATTTTGAAGTACGTATTGTATTTGACACGATTATTTTTTGAGTAAATTAAGTAAATTAAGTAAATATATAAACAATTTATTAATTTAAATACAAATTGGTGCAATGAAAGTTACAATTATTATATACTACGTTTTTTTTAACTGAGTTATTTTCGGCGCAGGAAACGTGGCCACTGCTCATTGAAGTGCTGGAAATACTGGAGGTGTTATTACTTGAACCTGCAGCGTTTTTAAAATTGGATCTCATCTTATTTATTATGTTTTGGTGATGTTCTTTATCTATCTGTAGGTAGGGTTTGATAGAATTGCTATTACCATGTCCTGGTATTTTAATAAGTTCTTGTTCCGATACACCTGCTTTTGCCAATTGTGAAACAGCAGTGGCTCGGTGAGAATGATTTGAAAATTTTTCGTTTGTCATATTCAAATTTGCCAATTTACTAATTTCATGCACTCCAATTGGCATATTTTTGACCAGCCAAGGGTTTTTTCTTTTCTCCAGTTGGGATTTACTGTCAGAAATAACCTATCAGTTTTAATATTGATGTTTCCGCTTCTTTTCATCATTAGCTTATCTAGAAGTCTCACTGGACAACGACTCACTTCATTATGGTTAGGTACAAGCCATTTATTATTAGCACATGCTCCTCCCTGTGAGGTTTTGGTAAAAAGAGGATTATATTGTATTCTACCAGTTGGAGTATCATCATTTCCAGTTTCTTTTTGAAAATAATGAGTCAAGCATGACGCTCCTTCATTTCCTCTCCACGCAAGTTCTACAGAAGCAATTAAGAAAAGTTTTATTTGTAATCCTTCCGGTGTATTTTCATCCTACGCTTCTATCATTGCTATGTACTCGTTATCTTTAAATGCTGATGCACTAACCTTTCTCTTGTCCGGTAACATTTGAAGTTCCCTTCTTTTTGAATTTCTTGCGTTTCGTGCGGCTAAAAATATGGGACTAGAGAATAGATCAATTACTCTATTAAACTCCTTCATATATTTTTCTTGTACTTGTTTTGCCGTAGTGTTCCACATCGTTTTAACCACATTTTCTTTATAATTTTCTCCATTGCAATTTCGCATATTGAAAGCCCAATCTTTCAAAATGAACGCTATCATTTCAGTGGAAATTGATTCATTTAGCACATAGTTTCTTTCACTGCAAAACGTAAGAAATTGTTTGCATACTTTTTTGTTTTCACTGTATTATGAGGCTCAGTATTTTGTATACTTTCGTCTATTGCATTCGATGATAAATCTCCGAATCTACTCATTTTTGAACAATTTTTGATAAACGTCACAATTTGACAGTTCTGTTTGTTGTATATTGATGTCGATGTGGTTACTATGAAAATGAATTTTTTTTTTTAATTTTCGATTGGTGGAGCTACTCTATGTATAATCAGGTATTATCGAAATTATACGAGGTAACTTAACTAAATTGGACATTCTGATTGGTTGAAAATCATACGAAAAAAATAATCGCTGATATTTTGCTAACATCGCCTTCATCATCAATAATTATCAATTCAGTAGTAATACCAGAAGTGATTAAATTTTTTGATGAATACGTATGCTGGAAAATTTTAGCATACGGAAAATGATTCTTACTTGGGTTGTTTTAGATCCACTAATTTTGATTATCTGCTAGACTGTTTTGGAAGCCAACATCCACTACTTCTAAGTTTTCCCTGTTTACATATTTATAAATATAGTATTTACATTTATTCTGCGAGAAACTGACATTAATTTATTGTGTTAATTTCTGTTTTCTCGTTAGGACTTAATACACAATGGAGAAATCCAAAGTCTATTATGACGCTACCAATCTTTCATCAATATTGCAAAAGTTTTTGTACAAAAGGAAGAAGAGTACGATGTAAGTTCAATTTTGTGGAAGATTGGGTTATAATAATAGTCTTCAATAACCTAATAGCCGTTTTTCTCCTAGACAGAAAATGCAATAACATAATATTCCAATGTTTCATCATCTGCGGCTTTCTGCTTTCTACACTTCAGTATTTTTTGATGGAAATCTGCGGGATACATCAAGCGGTGCTTAAATTTGCATTTTATTGAAAATCCAAGAATGTATTTCAATATTGTTTGTGGTTCGAAAATAAAATTTACATATTTCCGTCATCTATTTTGGTACGGGATCTGATATGGGGAAAGAATATTTATAAAAATATTGAGTGATATAATTCTACGATATCAGTTTGAAAAAGTATATTTGTGATATGAGTTATCACAAAAAATAGTCTCGCGTTAAAATTGTATGCATTAAAATTGAGAAAATAAATTAAAGATATCAGTAATCAATAAGTAAGCACTTCCAACAAATTATGGAATGAAAATGTTTAATAATAGCATTTTTTTCTATTTCTTATTCAGATATAGGCCATTAGTTTCAATTATATTCATAATTATATACAACAAAAAATGCTAATATCCAAGAAACCAAGCCATATGAATGCGCATGCGCTACGAGAATAGTTCTCTCATCAGTTCAGCCTCGCAGGAACAATTCGTGATAGTTCAGGACTAAGTTCACATGATCCTGCCGTCTCAAAATCTCAAGTTTGTAGAAACAGAACAAATTATTTAAATATTTTTCATGATGAAATTATTGTTATATTATTTTGAAACCAAAATTGTTTCTTAAAAATGTTATCGAAATATTTTTCAATTCAGTAGTACAAAAGGCAACAACATGAAAAATTATACTCCCTCATAAACACTTATAGTGTACCCAAAGTGCGGGTAGATGACGGCTATTATTATTATTCACCGTGGCGCTCCGGGGCGACACCATACTAAAATCATAAATTCCATTTGTACTACTTTCATAACTGCTACTACTGAAAATGCAGCAAACAGTAAGCAAAAATCAAGGTTCTGAAAATTAATTTGTATTTCACAATTGTGTGTTTAACAACTTTACTTTCCCTTAATAAAATCATTTTTACCTCGTTCGTTAATTTAGTAACTTCTAAATCATCTAATATACAGGGTGTTTCCTAACTACGGTTCCTAACTGCGGGTGGTGATTCATTGAGTCAGTTTAAGAAGAAAAGTTCCTACGAAAAAAAGGCAGTATAGCGTAATTTTTTTGTAATATTTTTAGCTGTGGTACCCACTGAAACGCCACTGGCATTAATAATTTCAATCTAGTTAAATGATCACCCTATTAGGATATTCATAATATTTTATACTGACCGTTTTTCTAATATGCCCTGTATCTCAGAAACAAAGCAACTCCGGACATATGTTTTAGGAACTTTTCTTCTCAAAATGACCTAACGAATCACCCACTGCAGTTAGGAAACACCTTGTATGTACTCATGGAATTGTTTTACCGAATTTATTACACTCAAGCTTCTTTTTATCGAAGTGAACTGGGCCGGGATTCCGAAGTCACGATCGAGCATGAATCGTGTCGTTTTCACGAATTTGACGATTCCGAGCCTATACACCGATCGTATATGTGTTGCAAATAGCCTACATTTTGACGATCAGTTGACGAAAAGTGGATTCCGAAGTGACGATTAGGCCTCAATGGTGTCGTCTAGATGATTTTGATGATTCCGAGGCTATATGACGATCGTAAATGTGTTGCAAATTGCCTACATTTTACGATTAGTTGGCGATAACTATTTTCTTGTCGTCAGTATATCTATCTTGGTCTGATATATGTGTTGCTCTTTTTATTAGTGGTCATTAATGCTTGTGTATTTGTTTCCATCCCGTTATTTACCTATGATCCATAATTCTGCAGTAAGGATTTTTCATTCAGAATGGCTTTCAGAGCCACCCAAAAGTGTACTGGGAGTTGATAATGAATTTCATGGGGAAAAGGGCATAGCTAAGTGGCGAATAGATTACCCTGTTGAAAAAAATGGGGAATTCATTCCAAGATTTCTGAGGGTTGTGCTCGTAAAGGTACAGCCGGTTGATGGAAACATTAACAATTTTTTTATTATTATTACAATGTACCATTACAACTGTTTTTTGGGAATATTAATATTATTAACGAGTTCAAGGAATAGAATGTAGGTACCTATAATGATATACAAATAATTATGCACCAAATGTACGTATTCCTTTGAATTAAATTTCAACAGAAAAAGCAACAGAATTACTGGAACCTACACTATGCGAGAATGGATTCCTAACAAAGATATACATTAACAATTAATGATTCATCCTATAATGATAATAATAGGAGTGGTGTGTGTACATATAACTGCAGTACAATACTTATTAATATTATTATAGAGTATTACACCTGTCTAGTTAGGTATAGGTATCTATACCGGTTTACTGCAATATCAAATTTTATGCCAGTAATATAATTTATACACTGCAATGAAAGAAGAAGCTACTTCAAAAGTATTATATAGAGGTATAGGCATTGTTTAAATAATATTTAAACAATGGTATAGGTTACCTATTGCGATTACAAATTTCTTTATTTTTTAAATGCTCCAAAAACAGTGGATGAATGATTACAGAAATAGTCAGGCAATTTGTCTAACAAATTCAGTGAAATTGTAGACAACCGGAAATTTCCAAACCTTCTATAAATGCAGTTCGACTTCTTATACAATAAACAACGGTCACGATTATCTTTTCAACGCATTGGTAGAGGTACACCTACCTATCATGAAAACTTGCCCCTAATATAACTTGCTTATGTTTTCGAAATAAAAATATCTATAGAACATTTACTTTATAACATCCTACAGGTATGCGCAGCAAACTCGCAGAGTAGGTAAGGTATATGAAAGTTGTAACAAACTTGCATTTATTTAATAGTTTTAATACATTTGCAATTTCAGTACAATACCTCTCCTCTTGTTACTCTTGTTTAGATTCAAGGAAACTTCAGGTACCTACCTATACTAGGTAGAATTAAGCGCGAAAACAAACATTCAAAAAATGAATTTCTTCACAGAATAAAATGTCCAATCAATACTCTGGACTCCTTCAACTATAATAATGTAAATTTAAAATCACAAAAAACTAGCAGATTGAATAAAATATATTGAGAATATCGAGAATATGTCAATTATCAATTCAGAATTTTATGATTAATGCGGTTTAATTCATCATCTCACCGTTCCATGTTGATTTTATTGTGTTGAGTGATCGAGTACCGAAATCACCCAACGATTTTATTGGGAATTAGTTATTATAGTCGAATCGTCAAAGTGTGTAATTACAGAAAATTTCTAATCAAACCAAGAGGTCCCGAGTTCGAATCCCAGATGGTCTACATTTTTTTAATTCACTTCTAATTTCCATCTTCCCGTTTGCTAAGCCAAAAACTTATTCTGGATTTCAAATTCAATTACAGACGTGAATACTACTTTATTTTTAATTTCTTCTTATTTTCTACGATCTACGGTCATGTTACCTCCATTTTCATCAAGTACCGAGAACACCCGACGATTACTTCTTGTCGTCTGAAGTTCGAATCGTTGATCGTTCGTTCGTTCGTTCGTGATCGATTCGAAAGTTCGGAATCCCAAGGCTGAACATATATGGTAGACCATCCTGTCAGGCCATGATGAATTCCTCGTTCTCCAAATTCAGCCCCCCACTTCTCCTGAGGAGAAGGAAGTTCATATTCATTTATGAGGCGAGGTTTTCGATGTCCTTGACGCAGACTCCATGCACTGGTTTACTCTTATAGCCGCAGGAGCACTTCTGTCTGCAACTTTGACGTAAACGTATTATCAGTAGCAGTAAGCACTTCAAAATAATCAGGTTATACATCGATAACTTGTTGCATAATTATAAAGAGTGTCAGTTTGACAGTTTAAATAATCCGACCGCGAAGCGGGAGGATTATTCTCTCAAACTGACACGATTTGTAATTATGCAGGAAGTTTGAGATGTATAACCGTATTTATTTTGAAGTACGTATTGTATTTGACACGATTATTTTTTGAGTAAATTAAGTAAATTAAGTAAATATATAAACAATTTATTAATTTAAATACAAATTGGTGCAATGAAAGTTACAATTATTATATACTACGTTTTTTTTAACTGAGTTATTTTCGGCGCAGGAAACGTGGCCACTGCTCATTGAAGTGCTGGAAATACTGGAGGTGTTATTACTTGAACCTGCAGCGTTTTTAAAATTGGATCTCATCTTATTTATTATGTTTTGGTGATGTTCTTTATCTATCTGTAGGTAGGGTTTGATAGAATTGCTATTACCATGTCCTGGTATTTTAATAACATTAACAATTAATGATTCATCCTATAATGATAATAATAGGAGTGGTGTGTGTACATATAACTGCAGTACAATACTTATTAATATAATTATAGAGTATTACACCTGTCTAGTTAGGTATAGGTATCTATACCGGTTTACTGCAATATCAAATTTTATGCCAGTAATATAATTTATACACTGCAATGAAAGAAGAAGCTACTTCAAAAGTATTATATAGAGGTATAGGCATTGTTTAAATAATATTTAAACAATGGTATAGGTTACCTATTGCGATTACAAATTTCTTTATTTTTTAAATGCTCCAAAAACAGCGGATGAATGATTACAGAAATAGTCAGGCAATTTGTCTAACAAATTCAGTGAAATTGTAGACAACCGGAAATTTCCAAACCTTCTATAAATGCAGTTCGACTTCTTATACAATAAACAACGGTCACGATTATCTTTTCAACGCATTGGTAGAGGTACACCTACCTATCATGAAAACTTGCCCCTAATATAACTTGCTTATGTTTTCGAAATAAAAATATCTATAGAACATTTACTTTATAACATCCTACAGGAATGCGCAGCAAACTCGCAGAGTAGGTAAGGTATATGAAAGTTGTAACAAACTTGCATTTATTTAATAGTTTTAATACATTTGCAATTTCAGTACAATACCTCTCCTCTTGTTACTCTTGTTTAGATTCAAGGAAACTTCAGGTACCTACCTATACTAGGTAGAATTAAGCGCGAAAACAAACATTCAAAAAATGAATTTCTTCACAGAATAAAATGTCCAATCAATACTCTGGACTCCTTCAACTATAATAATGTAAATTTAAAATCACAAAAAACTAGCAGATTGAATAAAATATATTGAGAATATCGAGAATATGTCAATTATCAATTCAGAATTTTATGATTAATGCGGTTTAATTCATCATCTTACCGTTCCATGTTGATTTTATTGTGTTGAGTGATCGAGTACCGAAATCACCCAACGATTTTATTGGGAATTAGTTATTATAGTCGAATCAAGAGGTCCCGAGTTCGAATCCCAGATTGTCTACATTTTTTTAATTCACTTCTAATTTCCATCTTCCCGTTTGCTATGCCAAAAACTTATTCTGGATTTCAAATTCAATTACAGACGTGAATACTACTTTATTTTTAATTTCTTCTTATTTTCTACGATCTACGGTCCTGTTACCTCCATTTTCATCAAGTACCGAGAACACCCGACGATTACTTCTTGTCGTCTGAAGTTCGAATCGTTGATCGTTCGTTCGTTCGTTCGTGATCGATTCGAAAGTTCGGAATCCCAAGGCTGAACATTTGCGTTCAAATTTCTTTGCCTTTGGGCAATTCTTATCAAAAAACTGGCAGATAAAGTTATTCATCCTACGGACTCATTATTTTTCAGAGGCAGTTTTTTTCGTGAAACTGCCTAGCAACAATTCTCATTAAAATGTCATTTCAAAACTGCTACGATTTACAAAAATTCTAAACAAAATAACTACCTACCAGAACATTTTAATCATTCCCTGTTCCCATTGATAGATGTTTTCATCCGTAAACTTATCGATTTCTTCAGCAATATATCGAACTATTTTCTTCTTTCACTGTTAAACCAACTAGCTTTTCGCTCAAACCTCAAACCACATCGTGTGTTGTGGAATATATACTGATCTCTGAAACATGAGTTGCAAGAGCTGTAAGGGATAGCTGTCAAGATAAAATTTATGAGCCTATAAAGTCAAACTCCCTTTACAACTATGCATTGTTCGGCGTGCGAACGTTTTTGTATACGGAGGGTGAAGAGAATATTTTGGCATAAGCTGGTCCTGACCACGACTGAAATAGAAACCGTTTTTCTGTAAAATTTTCGCTTGGTGGTGATACAAAGTTTCGTCTACGTTTTTTATAATGCATAAATGTGAGAACCAATAAAAATCACAAACGGAGAAAACAATTTCGAAACGTCCAGATTTTAGTTTTTTCATCTATCTAAAACAGATTGTGTTCAGTTAAAAAATGTGAATGATATTCCCAAAAATGACCTTACATTGCTAGCAAGTATTTCAATATTGTGATATGTTAACAAAAAAATAGGGTCATATCTGAATTCTCAGAAAATTCGGATTAAGAAAAAACTTGAATACTATGGATGTCACATTTCAAATGATCAAATTAATATACGAGTTCTTGGAATTGAAACAATACCCACCTAAAATATTTGGGATTTCTCTAAGGCTGCATACAAATTTACTCCTGAAGTACTATGGAAACAGAAGTTTATTAAGAATTGGCACAAATCTTATCTCTCGAAACAACTAATGTGTGTTATATTGAAACATGAAACATTAGTTTATGTGTTAAATGAATATTCCAAACTTTTTTATTTACAAGCTGGTGTCCCACAGGGATTACTGTTAGGGCTAGTGTTATTTTTGTTTATGTAAACGACATTGCCTGTAGCTTCCCAACTTCTACACATGCTGCTGACGGTACGAAGATATTAGTTGATGGCAAAAAATTCGAAGTAATTCAATTAAGGGAAAGTAAAGTTGTTTCAACTTCTCCATATCGAATAACGTGACAATCATATAAATATGTTGACACTGTGACCATAACACTCTGAAAACTATTGATTACTTGAACTAAATTTCTGGAATTATCTAGTGACAGCAAATTGAACTGGAATTATCCAACCAATATTAGCCCAATATAGGTTGATATAACATGTTAAATTTTGATGAAACATTTTTCAACTAGTTTACCATCAAACTTTAATAAAAAATATTATATGTTGCTTTTATCACTACTATCGATATGGGAGAAGCATTGGGATTGCAATATTCATTTCAGACGTTGGAAACAATATGTAGGCGATATTGTGTGACAAGTGACAAAAGTACATTGTTGAAAACGAATGAGCAGTTCACCAAACCAAAAAAAAAAACTATATTTCCTATTTACAGTATATGCTTAAAACTATTTCCTCCACTTTCTGAATGGAAGCTGGATATATGAATATCAGTGATTCAATATTAGGTACAATTAACAAAATGTAAGAACCACCCCTCAAGTTTTAAGTGGAAAAAGTGATTTGTAATTTTTGTGTAAACTTTTAATTTTGTTGGAAGTTATATCGGATATTGACAAAAAAAATCGCTGGGTTTATTTGAATGTTTGGAATTACGTACAAATTTGCTAAAAAATGATGCCATTAATTTTAATGATTTGTTGAAATGGAAAGCATAATTTCAGTCTTCCATTATTAAGCGAGAACTAAATAAAATCACCATAAGTAAGCTTCTGACATGTAGATGGCGCAACCAAATCTATTATTGATTTAGAGTATTGTATAATGATGACCATCTATCTATTACTCTTTTAATGAACGTATCATGCATGTTATTATTTATGTTTGAAAACTTAAAATCATTTACCCTTCTCAATAGCTCATATGAGCTCTAGCATGCGTAAAAATCAATCTAGAAGAAAATATATTATAGCTATGTATGTAGTCGAGAAATAAACTTAACTAAACTAATACACCCTTGAAATATTTTTATTGGATTTAGGAACACTCTGTATAATAATTTACCTCTTTGCACCTAGAGAGGAATAGTGGAAGCATTCATAAGGGTGAATATGTCATTACTTTGGTTGTCGGATGTGATGGCATCTGAAGAGAACTGTAACTGCTCTCAAACTGATTGATCTATTATATGATAGATGGCAGGATAAACACCGTTCGTATATATTTTGTGTTATGAATTAGTAATAATAATTTTTCTCAAAATTGTCCACCGGGGAAGCTGGTTCGTAGCCACCACCAAGCATCCCTTAAGTTTGAGGCCCGGAAAGAGGAGCTACCAAGCATTGAAAATGCCCGGACGCTCCTCTCCCCCATTCCACCACCCCCGCTCTCAGAGCGGATCCTCAAATATAAACATGATATGGGGTGCTCAGCTATTATGTGCTTGAAACTCCCTTATATCTGACATGGATTTATTTCCATTTTACTCTGTATTGTGCTCCCTGAAACTGGCTGATAGCTGACGACTTCCTGAAAGCTGAAAAACACAAGGTATGTTTAAACGAGGTTTAGGCCCTGTTGCCTTTCATTAACTTTTATTTTTCAACAAACAATTTGTTATGATCAAATGAATTTTTGCGCAATATTTATATTTAATACTAAAAAATATTATGGAATCAACTACGTCTTTTTATATGTGATATTTACATTTTAAGTATAATTTTTCTCTATCAAAGAACAAATTGAGGTCTCAACCAAACAAATGTTTATTGATTTTTTTCATTTTCTATAAAATTCTCTAAATATAATGTTTTCTACTTTTCAGTTCAAATACATACCTATAAACTATTGAAAATACGATAAAAACAGTTGAGACTTTTTTTATCCTAAGTTCATCAATAAACAAATTGAGCTTTTAAACGGAGCTCTAACTCAAGTGTTTATTAAAACATTTGAGGATGAGTAATAAATAATAAAAATACAACAATTTTGTTTAGGCTTGAAATATATTATATCGTTGAAATGAAGCGATTATTCAATTTCAGATGTCTTCTTATCCTGTTCTAAAAGATTATCTACATAAAAAATGAGCAAATTATAATAAAATAAGGTAAAACCAAGAAAAATCAATAGTTTGGTAAAATCATACACTTTGTAAATATTAATTTTAGTTCATTAGATACTAAAATAAAAAAAATATTAGAGAAATTTGTCTACATTAATTAATTTTTGAAATATTAAAAAAACGGACCATTCTATTGACTTTGTTTAAAACTTTTGCAATTTTTGTATCATACACTATTTTGTAGCATGCCTGCATCATTACTTCAAAACAATGCTGGAAATATATTTCAGATGGGGATAATCTCTCTCGCCTGTGATCTCGAATATTTAGCACGTTTTCCTGTTAATTTTACAAGGATTCCGTAATAATAAAAACTGCTTTTGCACGATTATGGATCGCTTACCATGTAGTAGTCATTAGAGACTCCTTCTGTCAGCCCCTTTGAAACGGTCGTCTGAGAGAACTACCAAAATCTGCAGAAAAATAGAAAAGAATATTCGTAAACATCAGGAAGGCCTCATCAAAAGTACCAAGTCATAATATCAATTTTCAGAGATGCTTTCAAAACCTGTTTGATTGGTCGTGAGTTAGTCATCATGGCCGTCAACACAAGTACCTCAGGAAATTCCCAAATCAGCAGGAAAATCAGGTTGTTCTAAAACATAGTTGTAAGCATCAAGGAAGTCCGGATCGGAAGTATCCAGCCGCGGTACTTCCATCAAATTAGCTTGTTGCGGTGCCTGCGTAACCTGAACAGACAAATGAGTAGGTTGTGAGTTGTTAGAGGCAACAACAGGACCTTCTTGTGAAAGTATCACCGATGTGTGCCCAGGCCCCTGCAAACATTCAATAGAATGAGGCGGAGAAATGTATTCGTAATCATCATCTCTGATGGCATTAGATCCGTCAATAGGACCTCTTTGTGTCCATGAAAATGCTTGATCCAGCCTTAGTCCATCTTGCGGTATTTCCATCAAATAGGCTCTTTGAGGTTCCTGCGAAAACTGAGCAGGAGAATGAGGTTGTGAGTTGTCATAGACAACAACAGAACTTTCCTGTCCGATCAATGTATGCTCAGGTCCCTGCAAACATTGTTCAGTAGAATGAGGCGGAAAAACGTATTCGTCATCATTATTTCTGATGACATTAGAGCCGGCAACAATAGGGTCTCTTTGTGTCCATGAAAATGCTTCGTCCAGCCTTAGTCCATCTTGCTGTATTTCCATCAAATATGCGTGTTGAGGTTCCTGCAAAACCTGAGTAGGCAAATGAGGTTGTGATTTGTTAGAGGCGACAACAGAACCTTCTTGTGACAGTATCATCTTTAGGTGCTCAGTGTCCTGCAAGCATTGTTCTGTAGAATGAGGTGGAGTAACGCATTTGTAATAATCATTTCTGACGGCATCAGATCTGGTTACAATAGGGCCTCTTTGTGTCAGTAAAGATGCTTGATCCATCCTTAGTCCGTCTTGCGGTACTTCCATCAAATCGGCTTGTTGGGGTACCTGTGAAACCTGATCAGGCAAATGAGGTTGTGATTCGTTAAAGGCAACAACAGGACCTTCTTGTGACAGTATCATCCTTAGGTGATCAGATTCCTGCAAACATTGTTCAGTAGAAAGAGGTGGAGAAATGTTTTCATAGTCATTTCTGATGACATTAGATCCGGCAACAGTAGGACCTCTATGTACCAGTAAAGGTGCTTGATCCATCCTTAGTTCATCTCGCGGAGAGGATTGTTGGGGATCCATCGAACCCAGTGCGGGATAATAAACAGGATTGGGGATGTGAATGATATAGTCGACAACAGTTCGATTAGAATCCTGCATGTTCTCAGCACAAAAAGAGGGATACGGGCGGATATTATTGGAGTGATTTGGAGCATTTTTGGTAATTAAAGTCAATGCGTCAATAATTGGTTTTATTGGTGACAGCCACCTCCATGTGTCTCTGTGGGATTCCTTAAAATTCTTATCGAGATGTAATTTCTGAGGATGGATATCCTGATCAGGATGTAAATCCTGATCAGGTTGCAAAATCTGAGATGAAAGGAAATGAGATGGAAGAGAATTCTGAGATGGAAGGGAATCCTGTGATGAAAGGAAATTTTGAGATGGAAGGGAATTCTGAGATGGAAGGGAATCCTGGGATGGAAGGGAATCCTGTGATGAAAGGAAATTTTGAGATGGAAGGGAATTCTGAGATGGAAGGGAATTCTGAGATGGAAGGGAATTCTGAGATGGAGGGACATTCTGAGATGGAGGGACATTCTGAGATGGAGGGAAATCCTGAGATGGAGGGAAATCCTGAGATGGAGGGAAATCCTGAGATGGGAGGTTATTTTGAGCAGAATAAAAAATCTGATCACTATTCACATTCTGATCACTCTGGAAATTCTGAGAAGGATGGACATTTTCATTAGTATGGAAATTCTGAAAAGGAACGAATTTTTGAGGAGGATGGACATTATCAGTAAGATGTAAATTGTGAAAGGGAAAAAATTTCTGAGAAGGATGGACATTCTCATTAATATGGAAATTATGAAAGGGAAGGAAATTCTGAGAAGAATGGACATTGTCACTGAGACGGAAATTCTGAAATGGAAATTTCTGAGAAGGATGGGCATTCTCAGTAGGATGGAATTTCTGAGTTGGATGGAAATCATGAGAAGGATGGACATTCTCTGTGGGGTGGAAACTTTGAGATGGAAGGAATTTCTCGGATGGATGGGAATTGTGGACATTCTCAGTAGGATCTTGAGTTGGGGGAAAATTACGAGATGGATGGACATTCGGAGTAGAATGCGAATACCCAATAGGATGGACATTCTGAACTGGTTGGACATTCTGAGCAGGAAAATGGAGACCTTCTGTATATTTGTGAATATCGTTTGGGGATATGGGTTCTAGGTGAATACCATTGATGCACTTGGTAAATTCGGCAACAATGGGTATTTCCGCAGGCATCCCTTCATGACGAACTTGACTATTCTGAACATGAACAAGTTCCGGTTCACGTATTTCCAATGCATTGGACACCTTGTCTTCCAGAGGAGTATTTTCTTCTTTCACTGCAACTATGGTGCTGTTCGCCACTACCATGGATGAAGACGCAGCGTTGGCCTTCCTGAACTTCACCCGTTGGTTCTGGAACCATATCTTTATATTTTTTTCTTGCAGGCCTAGCTCTTCTGCGAGTCTCGATTTCTCTTCCTTCGAGAGAGTCATATTGACCTTGAAGGATCGCAGAAGAATTTCCTTTTGATGTTTTGTGAAACTGGTTCTTCCAGTTTTTGTTGCAGCTTGCTCGACAGTTGGACCGGTACCTGTGAATAAACAATTGGTTAGAACAGTGGAAGCATGCTGGGTCCATTTTGTTCTTCTATTAGTGATACGTTTCTGTTCAAGTTAACAGAATAGGCAGTGTATGTATTGTCTTAATTATACCAACGTTACAACTCCCCACTTGTGGTGCATCATTGGTAACAAAAAACGTTAGGAAATAAACTCGATGCTTTAGTTCATTCTATAGTGAATTACATTTCAATCATCTCCCTATTTTTTTGTATACTCAATTCCAACAAAATACGGTAATGAAAAAGTGTCTCACATAAGTGTCTCAATTAATGGAGACACTGATTGATTACTGTGATATAAATGTAGTAAGATACCAAAAGAATGTTCAACTTACCCAATGGTTGTGAATTTCCTTCTGCAGGACTTTCTTGAATGATCCTTCCTAAATTTTCCAGGGCCTGTAACATAGCAAAAAAGTCTTCAAAGCTATTTGAATTGTTGACTTATTTATTTTATTTTTCCTAACTTTTTTGACAGTAACTTTTATATTTAAATCTAATTCCTACTTCTGAGCAAAAAAGTATGTGGTCAACAACGCTAGTGACATCCGTTTATGAGAAATTTGTATTTCCTTGCATACACCAAAATATTTATTATTACAATATTGAATATCGAAGAGAGACCACTTTAGACCACAGCACGTCATGGGCCTGACAAATTCTGATGGGACTCGAGACTTGAAAAGCGAGAATCTTTTTTTGACCGGCCTTAAAGCGGACGTTATCAAAATGGGCGATTTTGGAATCTCCAAAAGTCTTCTGAATGGTTAAATGGCAAATACCGTGATAGGAACTTGCAACTATTTGGCGCCAGAGCTCTGCGACATTTGGTCCTTGGGCTGCATTCTTTTCGAAATGCGTGCAATGGAAAAAATGTTTGACGGAACTGTGTCGAACATGTCTTGTGATGTTTGAAATCTCCTACAGGGTGTTTTTGAATTAATGCGAAATTTTTATGTATATAGAGGCATACTCTAGAGCAGTGAAGAAGACTAAAATTGTGAGCCAGCCAGTATCAACATAGTGAAATGAATACGAAGTACCCTTCTTTCCAGGCGTTTCCGAGTGAAACAATAAAGCCAAAAAATAACTACTTCCCTGGATAATATCACGACGGACATTGAACTACATCTGACATATATTTGTGCAACGTTATTGTAAGACCCAATTGCATGTACTTGTCTTGCAATTTAAATTTAGTGGAAATATTCATTCATATTCTATACGGCGACCTAGAGACAGTTGGAAAATACAATTATTCATCATCATAGACGAGAACAAAATGTTTTTTCTTAATGGCATGGATTTCGCTAAATATCGATATAATTTACTATCGCTAGCTATCGATAGTCTTTGGATGAAATCTTTTGATAATACTTACCGTTACTTCAATTTTTATGATTTTCGACATGTTGAATATTTCACGACACAGTATAATAGATGAAAACACAGAGACACTAGATTAAAATACTTCGACACGAAATGCAGAAGTTAGTATTATCAATTAATAAATCACTTGTTACATAATGCTGGACCACACCTACATCACCAAATATATACTGTATGAGAAAAAATCTGCATACCTGTTATTCCAACCAATGAGAAGCTAGGTTTCTCTTTCAAATCCCCTCCTTTACTGCGTCTGCTTGTAACTGAAACAGGTAGTCTCTTCAGAATATTGCTACTGCTTGAGAACAATTTTCAAATTTGAACTGAAAACGTATCTTAGAAGTTTTTTCAGTTTCTGAATCTCCCAAATCAAAGCCAAAAAATGTCAGGAGCAACAAATATACATACATATGAATTAGTCAAAACTGCGGACACTCCCATTTTTTCAGTAAACATGGCAGTTGAATGGCATGAAAAAATAGTATATGTTTTTGAATTCAGATACTATTTTGATGTACCATTAATGGGGGAATGGGTATTCGGCAATTTTTTTTGAATTAAACAATATTCAATGTTTAGTATCGCCGGAAAATTGTTTTTTTTTTAGCAGTTCCAATAGTTTAACAATTTTTTCGCTAGGAAACTGTGTGTTCCACTAATTAAACTGTGATTTCAATATATTAAATTAACCCTGTACTCTACAATTATTTAAAACCCTCTCAGAATATAACGTTGTTAATGAGGTTTCTTAAAACATAGTGATTGTCATAATCGAACCAATATTTTTAATAAAAATTATCAAATTAAAATAATGGTCTGTGAAACTGAAGATAGTATTTCGCAAGATATTTTAGAATTTCATAAGTTGGTATTGCTACTACATCTTGTGTCAATTGAATCTCGTAAAGGATACAAGAAAGATTTCTCAATAATAATTTTAAAAAAATAAAGAAATAATATTCTCCATCTGGTACGCTCAGATTATAGAGACAAGAAAAGTAGTCGGGAAGAAAACCCATATTTTCCATCGAGGAAGTACAAAAAAAATCGTGTTTATTAATGTCCTGAAAAATCTCGAATATGAATCTCAAATTTATGTGGTTAGAGAAACTCTCAATAGCATGTTTTATTATGACTGGCATGGGCATGTTAATGTATTATCATTAGAAAAGTATAATTAATAAGTATATTTGGCAGTTTGCATTTTCATGACTTAACGCTACTTTTCGAAAATCTGACGTAAAATTTATAACTATTCCTTAATTTGAACGATTTTCACAGATTATATGTTCTCAAACCACGAAAATTGTTATGAAATATATATGGGCCAATATTTAATTTTGTTGACGAATATTCTGATTCAAAAGCTATACACAAACCCTTTAAAATTCCCCACATGTTCTGATTTTAAGGAATGTTATTGAATTATGAATGACAGGTACTTGGACTACCTCCCGGATATTATGTTATTGAATTTTGGGCAGAGTTTTCAATAACAAATAACCTAATTACTTGAATTTAATTCACACTAATCCAGTGACGTGTTTCTTACCTTTGCTGTATACACGTGAAATAAAATTAGTTTTATGTAATTTCAGTCCCGAATATTTCAATAATATGTTAGGGGTTTATTGCAATATATACAGTTAGTTAAAATGTATGGAGCCGCTTATTTTTCCCAGTTAATATGAGAGTTATCGAAAAAAAGTTCATTTGAAAGTTGAACAGTATTTCAATTTGCGTCTTCTCGTGAATTCAAATATTTTTTTGAGTTGCTATTGGTGGAGGAGCGATGTCATTGGCTATTTTTTGAAATAAAACTATAATATGCCGTTTTTAGTATCGTTGGCAAGCTTGTTTTTTCTAATTTCAGTAATACTAATACTATTTAAACTCTCTCGATAGATACAGTGCCATCTCATTTTTGTGTCCACCTCTGTAAATATTCACTTAATTAATATTGCTTGATGTGTTCAAAAATGTACTCAGTCGGATTTCTTGCGATACGGCAATTTGAATGAGATAGTGGCTTATGTAAGTTTTCATAAAACAATTTTTTTTATACAGTATGTGTGATTTGAAATTGCTACACCCTGTTATTTTGGAACACTTAGAGCAATTTTAAAAAATGAAAATTTCAAGAGTAGTCTATTCAAAGATGCTAACAGATATCGATATCGAAATTTCTACTAGAACCATTAGGCATTTCTTTTCGAGAAAATGGATAGCCTATTCGATTCGGGCATATTTTGAACACCTACCAATTTTCAGAATAATATATCATATAGGGTGTTGTGTGAAATGAATACGGATTACCCTTCTCTCTTAGCGTTTCCACTAAGTGGAAAAATAAAGGCAAACATCGGCCAGAAAACATCTACTCCCCTGGCTAATACCACGGCGGACACTGAACTACATCTGACAGATATTTGTTCAACGTTCTTCCAAGAAAACCCAATTGCAAGTGCTTGTCTTGTAGTTAATCAGAAGATTATCTTTCATTAGGCTGGGAATGACCGCCTGCAGACATGCATGTTTCGAGGTTTATTGCCTCTCATCAGTGACAATGAATAATAATCAACCGTTTAACTAATATTTCCCCACGGATGACATCCGCACGGGAAATCAAGAACAAGACAAAACAATCCTAAGCAGCACAGACTTCCGTGAGGAGAAAACTGTAAAATTTCGAAACAAGTTCGAAAATATTGTGCCAATGTGAAATGAATACGGACTACCCTTCTCTCTCAGAAGATTATCCTTCATTTGGCTGGGAATGTCCACCTGCAGACATGGATGTTTCGAGGTTTATTGCCTCTCATCAGTGACAGGGTAGGTTGGAAAACATAATTGTCCTGTCCCTGCCAAATGAATAATAATCAACCGTTCAACTGATATTTCTGTTCAACTACAAGACATGCACTTGCAATTGGGCCTTCTTGGAAGAAAGTTGCACAAATATCTGTCAGATGTAGTTCAATGTCCGTCATGGTATTAGCCAGGGGAGTAGTTGTTTCTGACAGATTTTTGCCTTTATTTTTCCACTTGGTGGAAACGCTAAGAGAGAAGGGTACTATGTATTCATTTCACATTGTTGGTACCTCTCTGGCACAATATTTTCGAACTTGTTTCGAAATTTTACATATAGGGTGTTAGTTATATGATGACAAATTTCCACATTTATGCATTTTTGACCGACACTGTGTGGAAAACTGTCCATTTTCTCAAGAAGATAAATCAGCCGTTCAAATCAGAAACACATGGAATGTTCAGATAAGTACGAAGTTCTATCACCGTCACATGTACGAATAGAGGTCTGTAGTTCAACCAGAAATCAAAAGTTGAGAATGTTACAAAACGGTTTCTCAGGGGTGTTTTTAGGTTTCGTGTTGGGCTCTCAGTAGAAGAGAAACTGATGATGGTTTTATTTCGCCAGCCGAGAATGTGGGCAATAAGTAGACTAGAATAAATTTATTACTGTTAGACACATACACTTATCATACAATGTATTGGAAAGTTACGAGGTCCAACAACATGGACAAAAGTAGTAAGGGGAAACTTACCTACCTAGAATAAATTACAGGTACAGAAAAATATATTTCCATAGGGATATATTGATTACTTTTATCCACGAGTAATTACTCAGAGCCTCACTCAAAGCACTAAAACATGGTTCGTTTTTACTATCACAAATGGGAAAGAAAATCCAGGCTGAACCTTGAAGAATTGTTTTTACTTCCCAGCGAGTTCAAAAACATTACAAAAAAAAACAAATGAAGGTAGAGATGTATACGCGAGCACGTTGTCCCCCGATACCAATAAAGGATAGGCAACCCGCGTTGACGACGTTCATTGGGTTGTCTATCCCATGAACGAATTGTAACATATATTTTAATTTATAGAACCCAGTGGCGGCGACCGGTGTCGTCCGATCGAAAGGTACAGACTCGACTGAGAAAACTTACACCTAAATTTGGCATCTCTACAAGAAAGTATTTTTTCTACTCATTAATATGAAAATAATCATTTTTCAACCGGATACCCTTCATGAAAGTTATAGTTTTGCACTCTAGAGATGAAAATGAAACAAATGAACATTATCATGTGACCAGATGGAAATATACTAAAAACAATTTATTGGAATTTTACACTAATGACAGTTAATCTCACTACTTGGAACTCGAATCAGCAAACCAACGTCACTTCGTTTGAAAGTTTTACGATTTTATTTGAACTTTTCTCTATGATTAATATGGACTCTGATAGCGAAATTCCTGTATTTTGTAAATATTCTTCTGTTGGTAGGGTTCCTATATAAAGGCGGAGGCATTATAGATATTGACAAATATACATTCTTCAATTTCGGCAACGCTATTTCGAAGTACATTTAAATATTTTCTTTCAACTCTTAGATGATATGAAGTTGGCGATGTTTTGAGGTATCACTGCTGCAGACGTAGAAAAGGAAACTCATTATTGTGTTGAATATTTTAATAAAGTTCATTTCTCACTGAAAGGCATGTCTGTAATTGTGATAGTTCCTACGGTCATCGAGAGATGTCGTTTTCATTATACATTCCGAAGACTATCCTCTTTTTTACCTAAATGACTGGTAACCAGACAGTTATTCAACAAGGTGATCATTACTATTCGTCCTGTATGAATTCGGTATTTGTCATTTTTTCAAAATTCAATATTCATCAATTGTTATTTTGACCCCACGTAAATGTTCGGTTGAATAAAAAAATTTCTTATTTTGGCATCGTGCCGAAATCAAGGCGAAGGCATTAATATTATAAATATTTGCGACTCCGCCAATATTTATATCATTTTCAACTCACAGTTGATGTGGAGTTGCAAGTTTTGTATAGGTTCACTGCAAATATGGAAGAGAATACGCCAGCCATCCCGGAGTGTGGATACCATTGTTCAAATCCGGCAACACTGATTGAATTCATCGCAGGGCCACGCATGCCCAGATACATTTCTCATCTCAACGCTGCTTTGACGTCTCTGCCTTGCCTGAAGAAAGATTAAAGGCGGTGGGTGGAGTGTCGCATCTGGAATACAATCTGTGTCACCGTCATAATTCCTTACCACGTAAATTTTCAGCTTGTAATTCTCATTCGAAATAAGCAATTATTCAAATGAAGATTTCAATGCATCATTACTATTTATAAACTATACACTCATCCTACGCATTCCTGTATGAATTCGGTATGTATTGTTGAAAAAAAAATTCTCAGTTTACCCTACTTAAAAAAAAGTTCAATTGAGAAAATAATGGTTGGGTTTCGGAATTAAGGCAAAGGCATAGTCGCCGATGTTTGGAATCTTTTATTCAAAGACGACAATTCCGACACTATTCCGAAATATTCAAAATGAATGATATTCAGATGATGTGGAGTTGCAGGTTTTTCCATGTTCATTGCAGATATGGAAGGGAATACGCCATCGAATCCATTAAAACCACCCCAGAGTCTGAATATCATTATTCAAATCACGTATATCACGTATATTCAAAAAATTTCTTTCTATCTCTCAGATGACATGAAGTCGCAGGATTTTTCTAGTCCGTTCTACCGTCATAATTTCTTACGAAATCATTTTTCAACTTGTAAATTTTAAAATGTCCAATTATTCAATTGAATATTTCAATATATCATTACTATTTATTAACTAGATATTCATCTTCCTGTTGGAATTTGGTATTTTTTGTTGCCAAAAAAATTTCTCAGAATTTTACAGTTGTTATTTCGATTCTACGAAAAGTTTATTTCAGAAAGTAATAATCTTGTATTGGTTGGGTTGCGAAAAAGGCGAAGGCGCTAATATTTCAAATATTGGTGGAGTCGTATGTCTAAATATTGGCGAAGTCGCCGAAATTCGAGATAATGGTGAAGTCGCCAGTATTTGGAATTTACCATTTTAAAAATTTGTTGACAGTGTTTTTCCTGATATCACTGCGGATGTAGAAGGGAATAGCCCACCGAAATCGTTATACCGTACTGCGGATATTTTTTCTATGCCATTGTTGTGTTCTTGTTTTCAGTATTTTATTAAAGTATATTTTTCACCAAAGCGCATGTTTGTACTTCTGATATATCTTACGGTTCGAGAGATGTCGTTTTTTATACATTCATATGAATAACGGGATAATTACTTCTTCGCCGAAATGACTGGTAACTAGTTATTCAACACGGTAATTGGGATCTAGAATACCTCAAGTACCATACACAAAAATTATAGTATCAACGCAGACTCCATATATGTAAGTGACTAGTTTTAAAGGGAAATGGAAGAAACTCCTATTTGGGTGGGTGGAGTGTCGCATCTGGAACACAATCTGTGCCACCGTCATAATTCCTTACCACGTAATTTTCATTCGAAATATGCAATTATTCAAATGAAGATTAATATTTATATACTATACACTCTTCCTACGCATTCCTGCATGAATTCGTTATTTTTTGTTGACGAAAAACTTTCTCAGTTTACCCCACTTTACCAAAAAGTTCAATTCAGAAAATGTTTGAATTTCGAAATATAGGTGAGGAGCTAATGTTATAAATATTGGCGAAGTCGCCGATGTTTTAAATCTAACATTCTTCAAATTCGGCTGCACTATTTCGAACTATTCAAAATTTTATTTTCGCCTCTCAGATGATGTGGAGTTGCAGGTTCTTCCAGTTCATTGCAGAAGTGAAAGGGAATAAATACGCCACCGAATGCAGTTAGGCCACCCCGGAGTGTGGATACCAATCTACGAATTCGGCAACACTGATACAGACTAGTTATTCAAAAATTTATTTGTGAATCTCAGATGACGTGGAGTTCATATTTAGTTCCTTACGAAATAATTTGTCAACTTGTAAATTTCATTCTAAATATATACTCATTCAATTGAATTCGGTATTTATGGTTGACAAAAAGTTTCAGAAATAGAGTTGTTATTTCGACCAAACGTAAAAGTTTTGTACAGAGAATTATCTTGTATTGTTTGGATTTCCAAATTAAGGTGAAGGTGCAAATTATCAATATTGGTGGAGTCGCAATGTTTGAATATTGACGGAGTCGACATGATTCGAAATATTGGAAAAGTCGCCGATGTTTGGGAATCTACCATTCTTTAAATTTGGCAACGCTACTCTGAAATATTCAAAATCAACTCTTTTTCATGTTCATTGCAGATAGGGAAGGGTATACGCCATCGAATCCATTAAAAGCACCCCGTAGTCTGAATAACATTCTTCAAATCACGCAACACTGATTCGAACTATACAGTGTCACCGTTAAAGTCCGCATCATATGGGATTTTTTTTTATTATTGTGTTATTGCAAATTTAAAGTTCGTGAACAGTTTGTGCTTTGAAAATAATGCAAAATGACGTTTACGATTGTTTTCTATCTATTGGGTACACCTGTCAAATTTGACATTTTTTCAAAAAAGTTCCAGAATGTTAGGTTATTTCTCAATATTTTGAAAAATATTATATGAAAAAGTTGTTTATTTTTCGGTTTCCTACCCACCTACCAAATTTGAACCAGTTTAAACAACTTTTATTTTTTTCGCGTTTTCTTAACCTTACACTTTTTCGGATAATTTAAATTTGATGAAATCTGTAAAAAAAAAGTTGAGATGTAATACACCCATCTGCTGAAAGAATTTTTTCTGTTTATAAATATTTCTAACTGGATATTTTCAAAAAAAATACAAATATGCTACGAAAATAACATCATATTTGATGCAAAGTGGCTCTAGTTTCAATATTCCATAGCAAAATTTACTTCAATTATTTTTATCACAATACATCAGTGAATCAGAAAATACTTTAGGTCTATTGCTTTAGAAAAATATTCGATAATTCGAAACTAGAGCCACTTTGCATCAACTATAACATAATTTGTTTAGCATATTTGTATTTTTTTGAAAATATCCAAGTAGAAACATTTTTAAACAGAAAAAATCCTTCCAGCAGATGGGATTATTACAACTCAACTGGTTATTTCAAATTTAAATTATCCGAAAAAGTGTAAGGTTAAGAAAACTCGAAAAAAAATCAAAGTTTTACAACTGTTTCAGATTTGGTAGGTGGGTAGGAAACCGAAAAATGAACAACTTTTCCATATAATATTTTTCGAAAAATTGAGAAATAACCTAACATTTTGAAATTTTTTTGAAAAAATGTCAAATTTGACAGGTGTAGCCAATTGATGGAAAACAATCGTAAACGTCATTTTGCATTATTTTCAAAGCAAAAACTGTTTACGAACTCTAAATTTGCAATAAATGAATAATAAAAAAAGTCCCATATGATGCGGACTTTAACGGTGACACTGTATATATTCGAAAAATGTATTTACAACTATTGGATGACGGAGCTGAAGATTTTCTCATGGTATCACTACAGATGTGGAATTTGTTGAAGTATATTTCTCACCAAATGGTATGTATGGTATTTTTGTACAATTCAAGAGATGTCGCCTTTTTAAACATTCTGATGATTAACAGTATATTTATTTCTTTACCTAAATAACTGGTAACTAGCTAGTTATTCTACAAGGTAATTGTAATCTCGAATACCTCAGGTGACAAACAGAAAATAATAGTAACAACGCAGAAAACATGTATGTAAGCGTAACCTGTCGATGGCCTGGATCGATTATCACAAGACGTTTGGCACAGAATTGCATTATTCTATTTTATTTTATGAACCAGATAACAACAACAACAAAAAAAAACCCACGCACAGATTTGTTTCTCTATGAATTCGGCATATATTAGTAAACTATTTCCAAAATTTAATATCGCAGACAAAAAAAGTTTTTTCCAAGATTGCTGTCATTCCGACTATACATAAATGTTTTATTCAGAGAGGAATATCGTTTCTGGTTTGTTACCGAAATAAAGGCGAAGTCGCCAGTTTCATAAATATTGGCGGAGTCGCAAGTATTTGAAATATGGATTGTCACCAATACATTGGAGAAATCGTCGTTGTTTAAAATCTTCCATTTTTCATATTCGAAAAACTGTTCGTTTAGCATTTGCAGGAGTTGGTAAGGAAATTTACCATTATTATTCCTTCGATTACTGAGAAACTATCAATAGCAAGGGTATGGTAATATCTTGTTTTCAGTATAGTATGATGAACTATAATATTTGTCAGTTTGCATCTTTGTAAGTACCTATAATGCTACTTTCGCAAAATAATTCACACAGATTATGTTCCCAAACCACGGAATTCGTTATGAAACTTGTATGGCCAATACTTGCTTTTGTTTTGATTCGAAAGCTGTATCAAATACAGAGCCTCATGTTTTGATTTTAACGAATGTTATTGCATTATGAGAACAACATGTAATCAGGCCATTTAAGTTTCAATATATTTGATATTTTGAACACGGGTTGGTGAGTTTCCATCAACAAATTAGGTAATGAATTTTTCCTACGAGCGTTTGTGATTCACCCTATACCCTTACGTAATTCAGAATGAGGAGTTTCATTGTTTCTCACGCTTAAATTTTTTCTAGCGAGTTTTTCCCGCACTAGTGAAGGTAAAATTTGTTTAAGAGTGTTACAGAATATTTTTAAAAGTTCTTGTACAAGAATATCTTGAACCTAACTCATCCCATGTAATGTTCCTTCTCAATAATTGGCAGCGTCACAATAATCAAAATATTGAAGTCGAAAGTATTTGAAATATTGGTGAAGTCGCGATATTTGTATTGGTTTCGCAAATATTTGAACTATTGGTGAAGTCGCTGATGCTTAATATCTATCATCCATTAAATTTGGAACCCTATTTTGAACTCACTATTCAAAATTTCATATCCAAGTCTCAGTATATGAAGAGTTGCGTTTTTATTAGATAAACTTGCAGATATGAAAAGGAATACAACACCGAATCCATTTAAGCTGCCCTGGAGTACAGATATTGTTGCTTTGTGATTGTTGTGTTTTGCTCGATGTTTTAATGAAGTCAATTCCTACCAGAAAGCATATTCCAATATCTCTAACAGTTATCAAGAGATATGGTTTTATTATACCCTCCGATGAATAATAGGATATTCACTCTTTCACCTAAAGAATAGGCAACCAGCTAGATTCAGCAAGGTGACTGAGATCTCAAAACCCTGGAGACAGACATTGAAGCAAAATTACACTACGAGCTATGAAAGGCCCTGATTATAACCTAATTCAAAGAAACAAATAATAATAATAACGCAGACTCTATACAGTGTAGGCGTAATCTTTCGATGGCTTGAATCGATTATCACAAGACACATGAACTAGATTTATTATGTACATTCGTCCCACCGTCATAATTTCTTACTTCATAGTTCTTTATTTGTAAGTTATGTCAACCTTCCGTAAATGTTTAGTTCACAAAGGAATATCAGGTTCCGAAATAAAGGCGAAGTCACCGGTATTTGAGATATTGGTGAAGTCACCGGTATTAGAGGTATTGGTGAAGTCGCCGGTATTAGAGGTATTGGTGAAGTCGCCGATTTTAATATTTAAAAACTTGCAAGACAATTCAACAAAATTTTGCAATAAGTTTAAGAGGACAGTCCTTTCTGTAATATTTTAATGCAAATAAAAAATAATAATAACGATGACTCCATGCAGTGTAAGTGCAACCTTTCGATTAAATAAGAGTGAAGAGAAGTAAAACAGTAAAGCAGCTCAGTACAGATTTCAATTCCATAACGCCATAATGAACGGAAACGAGACAAACAAAACGAAGATGAAGGAAACATAAGCAATGAAGATACCGAGTGTGCATCAAGATCTGAAGAAGAAGGATAATTTACACAGTTTGGAATTTATGCACATCTATATGCAGCTTATAAATTTGTACCCCCATACCTTGCATATAAATCCACAACCACAAATTTCGATATCAAATTGACAAAATTTTGTAAAATTTTTCGGACGAACAACCCAGATGAAGTTTTCAATTCGAGAAGTTAGAGCAATTAATTTCTCGAAAAAGTCTTAAGGGTAGACCCCTAAAAATAATAAAAAATTCAAAATCGTCAGAGTCTCTTGAAATTTGCACTATATACGCAGAATTTCATGCTGATTTCGGAAATATATGATATGTATATACTCAGATACAAGATTTTAAAGAAAAAGGGAATGAAACGTCGAGAATTCTCTAGCACGTTTGCATTTTCGAAGATTCTGATTTTTCATTTTTCAAATAATCGCAAACTTCCCTCAAAGCTATCTCGGCGAGCTGATCTCGAATCATACCAAAAAAATAAATTTTGGTGACGATATGACAAAATTTCAGAAGATTTTTCTGACCAACAACTCTCTCAACTCCAGATGAACTCTTCAACTCGAGAACAGATCGAGATAGAGCAATTCTGCGAACGCCAATCGATTCAGAATTTTGGAATTATAATACTGTGTGAATTTAAAATCCATCGGCTGAGGAAAATATCACTCAAAAAATCCCAATGGGGAGATCCCTAAAATTCATGAAAAATACAAAATTGTCAGTTTCTTGAAAGGACATGGCACTGGATACATGTATTCCTGGTGCTCGATAGATTTTTTTTTAAGTATAATATCATGTGAAAAATATCAATTTCCTTTGATTATATCAATTATGGTGAACATTACTACAGGACGAGGCAGAAAACGCGATTTTTCTGAAATTCGTTTATTGACTTCTCCAATTGTGGGCTTTTTTCCAATGCTTAGGCCAAAAATGTCTCAATTTTAATTACTTTCACATGTCAACATGAGGCTATTTTATAACAGAGTGCAAGAATTTTTTGGATCTCTTGTAAAAAAATACAGACCCACGTTGTTACACAATACTCATCATTCTCATTTCAATCGTTTTTTTTAACATATTACAATTATATTCAATCCATGCTAATTTTTCTACAATATTCATATTAATAGAACATTTGTTGTTATTTTATATGCTAATATCAAACGATGATTTTGAATACTGAATGAAATGGCTTCTCTTGAATAATGTTATAAATATAATCTTTCTTGAGTTTGGCATTTCCACTTTTATTGATACCACCACTGGAAATACCGTACAAAACGTTAATAATGAGGGTATATTGAAAAACCAGAGTATAGCATAAAAATATATATGCAAATCGAATTAACAGCCTCTATTTTGCACTTTTTGAACATGCAAAAAATTGTCGCATTTTATTCTTGTTACATAAATATCAATTTTTTCAATCACACTGATATTACCTTATTATTTCGTGGTATTTCATACTATAGTAGGCTTTTAGGTAGATGTGGGAGCATCAATGGAATTTGAACATGAAAGTAAGTTCTGTGTTGTACATATCAAAAAGACGTCAAAATTGATAAAAGTTAACTTGACCTAGGCATTTTTAGAATATGATGAAATCTGGTTTGTTTTTATGTTATATTCATAAAAAATAGTTATTTTGAAAATCCACTAATTATCAGCTATACTAATGTTGAAAACACATCAATTTGTTGCATTCTGCAAATGAGTCAGAATAGCCGATCCAGAGTCATTAGTTGGTGGTAACTGGCACCAGTGCGTTAAAGCGATTTTTCCCACACTAGTGCAGGAACGTGACACTTTCAAAAATAAAATGCGTGCGGGAAAGTGGGTGAAAGCGCAAGGTCGTAGAAACATAAATTTTTTCGCAAATAGTTCAAACAACATACCAGAATTCATTACAGTATCAGTAAAAATTTGTATATTTTTTTATTGGTAGATAGAATATTAATTTACACAACAAGTCCGGAATATACTTATTTCGGAAGTGTTGCGTACACTATTTTTTCGGCAATCATCAGGGAAGTACCCACTTCTCGGACGCCTTTTCTTGGAAAAGTGTAATTTTTTCGGCCTAGTCCGAGAAGAAAATAATGTCCGGAAAGTAAGTACTTTCCGGATGATTGACGAAAAAATGCATTATTACCTTTGTGTAAAAAGTGATTGAGTATGTATGTATTTATCATGTTTTTCCCGTTGTAGTCGTTTTTAAACTTCAGATAGTTGCTATTTTTATTTGGTATTTATTTTGGTATTTTATACTACTGTTTGTTAGCTCCTAGCTAAACACTAGACTACTACACTAAGAAAGTGAAGTCCTCGACAGATATTGATTAACTTTCAAGCAACGAAAGTATCAAAAATAGATAGTTTTATTTAGGATAGGCTGAATTTGTTGAAATGAAACGTACTGAGATTTACTATAAACTGGAACAAAAATAAAGAATTAAGTTAGGTGCTAAAATTGTATAATAATTTTTGTATATCTGATGGATGATAGGTTTTCCCTTACTTAATAAAAAACTGTTTTTACAATTTTGCATTTTTTCTTCAACAAATATATATCATTGTCAAAAATGTTAAGTTTATCTATAACGCCTTTTCTTCAAAACGAATGAAAATTTATTTTTATTTTCCTAAGGCGAACATCCTACGAGGTAATCACATTATTTTTTTACAACCCGTCGCTACGCCATGGGGTCAACATCTACATATTCATCAATCATATTATTACAGAACCTTCCATAGAGTCAATATCGTAAACTATGACTCATTGTCGATTTTTTGGAAAATTATACCAAATTCCAAGAAACTTATCAGTGTTTACAAACCAAAGCAAACGTTTTTTGTGTATCGTGATAAATTCAAAGATAGCGATATAAATATCTTATGTACATTTCGGACATCACCCCTTACATTGTATTCAGAGGCATAAAATCACCCTGACAACCGAGAAATTTGGTTGTTGTTTGCCTGGGGATAAGATTCCGCAGTAAACAATCTTAGCAACTGGGCAATATACCGAGATTAGCCTAATCTGGGACCTCATATATTTTTCGGTATTATGACATGAATCCGATCATGTTTATATAGGAAGTTATCGAAAACATTTGAAAGGAAGTGAGGTTCAATGGGTGGTTCTGTATTAAATAATGAAAGTGTGTATTACTAGTGAATAATAACTATGAGGTTCAATATGGTTTCTGCAAATATAATCATATTCCTGTATTTGTAAATGCCCTGTATTTTAGTAATTTTTGAAAGCAGAGATTTGATTTTTGGTACAGATGTAGACCTTCATGGGCCGGCCTTTTCGCAATACTCAGCCCGAGTGACAGCCTCAAACCCAGCCTACTGCGATCCCGCGAAAAGGGCAAATTCTCGATATTTTGCTTCGTGTTGGAGACGCCGAAAAAAGTTTCTTAGAAACCGATTTTGACCCTACATACCGCAAAATTCGAATTTAGATTTTTTGTTAATTTCCTTAAATTAAGTCCGATTTTCATATATCTCAATTTTTTTTCCAAACTTCAATTTTTGAGTAAATAATTTTACAAGACTGTGTTGTTTTCCGAACTGTTAATTCATTTAATACTTGGATAATTGTTTTCATTATTTTTAGCAGACGAATTTTGTATCATTAGCTATGTCTTACGTAATGAAGCATGGTTTCTCTTCTTACTAATTTGTAAGTTTCCGTCCACAGAGACGCACAAGGATGTCTAAAACTCAATAACTACTTATTAATTATAGGTAGTGAAAGCTAGACAGAACTAGAATTTGAATATCTGACTCGAACACTTCGAGCAATATTATAAAATTGATACTATCAGAAATGCGTAATTAGAAACGTATACGAAGTATAATCATTACCACTAACAGTCATTAGTGAAGTTCCTGTGACGCCAACGTAAAACAGGAATACGAGACATGCGTAGACTAAGAACAAACGGAAAGTCTGTTTGAAAAAGTAATGTTTTTCAACTTTTTGAAAAAAATATTGAATTGGAAACATCATTAAATAAAAATCAATACAATTCTGGTAACTTTCTTTTGATAACATTCAAATACTTAAAAAAAATTACCAAAACTGGGATGTGAATCCAAGTTTTCGTAATATATCTAACATAGTTTTCCAGGTATGAATTCCGTTTAACTATACCTGAATCTTTTGCAGGTTAATACTAACCACTATCACAGTGATAAGATCAATAACATTTCATCAGATTTTTCCTTTGGGGTTGTTGCCTCTCCTTTGCAAGGGTATTTAAATCCGCATAGCTTTGGGGCCAAATCAAAACAAAATTTGGCCAGTTGGTTAGAGGGTAAGTCAAGCCTTGGACTCTTAGGGGCAATTATTTTTTCTTCGAAATCGGTTTGGGTATAAAGTTGGCCAAATACGGGAAAAAATTGTTATTGAAACTTCTAAAAACCCTAATGACCGTTTTTGGCCTAAGCAGTTTTTTTTTCTATTCAGGCTACTAGTTTCGAAAAACCTCTTCTTAAGTCTATGAAAAATATTTCTAAATCTAAAAATCTAAATCTTCTAAAAGATTTGGTAACACTACCACTTTGTCGATAATTTCGAACATAAAATATTTTTCTTATATAGAATATTTCATTTTATTTATTGACCAAAAAACTGTTAGGTACAATATTCATGTATGACATTGAATCATTTCTGCAAAACCATGACACGCCGGTATCTTGATGTTCTTGAAAAAAATTAAATTTCAATGATATTCACACCATTTTACGCTAGAGTAATGGAAAGAAAGGGCAGTGTGGCATATTTTCGTAATCAGAAAAAAAAGATTTTTTTATTCGACCTTCTACATCAAAAAATAAATATTTTACAACGATTTAAAATTGGGACAAATGAAAATGAAAGCACTGTACACAAATTTAAACAGTCACTCAGGTCCCTTTGACGTGGCATGTGTAGGCGATTAATAAATACCATATACAGTATTTTATAATACCATCACCGCTCATTTCAACTCCGATAAATGTCCTTTAAAATCATATATTATTTCCTTATATCCAAATGCGATGTTCAGGAGTCAAAATAGCCTTTTGAAATCCGATTAATTTTTTTATCTAGTAGTTCAACTATAATAATAATAGTAATGATAATATTCCTTCATGAACACTTGTAGAGTGTACCCAAAGGCATAGCCTGTGTGAGTAGATGATGGTTCTTACTACTATTACTTGCCGTGGTTCAGTTACTTGTTCCAAGCAGGGTCCTGTCGAATATCGTGATAATTTGTGATTTTTTTTATCGAATTCGACTCTTTTCGTGTTTCCAGATTGTTTTTATGTTCTGTATGGCAATACTTTTCACTGATAAGTAAGATTTGGTAAGTAAAATCAAATTAGAAAGATTCAACATGATTTTTTTAACCATTGCTGAAAGGGGGTTACGGAAATTTCTTTATTAGAGAAGAGGGTTCATCCAAAGTACCCAGATTAGCAGTTTCCTGAAAAATTTATTGTAGAGATTATCAGCCAGATTTCGAGGAACAGGTAGTATCGAGGAAACCTATCAAGCACCATCAAAACCAGTTGTTACTGGGAATTAGAAAAACATTTCCAAGTACGGTTGAAAAAATTATTTTGAATGGACACTCATGCAAATTTTCGAAATTTCCAACTCATCTGAGCAGAAATTCACTGAAAAGCCTATGAAACATTAAATTGATTCGGAATTGACTTCAACTTCGGTGTGCATTAATAAAGATTAATGTTTACGAATTTGACTCAAAAAAAATTAAAGAGGTTTGGGTGCGAAATGGCCCTTCCAACTTCAGAAGAACTTGAAGAAACAGCAATTCTGCGAACGCCAATTGTTTCAGAATGATGAAATTGGTATACTAGTATACTCTGTGAATTTGAAATAAAAATATCGAACAACAAATATTTTTTCGAAATTTTCAACTCGAAACTGCAAAGTTTCATTAACAGCAAATGAAATATTTATTTGACTTGGAATCAACTTCAAATTCGTTGTGCATATACAAAATAGATTGATGTTTACGACTATGATAAGTTCAAAACCAGAAAATCTTCTAACAGAAAACTGGAATTCAATTTCGCTACTTTGAGCCCATTGATACCTGCTGATCTTTCAGACTAATTTATTATCATTATTTCCTGTTGTATGCTAATGCCAGGTTCAGACTTCTTACACGACCAGGGAGGATTGTTTTTCTACACTGAGTTAGGTTAACGGACACTCAGTAAAATTAAATTATTTATTTCAGGGTGTTCCATTGAAAAAATGTATAACTTTGACATGTCACGCCCTTTTCAAACCCATTTTTGAAATGTGGATCAAATCGACATACATGTCGATTTCTAGAAAAAACAATTGATTCACCCTGTATACACATTTATATCCTGTATCAATGAATGTACTGGTGTTTCATCCCATTAGTAAACCACTGATTTGAACATGTATCTACCACAAATGGATATTATTTTGAGAAAAAATTCACATTGTCATAACGTACTATGAAATATAATGATGATTTGACAGATTCTGAAGTTGTTAGGGAGAACTATTCACGATCTCGTTGAACATTTTTCAGATTTTCGTTTAAAAAAAGTGAAGATGACATTGAAAAAAAGTAGGAGTATTCCTATTTTGGAATTTACACTTATACATCATATTGATAAGTGATTTGTAAATGATGAAGATGTTACAGAAGTGATGCGGATTCCTGTATCACCCGGTATAACTGCGTGACATTATTGAAACTTCCACTTTCACTGCCTCAAACCACATTTTCACAGTTCAGTATCCTTTCCACATATTTAGTTCTTCCCATGTATCCAGGTTTTCCTTTTCTTTCTGTTCGCGTGCTTTGGTACTTCTGAATGGTCATCGTATCACTGTCGCACAAATAAACAAAATCAATATCAAAGTATCCACATGTGGCACTGATTTCGTAGTTTGCTATTCCACTGAAGAATGATTCAAGAAACACTTCCATTGAGAAACTGACTACCAACTTCCATAAAGTTGTAGTTATAATTACGATAAAATCCTTAATTATTTTGGGAACATTATTTATTTTATACAGTAGTATAATTGAGAAATTAGATGATTTTAATGATCCTTAATGTTTTGCTCAGGACCCATTAGGCCGTGATCAAACAAACGATTTGGTTTTATGTCTTATAACAAGATTGGTTTAATTGCTCCTGTCTTATGTTCGCTTCTTAACACAGGTCAAGTCAGGCTTTGGTGTTAAGATACCTCCCAAGTGAAGTACGTGATAATCATACTTCACTTCGGGCTATTGTAGTGAGATTTATAATTATAATTTGAAAAATATGCAGAGAAAGATCAAGGGACTTGGACTATGGACACATTTTATAAAGGAATTATGATTGACATCAACAAAGTGCTCTGCAATATCGTTCCTTTGCAAGTTATTGAGTGCTGAAGGATCATTAAAAAGTGCAATGTGGCTTATAGATGGCTTTTTATGATATAAAAACTCAGACTATACGTAATACTAGATTATGTCATTCATATGACTGATATAAATTCAAGAAATAATCTTCATAAATATAACACGACCTTGATTAATTGTCGACTATTTTATTGCTGCTAAATTTCTCTTGTATTTATTAATTTTACTCGACATTATTTTGGCACTAATAATCAGAGATGAAAGCCCTCGAGCTTCGCTCTCGGGTTTTCATCATATTATTAATGCCAAAATATTGTCTCGTTAAATTATTTTAAAATACAGTCCAAATTTAGATGCAATAAAAATAGTCGACTATTCATCAAGGTCTTGTTATATTACCTTTGATTATTTTGCGGATTTTTCCAGTTTAATGTTAAAGAGTTTTCACAACATATCTCAGAAGGAAGGGGATCTGAACCTCTCTGTCGATCATTTTAGTGAAAATTCTTCGCCTTTATGTAATCAGGGACGTGAAATTATTTGGAATTAAATTATGCCGCAGTTCGATGTTTCTCAATATTTTTACGAGATTTTCTGATGAAATTTTCACGACTTTTTGCTGCATTTTCCACTTCTTACGCGTTCTCTATCAAAGCTTCGTAGGACAGGAAGGGATAACAGTTTTTGCAATTATATGAGTGTCCGTTGTTTTTCAATATTTATACGATTTATTCCTATTTTATTTTACTGTTTTTAAATAATTTTCCGATTATACTTTCGCAACTATTTGCAGCACCATTCACTGCTTACGAATTCTCTATCTAACCTTCATGGGACTTTTTGTAATTGAATTATGTGAGTGTCCCTTGTTTTTCACTGTTTAACGGATTTTTCCGAACATATTCTTGTAAGCTCTTGCAACTTTTTTCAAGAAGGAAGGGGTTAGAGCCCCTTGACCAACACTTTTATCGCCAAAAATTTCAAAATCCAATGCCATCGAAGAATTTTCCGATATCATACGCGTTCTCTATTTGGGTTTTATAGGGGGCAGGTAAGTCATTATTTTCAAAATTGATTCATTCAAGGATCCCATGTTTTTCACAATTTTTACGGATTTCACCGATCTTATTTTCACGAGTTTTTACATATTTTTTCGAGGACTTCCAAGCCCAGAGGGAACATTTTATTTCGCCGTAATTTTCTTCGTTTTTTTCAATCTCTTTGCTTGAGAGACAAGGTCTAAAAGTGTTAATACAGTTTGATACTTGAGAATATATTCACAGAGAAGTACTATGTATTTTTATTCGTATGGTAGGTAACTCTGATTACAAGTTCTTAATAGTTATTTATGCAACAAGTGAAAAAAGTAAGTGTTTATTGCACTCGACGTGAAATTGTGCAATAAACATTTTTTGCACGAGTTGCATACAACATTTTTTCTACGTTCATGCAAAAAGCAAAATATTATATATTTAGGTGCGGCACTAGGAGAAGGAAAATGAAATACGCAATTTAAATAAATAATTATTTCTATCGATTTCATCACCATCATCTAGTTTTCTATTAATATTAGTCATTTTGAAACTTTTAGTTCTGTAATTATCAGAATTAAATTTTGACTGACGTTTATATAACCACAGTTGCATTATAAAAATCAAAATCATAGTAGCCATGAGCGCGTATGTTATCACGAGGTGTGGTCGTAGTAAAGACAGTTTGCTCTATGCAGGTAGACGGTTTAGAACAAAGCGGATCGGTTTTGATAATGGAGTTATTCTCGGGAAGGCATTGTTTGTTCAACTCTGACTGCTAACATTAATACAAAATAATATAAAATATGTAGCTGTTTAAAACGTATGGCCAATCTCACAGAATATGTAGTGGGTTCGAACGTTTATGTTTATCATGATGACAGCACGTTGAAGTAGAATGACAGATGAGTGCAATAAAAACTTACAATAAAGTTTTGCTTTTTGCATGAATGTAGAAAAAAATATTTTATTCAACTTGCCCTGTTCGTATCTGTCCATTTTTCTAGCTGAAATCTGATTGAGCTGAAATTTGGGTCACGTAGTGAGAACGGATGATAATACAATAAATTAAAATAAAATTATCTCCTGCCCCCCGAAAGTTGAATTTAAACGGTTCTGGACACAGATAATTACGGCAAAAAATGTTAGTAGGGGAATCTGACCTCCTCCTCGAGAAAATGCAAATATTCGCAAAAAGATAATAAAAAAATTCGCAAAAATAGTAAATATCGTCTGACCATTAAATAATTCAATTTCAAATAATTATATGCCCCGGCTAGGAAAATAATTTGGAGGAGAAAAATCTGGACGGTTTTGGACATCAAAAATAACAGCGAAAACAAAAATTGATAGGGAATCTCAGAAAATATTAAAAAACATGGGACTGTCAAATAATTTAGATGAAAAAATGTAATTTTTATCCCCTGACGGTTAGACAGAGAATTCGGAAAACATTTCGAACGTGGAATATTACGATGGAAAAAAAGTCGGTCGGGAGTGCTTTTCGAAAAAAGTTGCGGAAATTCATGAAAATAAAATTTAAAAAATCCGAAAAAATAGTAAAAAAACTTCGGGTCGTTGAATACTTTTGATAGCTTGGCCTGTAAGAATGTATTTAGTAAGATAGGGTACTTGCCGAGAAGCTGGGTGGAAAATATACGTATGTTACTAACTTATTAACCCCTTGGCACTTGGCGCACCTATATTTATAATAGTAATAATAAACACTCGTAGATTGTACCCGAAGGCATTGTCTATGTGGGTATAGAATTGCCATTATTGTAATCTGCCGTGGCGCTCTGGGGCGACTTCCTGATGTTGTTGGTGGTGTAATCACTTTTCAGCTGTAGGAAAATCCGGAAAAACCTACAGCATCACCCTGGGTGGAAGGTGCGAACTCTGAGCAAACACCAGACCTATTCAGATGAATAATTTAAAAAATTCTAATGCTGAAAAGTACATTATGAAATAAACGTAATAAATCATTTCAAAACAAGCTTTCATTTACATAAAATATTCATCCGAAGAGTTTAAAAATTATGACAAACCATAACTGTTGGAAAGTTTAACATTTCCTTAAAAACTTGAGTCTCTAGTTTGTTTTCATAAACTAAATATTATTTTTCACTCTTCAGTTAAATAATTTATGAAAAAAGCTTTTAAAAATATTTTTTTCTTCTTTTCAGATCTATTTGTCTTTTTAAAATTTTTCCTAAACAAAAGCCTTTATTTTTATTGACATAACTCTAAATGGGGACGAGAAAATCGAACAATGTTATATGTTAAATAAGAACAGGCAAGAAATAGGCGTAAAAACTAATAATATTGATCCATGAAAATATGCAAATTCAAAGTAGTACTTTGGCTGTCGAACAAATCATCGAAGTCGGTCTTTTATTGTCAGTCAATAATAGGATCGTAAACTGAAAGTCATAATTATGTGGTCAGACGAATGGATCAAGGCCATTTGCTAGGAGTCGCCTGGATCAAGAAAGAATAATTCACCTTCAGTAGACGGTGTCGGCGTCGACTGGATTGACTTTGGATATTATAATACGTTATCCTTATCTTATCAGCATATAAGTCTAAAGGCATCAGGTGTCTGCCCGCCTACATTAGGAAAAACATTTTTTTCTCCAGAAGAAAGTAATGTCCAACATAAGACAAAAATTATAAAAAGGAATCCTATATTTATTCATTATTAACTATCAAAAGGCCATCGACCAACATACATTATTGAATTTCTTGTTGAATAAATAATAATATTAAAAATAATAAATAGAATACTGTTTTTTAATCCTCATTTTGTAAACAACGAATATAAAAGTGTTGAAAATACAAAAATTTAAATGAAAACGTATTTTAAATTGTATACAGAAAAATTAAAATAATGAGCTGATGGGTATAATAATATTAAAAGTGAATATATTTTATCGCCAAAAGATATTAATAATAATAATAATGAAAAAATGTCGAACTATATATACGTCAGTAGAAACATTAATGTAAAAACATGGAAATTGTTAAAAATATGTTTATATAAAAGTGAAAAACAAAAACCAAATGAATTAAAAATGTATTTGAAATTGTATATAGAAATATAGAACTGATAATCTGATGACTATAGTAATACTAAAAATGAATACTTATACTTACTTCATTATCAAAAAATATGAATGCACTGTATGCAGTTGGTCATTTATGAGAAAACTGTCAACAAAAAAATTAAAATCTCGCATTATATGGGAAGGAGCAAAAATATTTTAAGTTTTGAATTAAAATACTTCAATTAGTGAAATATTGAAAAATACTACCCCGCAAAGTTGTTCAGATTCAAACTACATTACAGAAGTTTGAAGTGTAACCATACCAAAATATTATTTTTATTTATGATATCCCTGCATAAAAATATGTTTCAACTTTTTCCATGAAGCTCATTTAGTTTTGATATAAACAATATTTTTTTGTCAAATCACGATTTTTTTTCGAATGAAGGTTGGAATATAGTTGCCTCACCTCGTATAAAAGTTGAGATTTCCCTTTTTTTCTTGTAGTAATCTCAGTTTTGGGATGAACAAAGTGTTTTATGGCGAATAACTTGTTTGTAGAAAATCAGTAGTATAAAAGTTTTTCATTTCTAGACAACTCACGGACACACTGTATGTGATATATATTTCTAATTTAAAATTATTACCTATTACGTCATCACTTCAACACCAGTGACGAAACATCTATGACATATATTGAAAACTGGGCACTTGAACATAAAAATTGAGTCGTTCCAGGATTTTTCTCTGAAAAGAACTATTTTTGAATAATTATTCTCTTTCCATATCCTAGTCGTGAACTGTGTTTGAAGTCATTGTATTCTTCCAGAATTACTGAGACTGCTTTGAATGTATGACATTTTCCTTAGAGAGTTATGAATTTTACCAAAATTATGTCAAAATCTTGACATTTTATTCTCTTGAAAATTAATTTTTTCAATATCTTAATTTTTCTTTCACAGTATCAGAACTAATGAATCGTTATTTTATCAAACCATTACTAATTATGTTCAGCAGTCATAGCAAAGTATTTTGAATAGTGTACATACAACAAAATATTGAAGTTTCATGGAACTAACAATCAGTATAATATTATTTCTATAAAAACCAAGTTTATTCTTTGGAATGAGCTTGAAGAAAATGATCTTCCACCTGCTGATACCATTCAAAATTAATAGTTCTTGTTACCCATTATATTCTCATTTACTTATCTACTGCGGATAACCTGTTTATATTCAAAAGAGAAAGGTATTGAATATTAGAATCCCACGTTTTGTTTGGAATTTTTGAGAAAACTGGACAAAAAAATAGGTAAGAACTGTGTTCAGGTTATTTTCTCAAGTAGCAGAAGATCAGTGCAATATTACAAAAACATTTCTGCAATATTGTTTAGCAAAGATTATTGAAAAATTAATTTTAAAAAATAAGCTACAATCAAACAGTCTGGGGTTTAGAGCTACTAGAAGCACTACTGATGCAATTTTTCTCTTCTGTATCCTTTATCTTGAGATAAATAATGGAGAGTTTGCTAAAGCAGTATTTTGTGATCTGTCGAAGGCATTCGACTGCGTCAAACATGACATACTGTTTCAAAAACATGAATTATATGATTTCAGATGAACTATTTAACTGTGGTTTGAAACTTAGTTATCTGGTATAATGCAAAAGGTAACCTTCAATTACATGCGGAGTACCACTAGAGTCTAGTCTTGGCCCATTACCCTTTTTACTATGTGTCAACGATGTGGGTAATATATCCATTATTCTTACAAACTATGCAATCAATTTATGTCTTTAAGTTTTGTATTTCATGTATTATATTGTGGTTTAATTAAAATAAAAAAGAAAATAGACGCTTATATGCATTTTTCATTTTATTTTCATGAATCTTCTTACAAAATCAAACAGCCGTGGTAAAAATAACTCTTGCTTAAGTGGAAGTATTGAAAAACTCAGAGTGAAGAAAATTTTTGTTCACATGGAAGGTAAATGTTTTCCTTCCGGCGGGAGGAAAAATACCATTGCCTTCCTTCTTTAGGGATCGAAAATGGAGTTTTCTAGTAAGGTAGTAGGAAAAAGCTATTTAACCTCCTTCCATTTCTATTTTTTATTAAACCTTTTCATTTATTACAACCTATTTCAATGTGTCTGAATCTTTCATCTTATTTGACAAACTGTGATAATTTTATGAAATCTATGCTATATTCATGAGAATTTATATTTTCGTCTATAAAGCACTTTTCGACGTTGACTTTGGAAAATGCAGGCAAGGAGTAAAAGCACTCTTGTTCGATTAACCCTATTATATTTTAGAAGAATGTTATGATGTTTGTTTTAACTCAAACTTGTTTTTTAATGTTCTAATAAGATGTTCCTCGTGTGCTAGCTTCTGAGATATTTTATAATCTGACATTTCAAGTCTACTCAACAAGATTTTATATCTTTATTCAATAAAGTATGACTACTACACATTTCCTAATTACTGATTGTGATTTACTTCATTCAGCCTTGCTGAAGAGTTGGTCAGTAGCTTACCTGACTCTGGCGCAGTAGTGCTTGGATTACCACCACTGTCGTATCCACGGTATCCAGGATTTTCCAACTTTCAATCCGCTTATAGCTAGGCTATGAGAGGAGGGTCCTGAGGGGGTCCTGAGGATTAAAAATCTGTTGCGTCCTCAGCACAAGTTCGGTAGAAATTTTACAACTGATTCAGCTTACCTTTCATTCAGGTATCAAAATGATGGATGAATATTGTTGGATCTTAGAAATATGACTTGCCAGTAAAATTGTGTATTCCCCTCATGTGGGGGGAGTGGATCATATTCAGAGAAATTATTTGAATACGAAGTCAGTTCATGTCAGCAAATATCTTAATATTTCTAATGCACTCAAAGGGTAATTCATCGAAATAGTACATTATACATCAAGGGACAGAAATACAAGATCATTCCCAAGGTGCGATAGCTCAAGAGCGAAGCCTGAGAGATAGAAAGCATCTAGTGAAAAATAGCATTCTGTCCAGAGGTGTATATACTATATACAAAAATTAAGAGAGAATGAAAATTTGGTCAAAGCGTTTTGTCATAATTAGTAGCAGTAGTTTGTGAAATTCGTATGTTGACAACATGCATCTTGATGACTGCAAATAACAAACTGAAATTTGTGAAAACAGCTTTGAAAATTGTTAACGGTGATGGAACAATAAATCGAGGGAGAACCTCAAGAAATTGTTGATGCTGCTTCTGCAGTGATTCTTAACTTGCTACCAGTGAAATCTAGATTTCTGTATGATGCAGCTTATAATTCCTTCAGAGAATAGTGTTTCGAAAAGAAAGCGCATACGGAAAATATAATGTTGGTCTACTTTAATTGAAGTTTCTAAAAAATACAAATCGTCTAGATTATGGGCGCAGTACTCTACGATACGATCCTGTTAACTTGTTGTATGATAACACTGATATTGGCAAGTACCCCAAATTATTTCAGTTTTTGAAAAGGAATTCTCAAGGATACTAGGCAAATAAATCCAAAGTCTTAACAAGAGACCAAATTGAAACTTTTTTGTCAACAGCAGAAGATAACGAATATTCAATGATTAAAGTAGGATAACAATTTGCAATTTAACCTAAAAAAAATTTAATTTTCTAGATTGCTCTTATCTTTGGAATTGCGGGCGCATTATATTTAGATGAATTGACAAAAATCACATTTGATGACATTGAAGACGTAAATACATCTCTCATTTTCAAGGTGCCGAATACAAGGAAAAAATAACGAGGAATTTTGTAATAACTGGCAGTGATGGAACAGTAAATTTTATTGGAGTATATCGGAAGTATGTTAAACTTCGCCCTTCCAATGTCGACCAATGCCGGTTGTTTATATTTTATTAAAAAGGAAAATGCACTTCTCAACCATTAGCCGAAACATTTTTGGAAATATATCAAACATAGTTGCAACCTACTTGGGATTATCAGATCCTCTGAGATACACTGGTTATTCTCTACGCAGATCTGCGACTTTATTTCCAGACTCGGGACATGATATCACCATCGTAAAACGATACTGCGGGTGGAAATCTACGGCTGTAGCCAAGGGATACATTCAAGATTCAGTTCAAAAATTAAAAAACAGATATTGTGTAGGAAGTTCCAACAAGTGTGTCAATCAAAAAAGTATTAATGTCACATCCAACTAATAGCTATTTATGTACCAAGTGCGTTATATAGATCCTAACGTCCGGAGAGAAACATGTTGCCCGATGGGCGTTAGGAGCTAGTAACGCTCGTGGTGCATACAAGATTTCTTTTTTCACGGAAAAATTACCTTAAACGACGTTGTTTACTTCATAAATTTCTTCTCATAGTATTTACTGCGTTCTGGTCGGCAACTGAGTACAAGTGAGCTTCTAAGCAATTGCCATGGAAACATGGAAGGGTTGTTTATTTAATAAAATGACGCTGCATTTTTGTAAGAATTGACAAGTGGAGGAAATTGAAAACGGTTGTGTTCATAATAATTATGGAGATCCCACAGAATGTGACGCTCAAAGCTGAAAAAGCGTTGGAAAATTTACTTATACGAGAAGGAGAATGACCATTTTTTGAAACGGAAAGATGAAAACAGAGTACTAAATGAAACTGTCTTAATGGCATACTTCCAGGAACTGGTGAGTTTATCTCATGAAAAATATTAATATTTTTTATTTATTTTACATTATTTCAGTCTGAGAAATATAGTGCAAATAGTCTATGGACCAAATACTCAAAGCTGAAATCAACATTGATTGTTAAAGAAAACATTAATATATCAGCATTCAGTCAACTGATGACCTTTTTGAAAATTTATTCAAAAGGATACATTCCTAAAAATCAAAGGGGCTGTCATAAGAAAAGCTGCAGATGATACTTTTCTGCTACATACAGTTGTTCTGATAATGGGCGTATTTGGAGGCTTAAGACGTGGTGAAATGGTCAGATGACAATTGATGACATTGAAGATAGAGGAGCCGTTTTACTGATCAAGGTACCACAGACCAAGACCTGCATCTCAAAAAGTTTCACCATTGTTGAAGAAATCGAAATAGAAGCCTTGAACTTAGTTAAAAAGTATCTACATTTCACTATGACCAAAAGGATGTTATCAACGTAGGTTTTTTTAAACTACAGAAATAATGAATGCATTGAGTTACCTGTGTAGGTAAAAATACTAAAGGATGTGTTCCTTATACAGGGTGTCCCAGAATAAAGGGGACAAACTCCGATGGTAGAATCCTCACTTCATTTTAGGACTAAAAGTTCCAATAAACATATATCCTAAGATGAGTATTAACCGAGTTACAGGGTGTTGAAAGTGGCAAAAAAATATGTTTTCCTAAATAACTCCGTAACGGCTCAACTTTTCTTAATGTCACTTGACAGCAATCAGTTCCAAATTTCAATGCAAATCACGTGTTTGTAACTCAAAACAGGGGCGTACGGCAAATGGGTACCCCCAATTGTTCCTCCCTAACTTCCACGACACTGAATTAATATCGATTTCGTCTTCTTTTTCTTAATTCTCAATATTTCCCATGCAAAAAAGGAATAGGTTTCGTTTTCGAAATATCAACGATTTTCGAGATATTTGAAGTGGAATAACTGCGTGCGTATGTGATTATGGAAAGTCACTGTTGATTATTTTATTAAAAGTTGCTATGTAATTTGTTTTGAATATCAGGAAATTTTGTAAAAAAATCCTTCATAAATGCCAACAATTTTCGAAATATTTCAATTTGTAATCATTGCATGTTATTAAATATGTTGGTTATTTTGTCATAAGCAGTTATCATTCCTTCAAGAAATCAGGAGATTTTGATTCAATTTTAAATGTTATTTTGTTAGTTGCACTATGTTTTGCAGAAAAACTGCATCAATAATTTGGTAGATATTGCTTTTCAGAGAAACGAACAGGATGGTAAATCGTTAAAATAACTTCAAACGAAAGCATATCGTAGTACATCGGGCAGTAAAAGTATGTGTCTGTCAAGCAATAAATTTGGAAATAATTTCGAAATAATGTTCATAATTTTACTTCGAGTTTGAAATAACATACAATGACCCGATTGAAATGAAGAGTCAAGAAATGGAGAAGTTCATTCAAAAGCATGTTTTAATGGGTCACTAAAAAAATACATTTCTCAACAAAAAATAAACAAACTGATCAGAAAAATGACAAGATAACAATAAATCAAAAACGTACATAAACTATCAAATCATAAATATTGTTCAATTGGTGGTCAATACAAATATTGCAACGATGTAATAGAGACTGAGGTACTCTCTCAAAAATTCCAGGCATATTTTGAATATGGCTACAAGCTGCTAAAATTCTAGCAACCAAATCGTCTTCACTTTCCACTGGAGTTTCATATACCATTGACTTGAGGTATCCCCAGAGGAAAATATCCAATGGGGTTAGATCGGGTGAGCGTGCCGGCCAGTGTATTGGACCACCTCTTCCAATCCATCTGTTAGGGAAAGTGATGTTCAATTGGTTACGCACAGTTCTTTGGAAATGGGTGCACCATCATATTGATACCACATTCTCTGGCGAACCCAAATTGGCACATCTTCCAATAATTCCTGCAGGGTGTATCGTAAAAATGTGTTGTAAATATCTCCATTCAGTCGTTGAGGAAACAAATATGGTCCAATTAATTGGTTCTCTACAATTCCAGCCCAAAAATTTACCCCGAATTTTTTTTGGTATCCCCATATGGATTTTCTTCTTCCCAAATGTGGCTATTGTGACTGTTGAAACAGCCTTCTCTGGTGAAATGCGCCTCATCAGTAAATAGAACGTATCTGGGGAAATCATTTCGCTCTTCGCATCTGTTTCGGTACCATTCAGAGAAGGTTAAGCGGGGTCTGAAATCGTCTGGTCCTAAAGCCATTACTTTATTCAAACGAAAAGGATAAAGCTTCTCTTCATGAGCCACTCTCCATATTGTCGATTTTGAAATATTCATTGTTGCGGCAAGTGTCCGAATGCTGGTAAATGGATTGTTTTCTATTTGATGTAAAACGTCATCTTCTAAATCATTATTTCTAACAATTCTTCTAGCTCCACAGTCGATTTTGTAAGGCTCAAAAGTTCCTCTTTCCTTAGCTCTTTGAGTAACTGCTGCAAAAGTTTTATGAGTCGGTTGGCGCCTATTCAGGAATTTTTGTGCGTATAATCTGGCAGCAGCTCTGGAATTTCCTCTTGCTTCTCCATAGGTGTATATTATATCTGTATATTCTGCAGCCGTATATGGGTTCATGTCGTATACACTTACTATTAGTTATAATATTAATTGCTGGTTTCAGATAGTGACGCTTTAACTGAAAACCGTCGATATGTCAGAATAATATTATTTGACTACTGTCATTTTCAATGCACACTATTTTTCGTGGTTGGATTATACACGAATTCAATTTGAATATCTTGTGTTCAGAACTGTACAGCAGTACAAACCAATGAAGAATTATGGATATTATTGTAAACAAAATAACCTTATTGCAACCCAAATGTTTTTTAGAAAATAAGGAGAAATTGATTGCTAACCCTAATTGAGTAATGCTTTAATTTTTCTGCAATTTTCTGAAATTCTTCTAGAAAAACGACTGTGGACATAATCCATTTGAAACTTTACCATTATGCCATGATTTATAATGAAAAAGACAGCAACGTTTAATAAAATAATCAACAGTGACTTTCCATAATCACATACGCACGCACTTATTCCGCTTCAAATATCTCGAAAATCGTTGATATTTCGAAAACGAAACCTATTCCTTTTTTGTATGGGAAATATTGAGAATTAAGAAAAAGAAGACGAAATCGATATTAATCCAGTGTCGTGGAAGTTAGGGAGGGACAATTGGGGGTACCCATCTGCCGTACGCTCCTGTTCTGAGTTACAAACACGTGATTTGCATTGAAATTTGGAACTGATTGCTGTCAAGTGACATACTAAATTTCATTGAGAAAAGTTGAGCCGTTACGGAGTTATTTAGGAAAACATATTTTTTTTGCCACTTTCAACACCCTGTAACTCGGTTAATACTCATCTTAGGATATATGTTTATTGGAACTTTTAGTCCTGAAATGAAGTGAGGATTCTACCATCGGAGTTTGTCCCCTTTATTCTGGGACACCCTGTATATTAGCGAAATACCTTAATTTGGAAAACCCGAAAGGTTACACCGGACATTGTCTACGCCGAACGTCGTCAACGCTTCTTATTCAAGGTGGTGCTTCATTTGAAACACTGAAATTACATGGAAAATGGAAGAGTCGTACGGTAGCGGAGAGCTAGCTATATTGAAGGAAGTATTTTCTCGAAGAACAAAATTGCTACAATGATAGCCCCTTCCGTTTCCGAAAAAGAAAATGTTAACGTTCCGAACGAAACCGAATGCACATTGAGGAGTTCATCATCGGTCAACCCACAGAACTTCAAACTTGGTACTAATTTTTCAGGAACATTCGAAAATTGTAATTTCTATTTGTGAGAAAATAAGTAGTCCCTCTTTCATGAACGGTTATAAACAAAACTTTTATGAGTAAATAATTTATTGAACTACAGAAAAAAACATTTAGCGGGCGTTATCATTCATAATGCCCTCCATAACGCCCCAGGCGTTATGGGTCTGTTAATAGCAACCGTTGCCAAGGTTTTATAAAGCAGTAATGGACAAGTGAAAAATAAAAAGTATTATGTGATTGTCCAGCTAATATTAATTTTAGTAATTGTGCTGATGTTTCATTTATTGTAAATATAAAAAAATAAGTTCTTGAGTTTGTATTTATACTATTACTTTCATAATTGTCGAAAAATAATAAAAACTCACTAGGGAGAAACTATGTCACATTATCTACCTAGGGAATAATACGCCACTTCTGCTCCTCTTCTGTTACGAGACAAACTAAATTCTTCTCCCGCCGGCGTTAAAACAATAATTATAGACACTTTTTTTTTCGACAAGCAAAAAATTCAATCGACTAATGGAAAAAATAGTGAAGTGAACGGTTAACACACTCCGTATGCAGACGTTATCAGAACAAGTTGATATAAACCATTACAGGTTTAGTCGACGTTTCCTTGTATCAGAGTGATGACTTCAAACAACTATTTTGAAAGTCGTGGTATCTGAATTTGAGTCCCCTGAGGCAACAATTTATCACAACTAGGATAACCAGAAACTCGGAAATATTTCTGTGATAGTTCATAAATAGTGTATAAGCAATAAATTGTGGTCAAAAGAATTACTTTCTTTATTTCATCTACTTTTTGACTCAGTTTATATTTCAGTGAAAGGTAGTTTGATTTGTTTGAAAATTTGGTGCACTTTGTACTAAAAAAAATTCGGCTAGATATTATCGATTTGACATTGGCGTACGTAGTTGATTATTGCATGGGAACGATTTTAAAAAATAACCCCACACTTTTTATAGATAAAATAGTTCTCGGTAGAATTATCTGAATTTTTAGTATAGATTCAATGTACTGACTGAACGTGCAGAATCGCAAAGTTCGTTGATGGATATATTTTGAAATACAGAGCATTCAAGTTAAATTATTTTCTTGGGATTTGAAAGTGCCAACTGCATTTTTTTCACTCTCATCTTCAACGTACCTTCATATTACTAAATATCATTCAGATGGTGCAGATTATGTCATTATGTACAGAGTGAAAAATAAAAACATTTTAGTAATGTCAGAAAATTCGATGTAATAATGAAATATTGATAAAATTATTTTGGCATGCAATAAACTATTCTCTTTCCATTATTAATCACAATTCATACATTTTGTACAGGGCGATTCGAAAAATTGGTGAAATATATGGCCGGTTCTTTCGTACACATCCTGTATATTCAATTGAATTATCATCAGCTATCTTCGGAGGATGCTAATTCACTTGAATATACAGGATGTATACGAAAAAACCGGCCACATATTTCACCAATTTTTCAAATCAACTTGTACAAAATGTATGAATTGTGATTAAGGATGGAATAAGAATAGTATATTGCATGCCAAAATAATTATATTAATATTTCATTATTACATCGAAGTTTCAGACATTACTAAAATGTTTTTATTCTTCACTCTGTACACAATTGATATAATCTGCACACCATCTGAATGATATTTAGTAATATGAAAGTACGTTGATAATGACAGCGAAAAAAATGCATTTGGCACTTTCAAATCCCAAGAAAATAATTAAATAAAAATAACCGATATTTTACTTGAACGCCTTGTATTTCAAAATCTGTCCATGGACGAACTTTGCGATTCTGAACGTTCAATCATCGAATACTAAAATATAATAAAAGTTCAGACAATTTCACCGAGAACCATTTTACCTATAAAAAATGCGGGGTCCTTTATGTGAGTGAAATTAATGAAAATTTCAAATAATGTTTTGTTCCTTTGTTTTATAGAAGCCTATAGAGGGTGATTCAGGAGAACTTTGACAAACTTCAGGAGTTGATTTCTCACAATATTCTAATATGAACTGTCAATAAATATATGTCCGGAAACGCTTCTACATATTCAAAATTACTTGAAATAAAATGTTGATATTTTTTGCAAATTGTATCCAAAAAAATACTGATTCTGCACCTTCAATACAAAAATAACTATTAGGCTTAAGGATGTCATACAAGGAAGTGCCCAAATGTAATGACCTCTTCAAACGAGTAGAAAGTAATAGCATAGGTGGCGTCCCCTACAAAAAACCAAAACTTCTCACTCAAACGTCAAATTAGTTTCCTAAGCATTCTTGTGAAAATGCAAAATAATGGTTATATCCTCAACATACATCGATTACTAGTTAATCGACTTGAACTGTTCAAGTCCAAATATCTAGAAAACGATTTCTTATAGCCACCTCTAACAACCGTAGCTTTTTTACGAAGATATGATAGAGGAATCTACTGAAAAATGTGCTAGAAGTACGCCCAAGAAAGTTATCAATTTAAAAAAAAAACGTGTAGGTGGCGCCACTTATGAACAGCAATAGTAACATCAGAATCGAATTCGACACCTCAAAAAACCTCTTAAAATCAATTTTCGATTGATTAAGGTAAGTATTTCTGTAATAATACTGAACAGGATGTTCTTGAAAACGGAGCTTTTCCGGTCATATATTTATTTGGACAATTCGTAATAGAATATTGAGAAGAATCACCTCCTGAAGTATGACAAAGTACTTTTGAATTACCCTGTATAATAATAGTATAGTAATCATCAACAAGTAAAAGGACATATTTTTTTTTGTTGTATAGATAATAATATAAGGATTTGATGAAATGGTTTATAGTATCCATAGTACTACCCCTACTCGACTCTATGCCGAGCGCACTTTCAAGCCTTCGGGGCAATTTTCAGTGATGTTTTCAACATATTCTACACCTATTAGGTGAAAATACGACGATTTTTTAATTAGCCGATTGTGAAAAAAGTACATATGAACAGATTCCATCTTACTGTTGAAGTAAATGATATTATCTATAATTTCCCGCAAGATTGTTTATCCAGCTTTCAATTTATAAAAATCATAAATTTTAAAAAAGGTGCATTTTTAGAGGTTTTTCGGGTTTTCTAGGTGGAAAATGTACCAATTCCGGTCGAACAAAAAATATTTGTAGGTTTTTCTATTCTCTACAAAAATACCATCAGCTGTGAATTGATTCCTTCAATACTTCTTAGGATATTTGTAAAAAACATAAAAATGGTAATTTTTCACGAACTATATTTCGAAATATAGTGCAGGTTATTTGCATCTTTATTTTGTAAATGTAAAAATAATATTGATTCAATGTTACGTTGGTTCGAGTCAATATTGGTTGAAAAATGTTTGCCAATATGAGAAAACAAATATTGTCTACATATTGTTTTCAATCCCAATCAATGCTACAATTCCAATATTCGTCATTGATGCCATATTTCAAAGAAAACCTATTACCACTATTATAACTTGAAAATTGGCCGAATATTAATTTAACAAACAACATTGAAATTAGTTATGATAAAACCTGGGTAAGAAACTAAAAGGCTCTACAAAAAAATCGTCTGCTGAATCCTGAGAAAATGTATTGAATGTCCTGTATGGAGTCTTGAAGAAGAACTGTAATCGTAGAATTTCCGAGGTATTCTACATTTTTTGAGAATATTTCATCAATGTTTTCATGGCAACATATTCATATTGAATTTTCCACCGATGTCTATCAGTATTATGTACTAAAATCGCTAATCGTTTTCAGGCCAATTCTACTTCAAGAATACTTCACCAATATTGTTATGAAAATGATAAGTAAAATTGGACTAATATTGCGAAATATTTAAAAAAAATTCTAGCTAATATTACGTTTGGACATTTCGCCAAAATGTTTTCAATATTGTTCCAATATAGTACCAATTTTATGAAAATATGATTGTGCTGGAAAGAAATTCTCATATCTTTCAATCAGTGTTGCCATCTCGTGTATAATTACACTAAGTGTAATTCGGATGACGTATAATTGCTGATTTTGTGTATAATCCTGTATAATTTGGACATTCTTTCACCACATGGCTAACAATTTTCGAAACCCAATATTAAAGGCAGTGTGACCGTTTTTCATTTACTAAATTGAATTATTTTGGACTTTGTTACAAGAGTTTGATATAATTTTAGTATTGGTTGGTGAATTGTTGTTGGTTCTAATTCTATGAATAGTGTGTGCTGCTTTATGAGGTCTCAATGAGACCTTTTCTCATCGTTGGTACCACTACCTTATTTGGCCTTATATGTGGACCATGGCCTTGTATGTGGACCACCGCCTTTATTATAATTAGGTCTTTATTCAGCAAAAATATTATTTCACGAAATTACAGAGTATACATGTATAGAATTGCACAAAAAATAGAACTCTTATATAATTAATCAAATTTAAAAGGTAACGAGCACATTTAAAAAAATTATTTGTAAATAATATTCCACATATGTACATTGAACAAATATTGTTAATATTATTTCAAACGTCACTCGTCAATAAATATACAATAAATAAAATATGTTGAAAAAATACTAATAAATAATATTTCACATGTTGAAATGTTGAAAAAAAAATAAAAATCGTAAATAATATTTCAAACAGTTATCACTACATACCTATAAAATGAAAGGATAAGAACATTCAACTACTTCTTTCATGGCCTTGGTCCAGTAGTATCTTTTTCAACTTCACTTTGATTAAATTGATAGCAACGCAGGTCTTCAAAGATTCCGGAAGTTTATTATAGCAATGACACCCTTATGCAACAATGAATTTTCTGTGCTTCCTTTATTTTTCTTCTGAACATGTATGTCATTTTGTGAGCGTGTATTGTGAGTGAATATTATTGTTAAATACCAGTTTAGACGACAAATACGAAGGAGTGAGAGAGATTTTCATTTTATGTATAAAAACCAAACGTTACTCTGAATAATGTTCTACTGACATCTAATTTAAAGTACACAACATATTTTGATTGATGTATCTTTAGGAACACCCAAAATTATACGCATTGCTCGATTTCGCAGCTTTTGAATTCTGTCCTGAATGTGAGGTTTTGGTCTATTATGATATCCAAATATTTTATTTTTTCAACAGTTTCAATTTCATTATTGCCAATACTAATTTTTTAAAAGAGTCATATTGTTGTTCATTATTCATTAGTAGAAATTTGGTTTTTGACGCGTTCAATTTGAGTAAGTTACCATTGCACCAGGATACTATAAAATGTAAATCGTACCATTTAAAGTAAGTGAGTATGTCTTCAGTACAAAAGTAAATTAATGTATCGTTTGCAAATAGATTTTAACACAATTGAAAATATCATTTATATACAACAAGAAAAACAGTGGCCCCAGTGTGCTTCCCTGTGGTACACCGTTTTCATTTGAAATTTCTGAAGATGTTATTTTGTTAAGATGTGTATCCTGTTTCCTATTCTGAAGATAAATGCCATCCCTGAAATACTCAGGACTAGGAAGCAGTGGTGCCACCATACAACTTTTTGATATAAAACTGCTTGCACGTCTTTTGACAACTGTTATTATATTAAGGCTGGGCTGCCCAAGGGACTTCTAGGTTTGAAGGAGTTCGTAACAGTGGAAGTATTAATATGTTAAAATACACATCGGTAAGGAATTCAGTTTTTTAGGGTGTTGTGTTCAATAATGAAACTAAACTTGAAATATTTGATTTTTTACAATTTAAAGACTATAAAAATTGTAAAATATCACTAATTTCTTCAACATCAAAAATGCTTTTCAGTGATTCCCATGGTGTGACTTGTCTGACTGTCAGAGGTCAGGTCATAAGCTAAAAAAGTGTTTCATGAATTCGAAGGCATTTTTGTTTCTCAAAGTTATTGGATGAGGCCAAAAGTATAATGTGTGTATAATTCTGAAACAGGCATGCATAATTTGAGTCTATGTTATGTGTAATTTGATCAGTAGCTTGTACTGCTTTCGATAGTGTCGACAAAAATGTCTCAATTATGAAATTTACAATCCTAGTTTTTTTTTATAAAATATCTAGAGGACTATTCAGCATTATCAACTGTTCATCGCTGTCTGTAATTTTTCCTACTGTCCCATTTTTAGCACATACAAAATTTGCCATTGATGTTGTTATATTTTTCTAATACACTCTGTATATTGCCAATACAGAAAAAAATCACGCTGAATACCTTGGCACTTTCGAATGTCATCGAATATAAGGGTTGATCAGAAAGATTATATTGGTAGGCGTGGTCACAGAAGATCATTATAAGACCACTTACCTCTTGAGTCCAAACAGTACTATCTTTGAGTTGTTGTAGCGGTGAAGTTCAGTGGTAAACATGACGACAGTCGGTGAAGAGCCAGTGTTCAAAATTGAAGACTACGGGCGATTGTTGATAACTGAGCCTATTTCGCCGATTTCGAGTGACAGGGACTGCGAGAACAATAATAATTCTCTCATGAGTGTTCAATATCAAGCCGAAAATGAACAAGGGGTGAGTTTGGTTTAAGTCACAGATAGTGTTCGATAATGAAAATTTGCAGGCATACATACAGACTTGAAAAAAACACAAATTAGGCCTTCGACACGCTGATTAATCTTACGAAAGGGTTGTCTTAAACATAAATTACAAATAACTGATATTTAAAAGTAAACGAATTCAAAGTCTTACATAAAGGAGTGAAAAGGAGGTTGGATGGTAGAAAAAAAACTAGTGTCTTTGAACTTCTATGTAGTCGATGGTGCACATACAATAAATTTTTTGATATGTCGCTGATATACCAGCAAATATAAAATACTATAAAGCTACAATAAGTTAGGATTATAGATGCAAATCATTGCTCTCAAAATGTAATAATAAATAGACAAAAAATTTTAAAATTATTTCAGTTCAAAATTAGTAATCGACAAGTATTCTGTTTTTCAAAACAGAAATGTGTTTAAAAAAGTGTGTCACTTTCCTCATTATTTTTAACAGTTGAAGATATCAGAATTTTTTAAATGTGTGACAAAAGCTATATATCTACTGAACACTAATATTTGTATAACGAGAGGATATTATTATTTACCGTTATATCATTTAGAACAGTCAGTTTTTTCAACAATATCGAAGTTTCACAAATAATCGGGAATTATTTAATTGAGTATAAGAGATGATTCATCGCGTAGAAATATGCATCCCATAACAGAGTAACATGAGTCTTAGCAAATGACAATATAGTCAAATAAAAATATACAGGGTGACCCGACAAACGTTTAATATAGGTTTTTCAAGTTGAATTAATATTTTTTCCTATTGGCATTTGTTTTTACTTTCTTCCTTTCCTAGGTACAGGGTGTCAGAGTTTTCAGAAAGAATCAGTTTTTTATTATTTACTCAAAAACCTTTTTGCTGAACTTGGCAAGATTTGAGGTTATAAGGGGCTTCTTCTATTGTACTTGGAATTAAATTATTGATTCCAGGGGCATCCCAAATGGCAAACCAGTTGATATCAGGACAATTCGTTGTCCACCACTGATTTTTTCTACGTTTAACTTGAAAAATATAGTATGTTTTCGTACGTGGATTAATTTTTGAAAAACAAGTCAAAAACTATTTACCTGCATAGAACAGGAAAAACTCGTTCCAAAGAAAATCAGAAAAACGTTAGCCGTTGGCTGCACTACTATTTCGCGCTCTCCTGACCTCACCCCAATGGAATTTTTGTTTGAAACCAATAGTTTTGCTGAGCCTATCAACGACGAAGGTACTCTCCGGAACAGGGTAATTCTCAACAGTTTCTGTGAATATAATTGGATAGTTCTTCTTGTTGCAGGCAGTTTCTCAAAAATTATTCCAGATACGAAAAAACGTTATGACACAAAACATTGTATTTTCACTTGCTTAATCAAAACAAAAAGGTATATTTAAGAAAAAATGAATTAACATCTTGTACTGAACATCGTCAAGCCACAGTGTTTATAGATTTTCTATAAATTTTTTCTCTCTCATTTTTATTATGTATACACAAAACTCCGTTTCTATTTCAAAATTAGTTTTATCACTGTATTATACTTACTACCAGTTCATCCATATTTTGTCCATTTAGGATATTTAAACGAAAGTATTCACTGTATTCCCATGTACAATTTCGAATTTTATGGAATTCCTTTTTGTTTTACTATAGTTTAAAAATGAAACCTGCAACTTTTGTAAGAAAATAGGTAAATGAACATAATTTTTATTATTATTATTTTAACTGTTTCTAATAATCAAAACAAATTGTTTATTCTTATTGAACAGAGGTAAAATTTTAATAATTCGAAGTTTTGTGATGTAGGTACCTATGATGCAAATTTGTTTCTGTCAGGTAAAATTCATAGCTATCTTGAAGATAAGGTCATAATTCCTAAGGCTCAGAGATTAATTCTTTGAAAGATACCTCAAATAAATATGCGTAACAAAAAATATATACTATACCCTTACATTGAGAGGTTTTTATTTAGTAGACTGATTCTTTAAGCACATAATTTTTCTTGAAATTTCATATTTATTTGTATATTTGGTACTTCTTTTTTCCGCTGAATCGTTGGAGTCGATGAAAAAACAGGTTCTCAAAACTCAACAACTTTCGAAATATATAATTTTATTCTGTTTACCTTCTAATTTGCGTACAATATTTTCAATTGACGAAAAAAAAACTCTTGACGATAACTATTGAGAATATTATGAACGAAATTATTATCAGTTTCTTCTTTTTTCTATATTTTTTTATTTAGTGAAGATTTTCTAAAACTTTCGATATTTTGTCATAGCAACCTATTATGTACTATCCAAATAAGTGAATAAAAATTATATACCCAATATCGTAAAAACTGGACCACCATCAATTTATTATTTTCAAGTAAGGACTTGTCAAGTTTCACATTACCGTAGTTATTTATAATCCCGCTTGAGATTACTTATAACATCGACTGGAATAACTCGAAATACTTACTAATGCATATTTGTAACAAACAAAAATTCAGCACCAAATGATATAAAATGGTTTAAATTATACAAAATTGATGACAGTCTTGTCCCAATGACACATATTTCCATCATTTTTTCCCCAGACGGTATAAAAAACGCCTAGAATAAGGCACTGTATCAGGCCCTGTTTTGCGTCTAATTTTCATTAAGGGGTTTGGAAAATTCATACGATCTACAAGACAATGCATATCTACCTTTTGTCTTGGCAGAAACTGAGTCAAAGCTCATCACGACTAGGGGATATATTAAATTTTGTGGTGGGAGTGACTAGGAATAGGTTGGATGATACTCATATCAAATATTTTTATTATCGATATTGATACCACAAACGCGTGTATTTATAATTATCACCTTTTCTATTCCTTTGAGAAATTATGGACGACGAGAAAAAAATTATATAAAGTAATCAAGGGAACAGGAAAGAGAAAGAAGAAAGAAAACAATTACAGTGAGACATACACATTTGTTCAAACTCTGTCTGAAGTATACACCTCACATTAGCATTTTGATTTATCTAGTAAATAGTGATATTGAATCTAATAATTCTATTTTATTTTTCAGTATCATCCTTCGTCAGAAGAAAACTATACGTCTGAGCTCAGGAATCCAGTTGTTAAGTACGAAGTACCGATGTACAGCGTACCTTACGAAGTCACCCAACTAGAAAATATCCCAGCAGTCTCCCCAAATCGTAAGTTCGAGCTTAATTTCTTGCAGAAATTGCACATGGTATGAATACCTTCAACAAGTATTATAATATAAACATTTTTCAGAAAACGTACCCAATCAGTTGACCCAATCAAACCCGAAATCTGCCTCAACAATTTCGCCAACCGGTCCCAAGAGGGCGCGCACAGCGTACACCTCCACCCAACTAGTTCAGCTCGAGAAAGAATTCCACTACAACATGTACCTCTGTCGGCCAAGAAGAATCCAGCTCGCTCAAACCCTGGTTCTCAGCGAGAGGCAGATCAAAATCTGGTTCCAAAATAGGAGAATGAAGCACAAAAAGGACAAGAAGAACCGATCCCCATCGGACGAAGGTCAGACCTCTCCGTCACTGTCGACTTCGTCTAACAATTCTTCTTCAAGGCAAAGGCTATCGTCGATAAAATCGGAGGATTCGGAGATTGTTGGACGGCTCCTCAACCACTCTGCGCTAGCCCAGAACAACCAGTATGTGCAGAGTGTGCCGAGCTACAACAGTTCCCAGTATTACGGGCAGTGGGAGATGTCGACCGACAGGATTATCGGCTTTTCCAACCAGTACTTACCTCCTCAGAGCACTTTTGCTGAGGCACATATTGATGGCGCGTATCTTTCGCAGATGAATCCTTATCCCGGGGGCAACTACGAGCAGCTCAGTGATGAGAGTGTCAGGAACCTCTACCTGCCTTATCTCAATATGAACAGGGAGGATATGGCGAGGATTACTTATGAGAGCAATGGTCTGGAGCAAAGTGTCAATGGGATCCATGATGCCTTTCCTTCCAATCGTTACGTGAACGGAAACTGGGATAACAGTTCTGGCATAGGCACCATCACTCCACCAGAGAGTTTGACACAATTATGAGCGAAATTTTGACCAATCTTGCTTGTGGTGCTGATGAAATCGGACGGAAAATTGTTTCGAGCTCCAAACCATGCTGAGCAACCTTAGAATTCAGAAATCTTGATTGTGTAAAGTTATTGAACATAACTAGGCAGGTGGATGAGTTTGAAACCATGCTCAAAAACCTCTAAGTCTAGAAGTCTTATTGTGTACATTTATTTTTGATGAGTAGAGATGTTGATGATAATAATAATTTATTAATTTCTTTGTGATAAAAAATGTAGAGGTTTCTATAATAATACTGAATTTTGAAGTAGCCTTAACTGTCAAAATTAAATATTGATTTAAAGAACATCGAAAAGATCACATTGAAAATATATATACCACTGTTGTACATATTGTATGCTTAGCAATGAGTGGATGTTAATAAAAGAATACACTTTTAAAAACGTTTTGTGTTTTTCCAACTTGGTATAAATGAAATTATCTGGTAGAAGTCCAATTTAGCACGAAGTTAAATATTATAGACATTCAAAAAGATGCAACGAACGGAAAACTTCTTCATTTGTGATTTTCATCGTCTTGAAACCTATTTACTCCCTATCAGAGGTATTTTTCAGAAAATAAGCAACTTTTTGATGAAATTTTCCGAGAAGATTTTTGTTGGAGCTCACTATACCAAGGAAAGGTGGGAAAATTTTCAATTTTACGTAAAATTCTACAATAATCTATTTTTTTTCCATCAATTACCTATTTCGTATATTGAGAATTGATTTTAAAACTCCGGTTAATTTTTTAGGATGATCTTACCGATGCAATAATTGGCAAAACCCTTGGAAACTCTTAATTATTTCTTTAAATTCCATAGAATTCTTCTAATGACAGAGATTTTTTGAGGTGTGGTTATTTGACTAAGCAACATAATATGAGATGACTGTGTATCGTTTTCCTGTTAAACTGAATGCTGTAATTATTTGCAAGTTTGACAATTCATTATTTCTTGTTCATCTGTTTCTACGTAGAAGGATCTAACGATATTCAGTTAATTTATGACCTCCTAGATCTCCCGATCTAACCCCATGTGATTTCTTCCCATTGTGGTATTTATTATCTGAGGTTTATGGACACTGTCATTTCATATGTCAAGTTGAGATTTGATTATAATTCATAAAATGTGTTGTTTTGATGAATTTCATCCAAATATTACTTAATTTCCGAAAAATATAACTTTGAGATTCTGTTAATTTTGAAAAATGCGAAACTGAAGACGAAATTAAGTTGATGATGATTTTTTTTCTTTTTGACGTATTACGAATGAATACTTTTTTCGTATTTTGCGTAATTTTCAAATGTCACTGTAGATGAGTAGGGAAAAATGTTTAAAATCATGTCCGCAAATTATGTTCGACAATAAGTAGCATGGGGATGAGGTACCCGTTTCTAATTGAGTAGAATCCATCTTCAGCGTGATACAAGTTCTGAAGAGAAAAAAACTACATATTTCTCAAACTTGTTGAATGAATAAAACATATACAGTTAGGTACTATGTCCAATGCCCAATCATGGTTATTGTTTTAACAATTGAACTAAATAACTAAATGGAGCGAAAACATGGTCTCTATAAGGACACATGTTTGAGTTAATAGGACCCTTTGCTCTTCATCAACTAATAATTAGGCGACTACATATCAAGAAATGTAATATTTATTTTTTAAGTCGGAATTCCGAGATCTAAGTCGAAATTCCAACATTTTAAGTCGGAATTCCGAGTTCTAAGTCGGAATTCCGAGATCTAAGTCGGAATTCCGAGATCTAAGTCGGAATTCCGACTTGTAAGTCCGAGATCTAAGTCGGAATTCCAAGATCCAAGTCGGAATTCCGAGATCTAAGTCGGAAAAAATAATGAAATAAAAATCAAAAATTATGTGTGGCCCTTCCACGCTCATATACGTAGCTAATTCCAAAATAACTCCTGTTTGCTAATAATCTGCAGATTTATTGCAATATTGGCAGTATTGACAACCGTTCTGATCTTCAGCAGGGCTAGAAGTTATCAGAAATAGGGTTGGACGGAAGGTGGTTTATCTTCCCAAGATGTGTACCTGAACCCTTTTTCGCAGTAAATAACAAAGGTAAACGTTTAATACCTACCAACCGGAATCCAAATCTAACCGGTACCTACATCTCTTATTATAAAATGCCTCAGGAAATTGATCTTCAAGTTCAAAGGTTTTTACTCAGGGAGAGTTATGGCCACAATATACAGGGTGAGTCAGAATAATACCACGACGAAACATTCTTATCATTGTACAACCCTCTAATAAGGGGGTATCGAATTCACGAATAGGATGAAGATTTTCCTTTTTTTTTTTCTTCAAACCTGCTGAAGGAGGAAATTAATAGATACACTATTGTGGGTTTAACGATGTAATAATATATAATTTTATTGTTTAAATTTCGTATTTACGGAGCTATGTGACCATATTCTTTTTGTTATTCAATAACGACGAATGCAATTTTCACATTGATAAACTCATAATAGCATACAAAATTAAATTTTTTTTCCTTCCTGAGTTTTGAAGAAAAATCTTATCAATCCTAATTTTTTTCGTACACTTGACATGCTTTATATTAATAAGGCAAATATTATAAATACGAAGTTAGTCGTTCTTATTCCAATACACCCTGTATATTTGAAACTGTATAACTTTTTTTTATGTATTTGTTTCCACGATAAGGGAAATTTTTTCAGAGAATATTGTGAGAGTTGAAGGAAAGCAAGAAGAAATTAGTGTTATTCTAGAATTTATCTGTATACCTCAGGGACAACCTCATGAGGCAGTAAGTTCCAAAGCATTGCCGTTCGATAAAATAACGAACCCTCGAAAACAGATTTTTGTGCTATAAACCATAATCAATTAGCGAAATCACGATTTGTATCAACTCTAGAATTTTCATTAGCTGAATCCTGATGATAGACATCAGCAGAAATATTGAAAACCCTAGAAGGTGCAATACATGACTAGATTCAGGATAGCGATAGCTTTAGAAACTTCAAAAAAATACAGGTCTGTATTGAAAAAACGAGACAAGAGAAAGCGTATTTTTCAGAGTTCACCTATTCAAAGGAAACATGTAACACACAGAATATATTATGATGTTTCCGAAAATGAAGATGTTCGTACAAATATCAGAAAATTTGCCCTTTCGGTTTTGTCCATAAATTTCGAGTAACAATATCACCGACTTCAATACATCATTCATGTATTCATTGAAATAACTTTTTTCTGTGACAATCATAATCGAAACTTTCATGTAAGTTCTGCTCACAGTGCGTGAAGTGGTAATTTTTAGAAATTTCTATACAGGCTGATCCAAATTAGGTCGGCCCCATTGCCAACTCCGTTATTATTGATGCTACGAATTCGGTTAAATGGGCAAACTAGTAGCATTTTTAATGGTTGCGTTTTCAGAATATTTCATAAAATAATATTTCTTTCAGTGGACACCCTATATTTTTTCATGCATTTCGATTCGTAATAACATTCTCAACAACAAATCTCATTTGACTTTTTTTCGTAAAGGTGAAAATAAGACAGTTTTATCAATAGGAAACATTTATAACAAACGGATTTGATAAAGCGCTATAAAATATCGAGTAAATGTTCAAAAACAACGCCTTCTTGTTGAACATATTTGGGCCCTTCTATTGACACTACGTGTGGCATTCAACACAGTTCGGCCATCAATTCTATTAATTATAGTTTCAATATAATTTTTCAGTTCATCTACATTATTATGTTTCATTTTGTACACCTCAATTTTCAGAAATCCCCAAAAATAAAAATCTAGAGATGTCATGTCTGGTAGAACACTTAACAGGACAATTTGTAGCAATCCATTTGTTTCCAAATTAGCCTCGCAGCATTCATTTTACGCCACTGACATTATGTGCTGGTGCTCCATCCTGCTGAAAATAGATAATATGACGAGCCTCCAGATCAAGATCATTAAAAAACTCTTCCAACACTCTTGTTAACAAATAAATGTAAGGGGGTCCGTTCAAAGAACCATGGTAGAAAAATGGACCGATAATTCTGGCTCTGAATAGACCACACCAAACATTAATACTAAATCGTCTTTGCGGATTGTGGGGATTGACTAGAAATGGATTATGTCTACTCCAATAATGAAAATTATTTCTATTATACATTCCACGATTTAAAAAAATTTGCCTCATCGCTCCATATAATATTCCTATAGAAGTTTGGATCTTGTCTGCATTTATTCATAAACCACCGACAAAACCCCTATCGTCTCTCAGGATCAACAGGTTCTAGTGTTTGCACTGGTCTTACTTATAAGAGAATTCTTATGTTTCTTCAAAATTCGTTGAATACCAGACAGTGGAACAGCTATTTCTACAGATAAATCTGTAAGTGAATTATTTGGGTATATCTCAAAGTAGGATAAAACGTCAATTTCTGTATCTTCAGATATTAAAAAACGATTTTTAGTTCTCCTCTTCTCAAAAACTTTTTCATTGTTCCTGAATCGACGATAAAGCACAGGAAAAAAACGCCGATTAGGTAATTCACGATCGGGGAACGAATTGCTGGCAAACCAAGTAGGATTCTAACATACCACATTTTTTTTGATAGGAAATCGGCATTTCGAAAATATATTCGAACAGTAGTTGACAGTTACAATAATTTATGACATTGTCATGATATACTTGGGAATATTTGACAAATAGTATTTCAACAAAGTTTCAAGGCAACTTGATTGCTCATAATTATTATGTTTAATCGAATCAAACACATTTTTTCCAACCACATTCATAGGACCCTCAAGTATTTTCTGTTCTGTACAAAAACGGCTTCAAAAAACGGATACATTTTGGTTCACAAAATAAATGCGGCTAGAGGAATGGCTTTAAGATGGAAATTATCGTTTTGTACATTATTACCAAATAGCTCATGGTGTCAATTGAGTGGTTCGACATGATGATCACGGGTTTCACGAGTTCACATCCTAGCGAAATGTTTTCTTCTTGCTGTCTTATTTTGCTATTAGTAACAAAATATGGTCATTCGTAAAAGTACAAAAATTGGGTGTTTGGACAATCATGAGGTTTTATTCGCCAAAACAAAGAATTTTTTTATACTAATGAAAGAATTTTACTTTACTTTAGGAAGAAAGGTGATATGAGCTTTGTTGTTGAGAATGTTATTACGAATCGAAATGCATGAAAAAATATAGGGTGTTCCATTTAAAGAAATATCATCTTATGAACATACCTAACTTTCATAACATCTGAAATAATATTGAGAAACTTCATTCTCTACGTTTAATCCAAGTAGAAAACATTTGCATAGAAAAGTGATTTTTCCAGATCTATTAAGCATCACAGGGAGTTGTTGGTTGTTGATATGTACCAACTTTTTGTATTGAACCATGCTAGAAAGATGGATTAGGAAACCCTCTATCAAGTGCATGGCCACTGCTATCACCAGACCTCACCCTTCTTGATTATTCTAAATGTGATTTTTTTAAGGGCGAAGTGTTCTATTCAACTTATGACCTAACATGCATTGCTATAACTCCTAGTAATCTTCTGAATTGCCACAAACATAAACATATTTTAATCATGCGGCATAGAATACTGCTTTTTTCTGCAATGGCAATGATTGAATCGCGACTTTTGATCAACTTTGGAATTTACATTGGCTGAATCTTGATGAAGGACATAATGAGCAGAAACATCGGAAACCATGCAACCTGCAATATACAGCTGAATTCAGGAAGAAATGAGTATCGTTACTACATGGTAGGAGATTATCGTGAAAAATGATAAATAAAGCTTCCTATGTTTTTATACAACTTTAATTTGTAACTCTGATGTTACTGCAGTTTCATCAAGTATGTATGGACATTGAGTGTTTCCACCACTCTACTACATTTACTACCACTTTGCGTTTATAGTCGAAAACATTTGCATAGAAAATTCAATCCTTTCTGAACTATCCGGCGACAGGGGGTGATTAAGCACCACGGGGGGTTGGTTGTTCCTCACAATTTAAAACCGTAATCCACCACGCGCCATACAAATCCACTACTATCTAATCCCAAGGATCATTTTATTGTCGGTAGCGGATTATGAAATTCACATAAAAAAAGTCAAAAACCCAATAATAGAGATTATTATGTCTATGTTCAGAGAACGTCGTAAGAAGTAAGACTGAAGGGGTTAGGTTGGGTATGGGAGCCTAATGACTTTGGCAATAAAGTTCAACAATATTTGCATTTGTTTAATTATTCAAAAAAGGACAGAAAACATAATATGAGTAAAAAGTGCCTTTTTCAAGATTATAGGGCTGGTAACGATTTTTTTTATTACCTTACTAAAAAACTTAATTTTTGACCACTATAGAGAGAAGGAAAATGGTACTTTTTCTCTCGCCGGGAGAAAAATATTTTGTATCCTTCTCAAAAACCTAGATTAATAACGAAATAAAAGAGTTACCTTCGTATGCAAACAATCTCCATCAGAGGCCTTCGTCAATAATCTTAAATCTTCATCTCATTGAAAAGTCACAGATTTATCTATATTTTTCCTAGCGTTTAGTATTCTACTAATCGTAACCATACTATATTTGCTCCTTATAATGTTGATGGTTATAATTCTCTTGCTCGCTAAGAAAAAAATACTAGGGTAGCATCTTAGGAGGCTTTCTTGACTTCTTTCAACCATTCATTGAACACACTATATTCCTTTTTATATCGTTCGATTTATCAGAAAGAAGATGCTTTGATATCAATTCGCTGGAACTCATTTTCAAAACTTAGACGCAACTCAAAAGGGTAAACAACTTGAAAGCTTATGACAACTGTTAACACGATGACGACGCGACTCAACACTTGCTCGATATTTTGTCATATAGTTCCACATCTTTCTGCTGTTGTTCTTATAAGTATGCAGCTATTATAATTTTTAGGTCATTCTAAAAATGACGACCTTCGAGGTAGTAGAAAAAACTAAATACATACCTCAGAAGGAAAATGCTTTTCTTTCCGCGGATATTTTTGTTCACCGCTTCGCTTCGAGCATCAAACTATCCGCGGAAGGAAAAGCATTATTTTTCTCTTAGGATATATGTATGCTGAAGAAAGCTGTTAAAGTGAATAGCTATTCCAGGTGTTGTAGAGCCGTATGGTTCAAGCAATATTTCATAATTTTCTCATTATGGACTTTTCATTTTTTCTACAATCTTGGCTGATTAATAATACTAATAATGATCCCTCATAAACACTCATAGTCTGTGCTGATAGAGAACGGCTATTATTATTATTTGCCCTATACCCGCAAACAATTTAGTTTGGGAAGTGTCATTTTCCCGCACTATTGCTGGAAAGGACTTTCCCGCACGCTGAAGTTGTTTCGTGTAAGTTTTTCCCGAATTTTATTTTCTGTTTTTATGCAATCTATATGCATTAATTCATTCGATAATCTCTCTAAAAGTGAATAGAAAATTATTCTCACACTGTTTTGGCAATAACAAAGTTAGCTTTAACGGTCATCTGAGTGACAAGATTCGAACTGAAGTGTCAAAATTATCATTTTTTACGTTTCCAAGTGAAGATATCTACACTCATGATCATGGAAAAAGAACAGTATATTGCTCGGTTAGAACGAACGTTCGCGATGCTCGTGGTCTCACACTCGCCTTCGGCTCACGCTTGACACTTGAATTTTTCCATTCCAACTTTCAACTTTTATGGATATTCAAAAAAAATTTCAAGATGGTACGAAGCTGCAGGAGGACCAACAACAAAATATATTTCAAAATAGTTGGAATTGCCACTTTGAAGTGACAATTGTCACTTTGATCTGGCCATTGTCACTTTGGAAAAGCAATTGTCACTTTGAACTGACAATTGTCACTTAGAACTGACAATTCTCACTTTGATCTGGCAATTGTCACTTTAAACTCCATTCAAAAATATTGTTTTTCAGACAAATTCGAAGTGACAATTGCCAATTCGAAGTGACAATTGTCGGAGCTAAGTGACAATTGTCAGATCAAAGTGACAAATGCCAGTTCAAAGTGACAATTACCACTTCAAACTGACAATTACCACTTCAAAGTGACAATTACCACTTCAAACTTATAATTGCCAGATCAAAGTGACAATTGCCTTTTCAAAGTGACAATTGTCAGATCGAAGTAGCAATTGTCACTTCAAAGTGGCAATTTCAACTATTTTGAAAAATATTTTGTTGTTGGCCCTTCTACGCCTTCGTGAGAAGGAGAATGTGATAAATCATATTGATATAGAGATCTTTAGAGAATTGAAAAGCTACCCCACATTTTTCACAAACCACACCTTAACTTTATCCACCGTATTATTTGCGATTCCAACCAAATTTTATTTCCAATATTCGACAACTCGTTTACTACGTTTACATTAGGTTTATTTAATTTGGGTTGAAGATCTTTTCACAAAAAATCTGCAACAGCCGGTCTGTTTTGAAGTATCTGGCGACAGGGGTCATTCAGCACCACAGGGGGTTGGACAACTCACAATACTAATTCCTAATCCACCACGCGACATACCAACTCCCTGCCGACTAATCCCAATAAATATTTTATTGCCGGTGGCACATTAAGAAATTCAAATAAAAAAAGTCAAATGTCCAATAATGAGGATTTCTTACTATTGGTATTGTTCAGCGAAAATCGTAACAAGCCAGGGCCGGATTATTGATAAGGCCAATCTAGGTGGAAAGAGCGTAGATCAAAGAAAAAAAAAATTAGTAAGCGTAAAGCTGTAGACACAATGGAAGTTTTATGTAATTAGTTTTAAGTTTTGGGATTTTGGATATCAATTTTAAAAATAAAACAATATGCAAAACAGAATTGAAAAGTGAAGCTTGAATTTTACCAACAAGATTGTTTATGAGGCGTGATCAGAATAATAATGGCAAAGATAGTTTCGCGTTGAAAGAATATCAAAAATTATGAATATTAAAACTGAAAACATAAAACTTTCACTGTGTTTCAGCCTTAATGTGCTTTGTCAACGGGAGGAAGAAGTGCGTGAACAGAATTAGTCCTGCAGAGCAGAACGGTATAACAAGTTCCATTTCGTCAAAAACCTAGGCTTACAAGAATCTCAAGAGAACAAATTGCGGCCAACAAATATTGCAAAAGTTATAAACAATAACATGAAAGACAATAGGACAATAGAATGGTTTGGTTTTTAAAAATATTTCAAAAACTATTCAAGATAACCAAAATTTTTTAAAAGATCCTGAAAGGGCAAAAAATTTCCTAAAGAAAAGTCTGACCTCCCCGAACTATACCATCAATATTTAGTATTTTAATGCGAAATCAAAATAATTAGAATAATTGAAAAACAGTTTAAGGAATCGAATATTTTTGTTGCTCTAAGGGCGATAGGTGATTAAATATTTTCCAGTTCTATAAATTATTTAAAGATTGTCGTGTTGACAAAAAACAAAAAGAACAATTTTGGGGAACCCATAAGGCCGTCGTAATTATTTTAAAATAACCGTCAGGGTGAAAAAAATTAATACATTTTCTCGGGCTATGAAATATTGATAAAAAGCCACACTAAAAAAAACACATAAAAATACCACAAGAAAGACCAAGTTGAAAAACATATAGATAAAACCATCGTATTTTTTTTGTATGGCCGTGATCAATTGGAAATGACTGAAAATGTCTGTAGGTATAAACAAAAACGAAATATTCGCGAAAAATTTTCGGGATATTCCAAGAAACACAAGAAAATTCACTGAAGCAACTTTCGAATTGAGAAATCTCCCTGTACAATTTTATGGAATGTGAAGGGATCAAAAATATTACACTATTACAATCTATCAAATGGTATTATTATTTCCCGTTGAATTCGATACGATTACGACATTATTTTGACGAAAAAAATCACAAGTGGTTGGGTTACTGAAATGCTTGAAGAATTATGCTAATATACATAACATGGTATCCCACTTAAAACAAAAATACTCGACCCTCTTTATTTTTCTCCTTATGCCCTGTATATTTGGCAACAACTTCTGACTGAAGATTGGATAGTTTACTTCCGTTTTCGAAACATATTCCTGCTGTCGTGTAAATCAAGCCAACAAACTCTGACACCTATTGCATCGCCTTGTATATTTCATATTACTCATGTCAAGAATTTTTTTCCCTGGAAATGTTTTGTTAGGGATTGCCTGTGGTTGTGAATCCAACATCATCGTATGTGGAAATTTCAAATGAAACAAATGCGATGTATTTGTGAACACACATTGTATAATTATCAAAATCATTAGACTGGTCATGTTGATGTTATTATATACAGATAAAAATATACACAAAATAATCGAAACAAATCACACAATAAAATAGTGAACTTACAAACAATAATAATTAAACACTTCATTAAACTCTTGAGCAGCCTATTATTTGATGAATGAAGGGTGTCCCAGGACATCCTCTTCTTCCTCTTATCCTCAGTACTCCTGGCATATAACTTCTTTCCATAAGGTCCTTCGTTACTAAGTTACGGATGCTTGAAGTTGCAAAATGAAAAAAAATTTGGTTATTAGCAACTCAGTAACAAAAAACTTGAGGAAAAATAGTTATATGAATTACTGGTGAAAAAAAGAAAGGAGAGTGTCTATAGAATTCTTCTAAAAGTGTTTCGTATATATAAAAATTTCTTCGCAGTACTCATTATTTATCACTATTGCTCGTCAGTTGACTGAATTTCCTTAGAAAAAATACCGGCGTTTTCCCCATTCTTATTCATAATTTGTATTTCAGGATCCTCTGACCTGTCATATACAGTGAGTCCAAAACAAGGTTGTCAACCACGGAAAAATCTGATATTGATGTGATACATCATCTTTCAATAAAAGCCCTGTATTCAAATAAGATAATGGTGGTGATAAAAAAAAGTGAAACTGCTATCATTACAAGAAAACTTATAAAATGTTTATGTGAAGCAGTACAATGTCATTAGAATATAATTGAATTAAACATCGAAAAATTCAGTTTTTAAAGGAAGTTGGAAAATCAAAAATATTTTTGGGATAGTCATATTTCTATGGAGCGCCGTTAGTTTCGAAAATATTGTCCTCATAAATAATTGTCAATACATAATAGCAGTGAAGAGTTATATATTTATCACTTGTTACTAATGCATGAATGGAAACGAGCTTTTGACTCCAGCTACTAGATGGCGCTAACATCATGTTTTGGAAACCACTAATATTGACCTGCAAAGCATTGATACTAGATGATAGAAAACTCAATCATTTATTCTCAACATTGCTGCTGCTTTGCAAAGAAACAGGTTGCATGGCGCCATCTAGTAGTGGAATTCAAAAGCTCATTTCCATATATGCATTGGTAACGAGTAGTAAATATATTACTCTTTTCTGCTACTATGTATCGACGATAATTTCAGGTATGATTGAACACTTAAATTGAAATATTCGTTCAGTTTCAAAATATATCGATGTCAACTAATATACCTGATCCTATATATTTTTGAGAAAATTGTAATATCTGAGAACTAACTAATGGCTCCCCATATATTTCTGTTACACATATTTTGTCCCGTATGAACAAACTGTATTAGCGTTTTAGATAGGTCCGTGGTGGACAAATTATCTTGTACTCATCATAGAAAGCGACACGTAAATACTCATTCTCATCTCAAACATCCTTCAAAACTTCAATCGTCAGCCACATAATTGCCAGTAGAAAAAAGATTGCCTCTAGCGAAACTATTAGCAATTAATAAAGCGTATGAAACGTCAGAAAAACCGTCGTGGTCCAGGCTGAAATATTCCGGTGACGTTTGAATATTTTGAAAATCCAACAGAGGGTTAAACTGTATATATTTGTAATCTTGGGACACTTTGTTACTGATAATTATGTCATCAAGTCCTTGGGTCAATCCTAATGCGGTATCCTGAGGACTTGGTAGTGAATGCTGACTGATTACATGTTCTTGTCGCGCCAGCACAGGAGCAGCGCAAAGAGGATTCATAGACTTAGTCTGGGTGGGAGGATCGTGCTGTAGAATGGCGCTCCTGGTGTTGTCATCTACGGTAGAAAATTTAACATCTTGATTGACTAACCCGACCTCCTTAACATTGCCATAACTACGTGAGGGTTTCTCAACTGACGATGTCGAGTTCCTGGCATCACGCCTCAACTTCATCCGCTTGTTCTGGAACCACGTTTTTATCGGCTTCCGTTCCACATTCAGTTTATTTGAGAGTTCAAAGAAATCAGACAGTGTCGGGTAATCTTTTTTCTTGAAGAAGCTCTCCAATACACTAATCTGCTGACTGGTGAATGAAGTCCGTTTCTTTCTGGCAGACGTCTCATATCCTGTAAAAAAATCAGTAGAATCATACTGATAACCATAGCTATCGAAAGCCAGAAATGTCGATCAATTGAGAATAAAAACAAATATTTTATACTGTTTGTTTCATCAACTTCTGCATCTGACTTTTAATATTCCTAGAAGCGAGGAAATAAGCAATGGTAATTACATTTCCAAAAAATCTGTGACCCCAGTGAGTTACCAGATTTAAGACCAAAAAGTAATGATCGAGCTTAATTAAAATATCCCGAAATACTACCAAACGCTCAATCAGGTTTTAGAAAATATAACAGTGCTCCTCAATGTTTTCTATGATATATAATGAGGACAACAGAAAGGGTAAAATAACAGCCAAGCTGTCAACTCAATACAAGTTATCTCCAATCTTGTTTGGGACTGCATTGAAGCCCTAAAAGAGCTCGACGGAACTGGAGCAGGAGTCTTTCTTTGGGCCTCGCCCCAAATGCTCCGAACCCATAGGCCAGTTCCCCAGTATTTTTCAAGCGGAAATTCACGCCACAGAAAAGTGCATTCATCAGTTACCCTGGCACGAAAAGGAGCACCAACACCACTGATCGGGCCAGAACCATTCCTCGGACTTGGAAGCACTCAATAAAACTGAAGAAGCAATGAGAGCAATATACTAGCAAAGACAAAGATCTCCTCGGCAACTTCAACCGAACAAGATCGAAGACACTGATTAACCTCAGCAAAACTAGCTGACGGGGCACTGCAGGCTCAAAGAACACCTAAGGAAGCTGGGCTTAGAGGAGGACAGCACCTGCAGATTCTATGGGGAACATCCAGAAACACCACATCATATATTGATGGAGTGTTGCTGTACATCACAAGAGAACGAATATACTGGGATCACACCAGCTGACTGTGGGAGAAATATCACGAATAGACCCCCTCAAAATCATTAAATTCCTCAAGGAATTGGGGCTGCTGTAAACGATAACACCTTGAAATTGCAGAAGAAGATAAACCAATAAAATAGAAAAAAAAAATAGTATTTAGTATTCAGTCCGTTGCTCTATGCACTCTACACATCTGACTTCAGTAAACTGTTTCGGGAATGCAGAGTGCAATATTATGCAGACAAATCTATTATTGATTTCATAAATCTGATAGTGACTCGAGCTGCACTATTATGAACAATGAACTAAAATAAATGAAACGATCATCAAGCTCATTCTTTACTTGTAAACTCAAATAAATGTTCCGTCATTCTGTTCGGTTCAAAAAATGATTCTAATTGAGCAAAATTTAAATTGAACCGAATGAAAAAAACAAACTATAAACAACAACACAAAACATACAGCTCCTAAAAAACTTCTGTTTGCGATTAAATCATGGCATTCGAAAATATAATGAAACAGGCTGGTTGAGTATGGAAAAGCGGAGAAAAATACATGAAGTATGCTTGTACAATAAAGCAATCAATCTCAAGACACCACCATACAATAAAATATTATAATGCACTTCTCGATAAGAAACCATCAAAAAATTAAATACTGTAATGCACTTCTCGATAACACGATAAAGATGGCACCTGAATGCATCAAAAAATATTATCGAAAATGTTTACTTGAAGCGAGATATCCATGATAACTAGGTATATTGATTTTTTGTGATTAAATGGAATATATAGGATATTTTTTATTTGTATACAGTCTCAAGTTACTTTGTAACGAACATATGTGATTGTATAGGGTAAATAGTGTATATGTTATATAGACATGCATGTTTCGAGGTTTATTGCCTCTCATCAGTGACAGGGTAGGTCGGACAACATTATAATTGTCCTGTCCCTGCCAAATGAGTAATAATCAACCGTTTAATTAATATTTTCCCACGGATGACACTACGACCCACAACTAAGTTGATCGCAGCGCCATCCGCAAGGGAAATCAAGAACAGGACGATAAATCCTAAGCAGCACAGACTCCCGGGGAGAGAAAACTGTAAAAATTTCGAAACGAGCTCGAAAATATTGTGCCAGAGAGGTATCAACAAAATGAAATGAATACGGAGTACCCTTCTCTATTAGCGTTTCCACTAAGTGGAAAAATAAAGCCAAACATCTGGCTAATGCCACGGCGGATATTGAACTACATCTTTTGTTTTACTACAAGACAAGTACTTGTTATTGCTTTTTTAGAAATTGTTTCCTTTCTGGTGCATTTCTGAGTTATTGTGTCGTTTATTCATAGCCAAGCCCCGTATATATGGATCCATGCTTATTAAGACAGTTCGTGATGAATCATAATGAGATATATTTTGGAATAATAATAATACAACCTCATTAACACTCGTAGAGTGTACCCAAAAGAAATTTCTCTGAAAATAGAGGACAGCTATTGTTGTTATTTGCCTTGGCAAAAAATTGGATGACTTACCGACTGGTTGAACTTCCTTTCCATCAATACTCCATAACCCATTGGGATGCTCCAAAATATTACTGAGCAAAGATGTTGACATTGTGGAAGATTTGAACGTCACTTAAAGACACAATTGCTGGTAAAGCAAGAAAATATTCCTTATAGTAATAGTCAAGCAGTCAAAACAGGAGTACATAGATACAGAGGAGAACTGTGACACTTTTGACTATAAAAACAAATAACAAAACAAAATAGTACAGGTAAATGGAGATAGTGTGACCAACAGTTCAATTTGATTGAATACAGCTCACAACAGGTTCCAAAGAGGAACGGAAATTGTTGCTTTATCGATGTAGATGACTTGATGAAAATTTACTAGTATTTACAGCTTGTAAAAAAATAGTTGTGGCCAAGCAATTACTTAAAATATGAATAGATATTTACCTAATCGGGATAAACAATAACAAACTATGACAAAATGATTGAAGACAGAAAATAGAGACAAAAAGAAAATAGAGAAACCAACTACAAAATATTACTATGAATTCGACTTAATAAAAATGTTAGTAATTTTACTAGTTTTACAGCTTGCTAAAGATAGTTGCAGCAAAACATGAGTAGATATCTACTTAAGCGAAGTAAACAAATAACAAACTATGACAAAATGATTGATGACGGAAAATAGAGGCAGTGTGGCCAACTGTTAAATTTGTATAAACCCCACAAAACAGGTAGGTGATAATATGAGTCGAAATCCCCGTCTGTCCATACCATCCCACAAAGTGGAAAAGTTGAGGAAAATATTTGTTAGAAAACAACTACTTCCCCTGCGAACATTGAATTACATTTGAAATAAATTTGTGCAATGTTTCTCCAAGATGCAAGTGCTAATTGTAATCGATCATTGAATACTATCCCCTATCTAACCACCTGCACCAATACCATTTTTCAAGGGTATTTCCTCTCATTAGTGTAAGGATAGGTCAGACAACATTACAGTCACCCGGTCCTGTCCAACGGACGATAACACCCAAAGCTCAACAGCAAGAAGCACTCCTTGGTAGAGTAAAGGTATGAATTTGAACAGAGACAAATAGATGTAATTCAGCGTCCGTAGGGGGAAGTAGTTGTTTTCTGACAAATAGTTGCCTCAAATTTTCTACTTTGAGGGATGATATAAAGGGAATGAGATTACGACCCCGTACATATTATTTGCTTCATCCATCATCAGTGTTCTGTGGTTATCAAAGAGGAAAAAAACTGATTTGCCCGTCGGACCAAAGAAGAATGAAAAAATGTGTTTCAGCCAGGTAGACACCTTAATAGATATTTTACTATTATTTACAGTGTGTTAAAAAATAGTAATCAAGCAATTTAAACTGAAATAGGTATAAACTTTGGAGGAATGAACAAATAACAGTGTGGCCAACTGTTAAATCTGGATACATACATAATACAGAACAGATAGGTAATAACTCAGTGTTCTGTGATGGTTCAATTTGAGAATTTTTGTTTCAGCGAGGTTTAATGAAACTAGAAATATAATAAATGAAGTGAATAATGAAACCATATTTTTCTAATAAAGTCAATTGAAAATAATATCATCTCATTCTTAACAAAGATTATAAATGGGACCATCAAATCCGGAAGTTGCCTAAAAATTACAATATATAAACTAAGACCCAAAGAGCCTAAACCACAGTTAGTAGAACACTTCGAGGAACATAAAATAATTCCAGATTACTAATATGGATTTCGAACTGGGAAATCGACCACAAACGCTGTAATGCAGCTGATAGTTAAAATGTTCCAAGGCTTCCAGAAATGTGTCCACACAAACACTGTTTTCTGCGATTTTCAAGTTGCATTTGATTGCATGTCATTGAAATCCTACTTAAAAAATAGGTACAAATTTGAGGAAATCTCAATAAACCTTGTTAGATCTTATTCATCGGAACACAAACAGTACGTTTTTCTGTATAGGTAATAATGCACCTAATATCAAGGATATAAAATACGGAGTTTACCAAGGATCGGTTTTAGGACTTGATTTACATGATTGATTTCAAGAATAGTGATGACTCTAAGATTACCCAATTTGCTGATGATACATCCTCATTACTACAAAATAAAAACTACGTGGCATTAATCAATGGAATAGGTAAATAAAGCAGAATCGAATGCTGATGATTGAAAATTGGATTGTTACCAATTTGAAGAAATCTCAAGGATCGGTTTTGGGGCCATTTTTTTAGTTGATTTATATGATTGATTTCAAGACTGATGATGACTCTGATACTACTCAATTTGCTGATGGAACATCCTCTTCACTCCAAAATAAAAACTACGAGGCATTAGTTAATGAAATAAATGAAGCAAAATCGAATGCCGTAGAATGAATGATAAATCACAAATTAAAACTGTGATATTTGTATTGTTATTGTTTATATTCAATTTGTCCATATTCTTCAGAAAAAAAAACGTATAATTTTTTTATTTAGTTTATGATGAATAAAGGCTATTTATTCTATTCTTTTCTGTTCTATTTTATTCCAATAAACTTAATTTAATATAATCAAGCCCATAAATGGAATGAATTTTAAAGGACAAAAAAAACTTTATTTTGATAATTTTAATCACTTACTTCTTTGAATTCAACAAAACAGTAACTATAAATTAGACAAATGGAATTAGTAATAAAATAATGATTTATTAAAATCTGGTGTGTAGATTATTTCACTTTTCTCTCTTCAATTTCAAAATATTGAATAATAAAAGACGTGCAATGGCAAAGTTCAGCATTTGTTTTTTGTAATAAGTTTTAGGTTTTGGGATTTTGTATGTCAATTTTACAAATAAAACAAATTGCAAAACAGTATTGAAAAATGAATCTTGAATTTCACCAACAAGATTGTTTATGAGGCGTGATTAGAATAATAATGATTCGCGTTGAAAAATATCCAAAATTATGGAAAACTAAAAACATAAAACTTCCTTTATGTTTCAGCTTTTATATTTCAAAAATTGATTATATTCCTACACCTTCCGCCATCTACCAGTTACATGCCGAACTAAATAACGCTCAAACAACATGTCATTCAATTAGGAAGATTTCTTCATCGCATACAACTCGATCAATACAAGGAAGAAGTAAGACTGAAGGGGTTAGGTTGGGTATGGGAGCCTAATGACTTTGGCAATAAAGTTCAACAATATTTGCATTTGTTTAATTATTCAAAAAAGGACAGAAAACATAATATGAGTAAAAAGTGCCTTTTTCAAGATTATAGGGCTCGTAACGATTTTTTTTATTACCTTACTAAAAAACTCAATTTTTGACCACTATAGAGAGAAGGAAAATGGTACTTTTTCTCTCGCCGGGAGAAAAATATTTTGTATCCTTCTCAAAAACCTAGATTAATAACGAAATAAAAGAGTTACCTTCGTATGCAAACAATCTCCATCAGAGGCCTTCGTCAATAATCTTAAATCTTCATCTCATTGAAAAGTCACAGATTTATCTATATTTTTCCTAGCGTTTAGTATTCTACTAATCGTAACCATACTATATTTGCTCCTTATAATGTTGATGGTTATAATTCTCTTGCTCGCTAAGAAAAAAATACTAGGGTAGCATCTTAGGAGGCTTTCTTGACTTCTTTCAACCATTCATTGAACACACTATATTCCTTTTTATATCGTTCGATTTATCAGAAAGAAGATGCTTTGATATCAATTCGCTGGAACTCATTTTCAAAACTTAGACGCAACTCAAAAGGGTAAACAACTTGAAAGCTTATGACAACTGTTAACACGATGACGACGCGACTCAACACTTGCTCGATATTTTGTCATATAGTTCCACATCTTTCTGCTGTTGTTCTTATAAGTATGCAGCTATTATAATTTTTAGGTCATTCTAAAAATGACGACCTTCGAGGTAGTAGAAAAAACTAAATACATACCTCAGAAGGAAAATGCTTTTCTTTCCGCGGATATTTTTGTTCACCGCTTCGCTTCGAGCATCAAACTATCCGCGGAAGGAAAAGCATTATTTTTCTCTTAGGATATATGTATGCTGAAGAAAGCTGTTAAAGTGAATAGCTATTCCAGGTGTTGTAGAGCCGTATGGTTCAAGCAATATTTCATAATTTTCTCATTATGGACTTTTCATTTTTTCTACAATCTTGGCTGATTAATAATACTAATAATGATCCCTCATAAACACTCATAGTCTGTGCTGATAGAGAACGGCTATTATTATTATTTGCCCTATACCCGCAAACAATTTAGTTTGGGAAGTGTCATTTTCCCGCACTATTGCTGGAAAGGACTTTCCCGCACGCTGAAGTTGTTTCGTGTAAGTTTTTCCCGAATTTTATTTTCTGTTTTTATGCAATCTATATGCATTAATTCATTCGATAATCTCTCTAAAAGTGAATAGAAAATTATTCTCACACTGTTTTGGCAATAACAAAGTTAGCTTTAACGGTCATCTGAGTGACAAGATTCGAACTGAAGTGTCAAAATTATCATTTTTTACGTTTCCAAGTGAAGATATCTACACTCATGATCATGGAAAAAGAACAGTATATTGCTCGGTTAGAACGAACGTTCGCGATGCTCGTGGTCTCACACTCGCCTTCGGCTCACGCTTGACACTTGAATTTTTCCATTCCAACTTTCAACTTTTATGGATATTCAAAAAAAATTTCAAGATGGTACGAAGCTGCAGGAGGACCAACAACAAAATATATTTCAAAATAGTTGGAATTGCCACTTTGAAGTGACAATTGTCACTTTGATCTGGCCATTGTCACTTTGGAAAAGCAATTGTCACTTTGAACTGACAATTGTCACTTAGAACTGACAATTCTCACTTTGATCTGGCAATTGTCACTTTAAACTCCATTCAAAAATATTGTTTTTCAGACAAATTCGAAGTGACAATTGCCAATTCGAAGTGACAATTGTCGGAGCTAAGTGACAATTGTCAGATCAAAGTGACAAATGCCAGTTCAAAGTGACAATTACCACTTCAAACTGACAATTACCACTTCAAAGTGACAATTACCACTTCAAACTTATAATTGCCAGATCAAAGTGACAATTGCCTTTTCAAAGTGACAATTGTCAGATCGAAGTAGCAATTGTCACTTCAAAGTGGCAATTTCAACTATTTTGAAAAATATTTTGTTGTTGGCCCTTCTACGCCTTCGTGAGAAGGAGAATGTGATAAATCATATTGATATAGAGATCTTTAGAGAATTGAAAAGCTACCCCACATTTTTCACAAACCACACCTTAACTTTATCCACCGTATTATTTGCGATTCCAACCAAATTTTATTTCCAATATTCGACAACTCGTTTACTACGTTTACATTAGGTTTATTTAATTTGGGTTGAAGATCTTTTCACAAAAAATCTGCAACAGCCGGTCTGTTTTGAAGTATCTGGCGACAGGGGTCATTCAGCACCACAGGGGGTTGGACAACTCACAATACTAATTCCTAATCCACCACGCGACATACCAACTCCCTGCCGACTAATCCCAATAAATATTTTATTGCCGGTGGCACATTAAGAAATTCAAATAAAAAAAGTCAAATGTCCAATAATGAGGATTTCTTACTATTGGTATTGTTCAGCGAAAATCGTAACAAGCCAGGGCCGGATTATTGATAAGGCCAATCTAGGTGGAAAGAGCGTAGATCAAAGAAAAAAAAAATTAGTAAGCGTAAAGCTGTAGACACAATGGAAGTTTTATGTAATTAGTTTTAAGTTTTGGGATTTTGGATATCAATTTTAAAAATAAAACAATATGCAAAACAGAATTGAAAAGTGAAGCTTGAATTTTACCAACAAGATTGTTTATGAGGCGTGATCAGAATAATAATGGCAAAGATAGTTTCGCGTTGAAAGAATATCAAAAATTATGAATATTAAAACTGAAAACATAAAACTTTCACTGTGTTTCAGCCTTAATGTGCTTTGTCAACGGGAGGAAGAAGTGCGTGAACAGAATTAGTCCTGCAGAGCAGAACGGTATAACAAGTTCCATTTCGTCAAAAACCTAGGCTTACAAGAATCTCAAGAGAACAAATTGCGGCCAACAAATATTGCAAAAGTTATAAACAATAACATGAAAGACAATAGGACAATAGAATGGTTTGGTTTTTAAAAATATTTCAAAAACTATTCAAGATAACCAAAATTTTTTAAAAGATCCTGAAAGGGCAAAAAATTTCCTAAAGAAAAGTCTGACCTCCCCGAACTATACCATCAATATTTAGTATTTTAATGCGAAATCAAAATAATTAGAATAATTGAAAAACAGTTTAAGGAATCGAATATTTTTGTTGCTCTAAGGGCGATAGGTGATTAAATATTTTCCAGTTCTATAAATTATTTAAAGATTGTCGTGTTGACAAAAAACAAAAAGAACAATTTTGGGGAACCCATAAGGCCGTCGTAATTATTTTAAAATAACCGTCAGGGTGAAAAAAATTAATACATTTTCTCGGGCTATGAAATATTGATAAAAAGCCACACTAAAAAAAACACATAAAAATACCACAAGAAAGACCAAGTTGAAAAACATATAGATAAAACCATCGTATTTTTTTTGTATGGCCGTGATCAATTGGAAATGACTGAAAATGTCTGTAGGTATAAACAAAAACGAAATATTCGCGAAAAATTTTCGGGATATTCCAAGAAACACAAGAAAATTCACTGAAGCAACTTTCGAATTGAGAAATCTCCCTGTACAATTTTATGGAATGTGAAGGGATCAAAAATATTACACTATTACAATCTATCAAATGGTATTATTATTTCCCGTTGAATTCGATACGATTACGACATTATTTTGACGAAAAAAATCACAAGTGGTTGGGTTACTGAAATGCTTGAAGAATTATGCTAATATACATAACATGGTATCCCACTTAAAACAAAAATACTCGACCCTCTTTATTTTTCTCCTTATGCCCTGTATATTTGGCAACAACTTCTGACTGAAGATTGGATAGTTTACTTCCGTTTTCGAAACATATTCCTGCTGTCGTGTAAATCAAGCCAACAAACTCTGACACCTATTGCATCGCCTTGTATATTTCATATTACTCATGTCAAGAATTTTTTTCCCTGGAAATGTTTTGTTAGGGATTGCCTGTGGTTGTGAATCCAACATCATCGTATGTGGAAATTTCAAATGAAACAAATGCGATGTATTTGTGAACACACATTGTATAATTATCAAAATCATTAGACTGGTCATGTTGATGTTATTATATACAGATAAAAATATACACAAAATAATCGAAACAAATCACACAATAAAATAGTGAACTTACAAACAATAATAATTAAACACTTCATTAAACTCTTGAGCAGCCTATTATTTGATGAATGAAGGGTGTCCCAGGACATCCTCTTCTTCCTCTTATCCTCAGTACTCCTGGCATATAACTTCTTTCCATAAGGTCCTTCGTTACTAAGTTACGGATGCTTGAAGTTGCAAAATGAAAAAAAATTTGGTTATTAGCAACTCAGTAACAAAAAACTTGAGGAAAAATAGTTATATGAATTACTGGTGAAAAAAAGAAAGGAGAGTGTCTATAGAATTCTTCTAAAAGTGTTTCGTATATATAAAAATTTCTTCGCAGTACTCATTATTTATCACTATTGCTCGTCAGTTGACTGAATTTCCTTAGAAAAAATACCGGCGTTTTCCCCATTCTTATTCATAATTTGTATTTCAGGATCCTCTGACCTGTCATATACAGTGAGTCCAAAACAAGGTTGTCAACCACGGAAAAATCTGATATTGATGTGATACATCATCTTTCAATAAAAGCCCTGTATTCAAATAAGATAATGGTGGTGATAAAAAAAAGTGAAACTGCTATCATTACAAGAAAACTTATAAAATGTTTATGTGAAGCAGTACAATGTCATTAGAATATAATTGAATTAAACATCGAAAAATTCAGTTTTTAAAGGAAGTTGGAAAATCAAAAATATTTTTGGGATAGTCATATTTCTATGGAGCGCCGTTAGTTTCGAAAATATTGTCCTCATAAATAATTGTCAATACATAATAGCAGTGAAGAGTTATATATTTATCACTTGTTACTAATGCATGAATGGAAACGAGCTTTTGACTCCAGCTACTAGATGGCGCTAACATCATGTTTTGGAAACCACTAATATTGACCTGCAAAGCATTGATACTAGATGATAGAAAACTCAATCATTTATTCTCAACATTGCTGCTGCTTTGCAAAGAAACAGGTTGCATGGCGCCATCTAGTAGTGGAATTCAAAAGCTCATTTCCATATATGCATTGGTAACGAGTAGTAAATATATTACTCTTTTCTGCTACTATGTATCGACGATAATTTCAGGTATGATTGAACACTTAAATTGAAATATTCGTTCAGTTTCAAAATATATCGATGTCAACTAATATACCTGATCCTATATATTTTTGAGAAAATTGTAATATCTGAGAACTAACTAATGGCTCCCCATATATTTCTGTTACACATATTTTGTCCCGTATGAACAAACTGTATTAGCGTTTTAGATAGGTCCGTGGTGGACAAATTATCTTGTACTCATCATAGAAAGCGACACGTAAATACTCATTCTCATCTCAAACATCCTTCAAAACTTCAATCGTCAGCCACATAATTGCCAGTAGAAAAAAGATTGCCTCTAGCGAAACTATTAGCAATTAATAAAGCGTATGAAACGTCAGAAAAACCGTCGTGGTCCAGGCTGAAATATTCCGGTGACGTTTGAATATTTTGAAAATCCAACAGAGGGTTAAACTGTATATATTTGTAATCTTGGGACACTTTGTTACTGATAATTATGTCATCAAGTCCTTGGGTCAATCCTAATGCGGTATCCTGAGGACTTGGTAGTGAATGCTGACTGATTACATGTTCTTGTCGCGCCAGCACAGGAGCAGCGCAAAGAGGATTCATAGACTTAGTCTGGGTGGGAGGATCGTGCTGTAGAATGGCGCTCCTGGTGTTGTCATCTACGGTAGAAAATTTAACATCTTGATTGACTAACCCGACCTCCTTAACATTGCCATAACTACGTGAGGGTTTCTCAACTGACGATGTCGAGTTCCTGGCATCACGCCTCAACTTCATCCGCTTGTTCTGGAACCACGTTTTTATCGGCTTCCGTTCCACATTCAGTTTATTTGAGAGTTCAAAGAAATCAGACAGTGTCGGGTAATCTTTTTTCTTGAAGAAGCTCTCCAATACACTAATCTGCTGACTGGTGAATGAAGTCCGTTTCTTTCTGGCAGACGTCTCATATCCTGTAAAAAAATCAGTAGAATCATACTGATAACCATAGCTATCGAAAGCCAGAAATGTCGATCAATTGAGAATAGAAACAAATATTTTATACTGTTTGTTTCATCAACTTCTGCATCTGACTTTTAATATTCCTAGAAGCGAGGAAATAAGCAATGGTAATTACATTTCCAAAAAATCTGTGACCCCAGTGAGTTACCAGATTTAAGACCAAAAAGTAATGATCGAGCTTAATTAAAATATCCCGAAATACTACCAAACGCTCAATCAGGTTTTAGAAAATATAACAGTGCTCCTCAATGTTTTCTATGATATATAATGAGGACAACAGAAAGGGTAAAATAACAGCCAAGCTGTCAACTCAATACAAGTTATCTCCAATCTTGTTTGGGACTGCATTGAAGCCCTAAAAGAGCTCGACGGAACTGGAGCAGGAGTCTTTCTTTGGGCCTCGCCCCAAATGCTCCGAACCCATAGGCCAGTTCCCCAGTATTTTTCAAGCGGAAATTCACGCCACAGAAAAGTGCATTCATCAGTTACACTGGCACGAAAAGGGGCACCAACACCACTGATCGGGCCAGAACCATTCCTCGGACTTGGAAGCACTCAATAAAACTGAAGAAGCAATGAGAGCAATATACTAGCAAAGACAAAGATCTCCTTGGCAACTTCAACCGAACAAGATCGAAGACACTGATTAACCTCAGCAAAACTAGCTGACGGGGCACTGCAGGCTCAAAGAACACCTAAGGAAGCTGGGCTTAGAGGAGGACAGCACCTGCAGATTCTATGGGGAACATCCAGAAACACCACACCATATATTGATGGAGTGTTGCTGTACATCACAAGAGAACGAATATACTGGGATCACACCAGCTGACTGTGGGAGAAATATCACGAATAGACCCCCTCAAAATCATTAAATTCCTCAAGGAATTGGGGCTGCTGTAAACGATAACACCTTGAAATTGCAGAAGAAGATAAACCAATAAAATAGAAAAAAAAATAGTATTTAGAGGGACCCCACAGGGATCCATTCTCAGTCCGTTGCTCTATGCACTCTACACATCTGACTTCAGTAAACTGTTTCGGGAATGCAGGGTGCAATATTATGCAGACAAATCTATTATTGATTTCATAAATCTGATAGTGACTCGAGCTGCACTATTATGAACAATGAACTAAAATAAATGAAACGATCATCAAGCTCATTCTTTACTTGTAAACTCAAATAAATGTTCCATCATTCTGTTCGGTTCAAAAAATGATTCTAATTGAGCAAAATTTAAATTGAACCGAATGAAAAAACAAACTATAAACAACAACACAAAACATACAGCTCCTAAAAAACTTCTGTTTGCGATTAAATCATGGCAATCGAAAATATAATGAAACAGGCTGGTTGAGTATGGAAAAGCGGAGAAAAATACATGAAGTATGCTTGTACAATAAAGCAATCAATCTCAAGACACCACCATACAATAAAATATTATAATGCACTTCTCGATAAGAAACCATCAAAAAATTAAATACTGTAATGCACTTCTCGATAACACGATAAAGATGGCACCTGAATGCATCAAAAAATATTATCGAAAATGTTTACTTGAAGCGAGATATCCATGATAACTAGGTATATTGATTTTTTGTGATTAAATGGAATATATAGGATATTTTTTATTTGTATACAGTCTCAAGTTACTTTGTAACGAACATATGTGATTGTATAGCGTAAATAGTGTATATGTTATATAGACATGCATGTTTCGAGGTTTATTGCCTCTCATCAGTGACAGGGTAGGTCGGACAACATTATAATTGTCCTGTCCCTGCCAAATGAGTAATAATCAACCGTTTAATTAATATTTTCCCACGGATGACACTACGACCCACAACTAAGTTGATCGCAGCGCCATCCGCAAGGGAAATCAAGAACAGGACGATAAATCCTAAGCAGCACAGACTCCCGGGGAGAGAAAACTGTAAAAATTTCGAAACGAGCTCGAAAATATTGTGCCAGAGAGGTATCAACAAAATGAAATGAATACGGAGTACCCTTCTCTATTAGCGTTTCCACTAAGTGGAAAAATAAAGCCAAACATCTGGCTAATGCCACGGCGGGATATTGAACTACATCTGACAAATGAAGAATGATCTTCTGTTTTACTACAAGACAAGTACTTGTTATTGCTTTTTTAGAAATTGTTTCCTTTCTGGTGCATTTCTGAGTTATTGTGTCGTTTATTCATAGCCAAGCCCCGTATATATGGATCCATGCTTATTAAGACAGTTCGTGATGAATCATAATGAGATATATTTTGGAATAATAATAATACAACCTCATTAACATTCGTAGAGTGTACCCAAAAGAAATTTCTCTGAAAATAGAGGACAGCTATTGTTGTTATTTGCCTTGGCAAAAAATTGGATGACTTACCGACTGGTTGAACTTCCTTTCCATCAATACTCCATAACCCATTGGGATGCTCCAAAATATTACTGAGCAAAGATGTTGACATTGTGGAAGATTTGAACGTCACTTAAAGACACAATTGCTGGTAAAGCAAGAAAATATTCCTTATAGTAATAGTCAAGCAGTCAAAACAGGAGTACATAGATACAGAGGAGAACTGTGACACTTTTGACTATAAAAACAAATAACAAAACAAAATAGTACAGGTAAATGGGGATAGTGTGACCAACAGTTCAATTTGATTGAATACAGCTCACAACAGGTTCCAAAGAGGAACGGAAATTGTTGCTTTGGCGATGTAGATGACTTGATGAAAATTTACTAGTAATTACAGCTTGTAAAAAAATAGTTGCGGCCAAGCAATTACTTAAAATATGAATAGATATTTACCTAATCGGGATAAACAATAACAAACTATGACAAAATGATTGAAGACAGAAAATAGAGACAAAAAGAAAATAGAGAAACCAACTACAAAATCTGTATACACCACACAAAACAGGAAGCTAATATATTACTATGAATTCGACTTAATAAAAATGTTAGTAATTTTACTAGTTTTACAGCTTGCTAAAGATAGTTGCAGCAAAACATGAGTAGATATCTACTTAAGCGAAGTAAACAAATAACAAACTATGACAAAATGATTGATGACGGAAAATAGAGGCAGTGTGGCCAACTGTTAAATTTGTATAAACCCCACAAAACAGGTAGGTGATAATATGAGTCGAAATCCCCGTCTGTCCATACCATCCCACAAAGTGGAAAAGTTTAGGAAAATATTTGTTAGAAAACAACTACTTCCCCTGCGAACATTGAATTACATTTGAAATAAATTTGTGCAATGTTTCTCCAAGATGCAAGTGCTAATTGTAATCGATCATTGAATACTATCCCCTATCTAACCACCTGCACCAATACCATTTTTCAAGGGTATTTCCTCTCATTAGTGTAAGGATAGGTCAGACAACATTACAGTCACCCGGTCCTGTCCAACGGACGATAACACCCAAAGCTCAACAGCAAGAAGCACTCCTTGGTAGAGTAAAGGTATGAATTTGAACAGAGACAAATAGATGTAATTCAGCGTCCGTAGGGGGAAGTAGTTGTTTTCTGACAAATAGTTGCCTCAAATTTTCTACTTTGAGGGATGATATAAAGGGAATGAGATTACGACCCCGTACATATTATTTGCTTCATCCATCATCAGTGTTCTGTGGTTATCAAAGAGGAAAAAAACTGATTTGCCCGTCGGACCAAAGAAGAATGAAAAAATGTGTTTCAGCCAGGTAGACACCTTAATAGATATTTTACTATTATTTACAGTGTGTTAAAAAATAGTAATCAAGCAATTTAAACTGAAATAGGTATAAACTTTGGAGGAATGAACAAATAACAGTGTGGCCAACTGTTAAATCTGGATACATACATAATACAGAACAGATAGGTAATAACTCAGTGTTCTGTGATGGTTCAATTTGAGAATTTTTGTTTCAGCGAGGTTTAATGAAACTAGAAATATAATAAATGAAGTGAATAATGAAACCATATTTTTCTAATAAAGTCAATTGAAAATAATATCATCTCATTCTTAACAAAGATTATAAATGGGACCATCAAATCCGGAAGTTGCCTAAAAATTACAATATATAAACTAAGACCCAAAGAGCCTAAACCACAGTTAGTAGAACACTTCGAGGAACATAAAATAATTCCAGATTACTAATATGGATTTCGAACTGGGAAATCGACCACAAACGCTGTAATGCAGCTGATAGTTAAAATGTTCCAAGGCTTCCAGAAATGTGTCCACACAAACACTGTTTTCTGCGATTTTCAAGTTGCATTTGATTGCATGTCATTGAAATCCTACTTAAAAAATAGGTACAAATTTGAGGAAATCTCAATAAACCTTGTTAGATCTTATTCATCGGAACACAAACAGTACGTTTTTCTGTATAGGTAATAATGCACCTAATATCAAGGATATAAAATACGGAGTTTACCAAGGATCGGTTTTAGGACTTGATTTACATGATTGATTTCAAGAATAGTGATGACTCTAAGATTACCCAATTTGCTGATGATACATCCTCATTACTACAAAATAAAAACTACGTGGCATTAATCAATGGAATAGGTAAATAAAGCAGAATCGAATGCTGATGATTGAAAATTGGATTGTTACCAATTTGAAGAAATCTCAAGGATCGGTTTTGGGGCCATTTTTTTAGTTGATTTATATGATTGATTTCAAGACTGATGATGACTCTGATACTACTCAATTTGCTGATGGAACATCCTCTTCACTCCAAAATAAAAACTACGAGGCATTAGTCAATGAAATAAATGAAGCAAAATCGAATGCCGTAGAATGAATGATAAATCACAAATTAAAACTGTGATATTTGTATTGTTATTGTTTATATTCAATTTGTCCATATTCTTCAGAAAAAAAAACGTATAATTTTTTTATTTAGTTTATGATGAATAAAGGCTATTTATTCTATTCTTTTCTGTTCTATTTTATTCCAATAAACTTAATTTAATATAATCAAGCCCATAAATGGAATGAATTTTAAAGGACAAAAAAAACTTTATTTTGATAATTTTAATCACTTACTTCTTTGAATTCAACAAAACAGTAACTATAAATTAGACAAATGGAATTAGTAATAAAATAATGATTTATTAAAATCTGGTGTGTAGATTATTTCACTTTTCTCTCTTCAATTTCAAAATATTGAATAATAAAAGACGTGCAATGGCAAAGTTCAGCATTTGTTTTTTGTAATAAGTTTTAGGTTTTGGGATTTTGTATGTCAATTTTACAAATAAAACAAATTGCAAAACAGTATTGAAAAATGAATCTTGAATTTCACCAACAAGATTGTTTATGAGGCGTGATTAGAATAATAATGATTCGCGTTGAAAAATATCCAAAATTATGGAAAACTAAAAACATAAAACTTCCTTTATGTTTCAGCTTTTATATTTCAAAAATTGATTATATTCCTACACCTTCCGCCATCTACCAGTTACATGCCGAACTAAATAACGCTCAAACAACATGTCATTCAATTAGGAAGATTTCTTCATCGCATACAACTCGATCAATACAAGGAAAGTTTCCTAACCTCGTTGCCGTATAGTGCCCTCTAACTGCAGTGGTACAAACTGTCAGCTAGGAAGCAGCAGGATAGGTGGCGGTAATGCCAAATTCTTTCAAATATTTTGGACAGGTTGCTATTTTAAATAATTGCAAAATTATAATTGCATTGTCTGTCACTTTGTTTCAAATTTGTTTATTAGGTAAAGGGGTAATTTTAGATATTCCTTCAAAAATAATATTTTTGCCACAAATTAGTGATAATAATTTTTCGGGTTGATAATGAATCAATCAAAAAAGATTAAATTGTGAAAATTTTATAGCTGCAAAGTCCTGGGAGAGATACGAAAATGAATATTAATAATAGTTATTTATGTATCTGGAGAATTTGAAGAAAAAAGCTAAAATAGCAAGAGAATGATTGATTCCATCGAAAAGTGAAGAAGTATACCAAAACGAATTACATATCTGGAGTGGCAGACACGGAAACATGTTATGCCAGAAGATGCCACTAAACCTGTATTTCTGGCATACTTTCAAGAACTGGTAAAGTATTTTCTATGTTTCTCTGTAGATTTGGTAGTAATTGTGTCAGTCAGCAACATATACCTAGTCCGAATTCCTTACGGACTAAATGGTCTATGCTAAAATCGATGGTGACTATACATGAGAAACAAGATAGGTATCACCAGTTTTCTAAAGACCGCTCCTAATGAAATTGAAGGGGCAAGTGGAAGGAGGAGTTATGTTACAAATATGTGTTTGTGAGAAACATAGGTTTTAGTAAAGTTAGCTTCCTCGATGTTTAATGTAACTTAGCCCCTTCTACCACTGTGTATCTGCTCAGATATGAAGAATAGAAGAAAATCCTGACGAGGCAAGTTACATATGCACGTAACACCCATGACAAACGAATATTTTCAGAAAACTTTACTTTACCCCTTCGTTCACTTGCCCCTTCAATTCATTTGTTGCATGCGGTATTTTTTTTTCTTCCTTTCCTTTTCATGTGTATTCATTTCCTTTTTTTGTTGTAGGTGAGAAATAAGTAATACCTATAATAAACTCATATGTATGTTCAAGAGTGGCGATGCAATTCTTCACATGTGTAATGTTTGACATTTTACTTATTGGTTGATACCAAAATTGAAGATGATACAATTCACTAGAATAATGAATAAATTGAAGTTGTACATAATATTAAAGTTCTTTCAGAGATTCAGTTGTCTCTAATTGGAGATGGCAATTTATAGTTAAAAATATCTGAACTAATATATAGCAAGCCAAGAAAATAGTTTAGTAGAATCCTCCAGAATAAGAAAATATGTTTATCTCCCTGAGAACAAACATGTACCTCCTATATAAGCAAGCATTTTTCAAACTTGATTTCCTAAGAAAGAGATTTATGGAAATCTTCACATATTAACGTTCATTTTCAACAAACAACAGTATAATAGATGAAATGAAAAACGACTTCAATCATTTTTACAATTCACCAAATAATTAAAAGTTTTCCTTGCTGGGAAGCTTCTTTTTGCTGAAATATTAACCACTCCTTCACGGTGATTACTTCACTGGAACTCATTTTCAATACACCCTGAAAACGCACTAACACCAATATCTATTTTTGAGTACATTGTTGATATTCCTGAGCCGGAATGAGATATCATCATTACTACATCATAGATTTCACAAATAGAACTCAGCATTCACATCAATTTTTTATTTTTCACATACTTTATATGGAAGAGGGAGCAATAGAAGATGCTGCAAGTAATTGGATAGCTTCTTTCGTTTAGAGAGCGGAAATAGTACGTATTAATACAAAAGAATAATAACATTTCTGTTATAAGCTCTAATACTCTGAGTATGAGTATTGGTGTGTCGCAAGGTTCTGTTTTGGGTCCAGGGTTGTCCACTATGTACGTCATTGAAATCAATTATAACAAGATGAAGAATATTTTGCGGATTCTACAGATGACACTATGTTACAGTCTCTGATGAAAATATAAATAGTCTGAAAGAAAAATGTTTTGTTGCAATGGTGTCTATTCGTAGTTCGACCAAATATTTTTTCACTTCAATTCAAAAAAAAACAAAATGATGTATTAAACCTAACATTCAACAACAAAAATCAATATTAAGTCACAATTCCTTCTGTATGAACCTCGATCAACAATTTTTTTCGAAGAAACTTATCGCTACCTGAATTGACCTATTCTGCAAGAATAAATATTCCCAACAGTAGCTCTAGTGAATTCGTCAGGTCCATAAAACGCATACCGAACGTAATAAATGGGTTCATTGTCAAGCTGGAAAATTTATGGCTCTTGCCTCGACCTTCTGTCCATAGAGGGCTGTGTAAATAAGTTGAAGCGTGCCAGACCAACAGTTACAGTGCAGAAACGGTGATCATCACAACGTGGTCAATTGGGAATACCGAGTGAGGCAGAAAGTCCAAGTTTTCCTTAGTCGAAATAAAATGTTCTAATGAGGGTACATGTGCTACGATGGCAAATAATCATATCAGTTTTAGTTCTTTTTTTTATACAGGTAGGACTACGAGGTCCGGAAATGTCTGGTAAAGTCTGTTAATTCATGTAACAATATGTGTATGTATTATTTCCTTGAATAAACATTATTATTATTATTATGGCATCAAAAACGTATTAAAACTTGAATATTGATTGTATCTCTTCTTGGGCTGAATATATTTATTTTAAAAAGGCGATTGAAAAGGTTATTGCTTTTGAACTGAAGTTTCCATATCTTCATTTGTCAGGTGATTATCCTCATGTTTCTGTTTTTGGTTAACGTTAACCCCCTGTAACGTACTGATATCAATTTACTTTCAACCTTTTTCATTGGAATATTTGGTTTCCCAATGTATTTCGGTCAAGATATTTAGGAGAATGATTTCACTGTACTTTGGGTAAGATTAGATTATCTCAATTTATACAAAACTTGCTTGTAGAGAAAAGCGTATTTAATGTATGTATTATTATTATTATTAAATAGGTATGGATATCCAACAACTGTACGTCTAAAAGTTGAATACTCTACCTCCAGAGGTATGGTGATAGCCACAAGTACAGTTAGATATGAGCAACTTCACGCTTTATTGAATCACAGCGGGTTTTCCTATAGCGGACACTATACTGCTTACTGTAAGCATCCATATTCAGGCACGTGCACGAGTATAACGATTCTCATGTTTCCCCGATTCTTCCAGAGTCCTTGATGAGCGGAAGACCATATGTACTCTTCTATGAGCAAGATGGTAGTTAATCACTCCTTTGAGATTATATTTAGTTTTATTTTATACATTTTATTATTGTTATTGTTTATTAAATATTTAAATAAAAAAAAAACAGTTTCAAGAATTGTTATGACATTTTTCAACACTCAGAGAACATGATGTGATAATGCAGTTTATTCTTATTTTTCTTTATTATTTTGCTTTCATTTCTTTTCCCCTTGTATTTAAATAAATAAATTGATAAGTATATAAATGAATTAGGTATGAAAAATAATTTTATTTCATTCAAAAACCATCACAGACAAATTTCACAATTAATACTAATTCCTCCAAATCCTGTTTTCCACAGAAATCTTTACATTTTTATACAAGTTGGGTTTAAAACAATGGTTTCGAATCTTCCTTGGCAGAGAATTTTCTAGCTATACAGGAAAGCAACTGGATCACTTGTGAACTTTCGATAAATAAAAGTATGCATTGTATAAAACATTGAATGAATACTCAAACAACCAACATCACAGTCCCATGCCTACAAAAATGAGTTATAATCTATTGAGGAATTCTAAAACTCTTTTACACAAAAGTGTATTCAAAACAACGTGAATTAATCCAAGTCTTCCTGGAAAAGCGTAAATGACGTCTGCAATCGATTCAAACCTGAAACAAATTCAGACAAAATTATATCAACCAACGGTACATATTTTCATTTAAAAAAATACGACTCTGATATTTTCAATAAATCTACGTAGTTTGGGTGAAACATGCGCAAGTAAAATAAAATTTTTCTTTAACTGTAGGAAAAATCAATGAATTTTTATCTCACAGAAACTGGAAAACTTCACTAGGTGCATTATTATAAAACTGAAACTGGAAAAAAGAAAGGTTAGAAATAGTAGCCACTTTGACCATTTGATAAACTGATATTTCAAAAATAGTAATTTTTGAAAATAGTTTGGAATCATGAGACTGCTATTCAAGAATTGTAGAAAGATGTAAATGATCAATCATATTGATACCGCCATCGAACAAAGCCGTAACTAAAATTACAGCTATTTTCAGTTATAGGTGTAGGCGTATTCAGCTTAAAGAACTGATGCTGACGATAAAAAAGCCGTATCTCTTGACCAAGTAGTTACGAAGAAATCTACTTGAAAAAAGTTGTATTTCGACTTAAATATTGGAAAAAAAAATTCAGTATTTCCAGAAATATGATATAAAATGAGTTATGTCTTTGTTCGTTGGAAGTGTCGATATACAGTGCCCGTCTAAAGTCCGTTCCCCCCCTACTAGTTTTTGAACCACCTGGTATATCGCAACTAAATTTGGAGGGCTTTAATAGGAGATAAAAACCTACTTTTTCATGAAAAAATTAAAGCCAAAAGTTTCAAAATGGTGGCTGAGCGCCATCTTCAATATTTTTTTTAAATTTGCTCATAATTCTCAACAGTTTGCTCTGATACACTTTACTCCTAAATTGGATTCTTTTCGAAATATTAACGTTTGAAAGGTGAAATTTTGTTCATTTCAAATCCAACCAAAAACACTAATGTTGCTTTCAATCCAGTGTGCATTGGAGAAAATCGTCGCGGTAACGTCTTGTTTACTGTCAAATTAACTGTAACTGTCAAATAGTCCGTTGATCGCCTCAATCATTTTATGAAAAGTGTGATCATGGCTCGTAGTTTAGACGATAAATTTGAAGCAGTTTTGATATTTGGAGAAGCTGGGAAGAATTATCATCTAGCAGTCCGTATGTTTAATGATAAATTTCCCGAGAATCCTATTTCAAGGATATATTTGCGCAAACTTTTAAATAAGCTCCAAGCAACTGGTACGCCGAAAGATGCTCCAAGATCGGGAAGACCGCCTCTTTCAGAAGAAAAAAAGGTAGAAATTGTTGCTGAAATGGTAATCAATCCGACTCAGTCGACGTCTGCAGTTGCTGAGTCCTGTGGAGTAAGTTCAAAAAGTGTCCAAAGAGTCCTAAAAAAAGAAAAGTTTCATCCCTATAAAATGAAAATCCTGCATGCTGCTGCTGCTGCTGAATTTTGTGAATGGTTAACAAGAACAATTGAAGGAGAACGGGGCTTCCTAAAACGTGTATGTTTCTCAGACGAATGCACGTTTTTTCTTAATGGAAAAGTCAACAAACAGAATGTACGATACTGGAGCGATACTAATCCGCATATTTTCAGAGAGGGACATACCCAGTTTCCTGAAAAGGTGAATGTTTGGGCGGGGATTTTAGGCAATCGCGTTGTTGGGCCGATTTTCATCAGAGGCAATCTTCTTCTTTACAAAAATCTTTTAGAAACTGAAATTGAACCTCGAATAAGGCAAATTGTATTGAACAACCAGAAAGAGTTTGAAAATCGTGAAATCATATTTCAGCAGGATGGGGCACCTCCCCATTTCGATCGCATGGCTAGAGACTTCCTCGATACTAACTTTCCTGGGCGATGGATAGGTCGCAGGGGAACTACAGAGTGGCCACCAAGATCTCCGGATCTTACACCTCTAGATTTTTTCCTTCGGGGGTATCTGGAGTTGAAAATCTACGCCAATTAATGCCAAACAATAGAAGAGTTAGAACGCAGAATAATAGATACATGTGAAGAAATAGATGAACAGACTTTCATCAACGTGAGAGAAGCTATTTATAATAGGGCACTTTATTATCAAGATTTAGGAGGGGGCCACTTCGAACACTTGATAAAATAATTGTTGGGGTTGAATAAAAGAGTTATTCAAAAATAAAATATAATTTTTAACCTAACTAATTTGTTTTGATTGTGAATTTACAGAACGCATTCGTAGGCTTCGAGATTTTCCAGTAAGCGGTGCTGTTTATCCTTAATAAACTCTCTTTACGCATCTTATTGGTCGAAATAATTAAGAGGTTTAACTACAAATTAATAACAACGTGTAGTTAGCAAAACGTTTCACAGGAAGTGACCAAAATCCATACTTCATTTCATACAGGAATGTCACATTTCAAACGTTAATATTTCGAAAAAAATTGAATTTAGGAGTACAGTGTATTACAGAAAACTGTTGAGAATTATGAGCAAATTTCGAAAATGGAATAATATACGGGGTGTTCTATTTGAAAAAAAAAATTGAAGATGGTGCTCAGCCGCCATTTTAAAAGTTTTACCTTTGAGTTTTTCATGAAAAAGTTGGTTTTTATCTCCTATTAAAGCCCTCCAAATTTAGTTGCGATATACCAGGTGGTTCAAAAATTAGTAGGGGGGGAACGGACTTTAGACGGGCACTGTATACACAAATGTCACTTAAATAATAAAGAAAATTTTCCAAATCTGTATACTAAGTTTTTTTAGAAAGGTGTCTAAGTATCGAAATGGATTCAATTAACTACTGTATTATATGTTAAAATATTTATAGCACACTAGATAGAAGTGGACCATTTTTATAACTTCCTCTTTACTTTCTAAAGCCTTCGATATCGTAGGTATATCACAGAAAACTACTCGACAAACTTGGCAATAATTATGAAATAATAGGAGATAATTTTCGGACATTATAACGTCTTATTACAATTTTTTTTAACGACCTTACTGATGATGACTGTGGAGTACTTTTTGGGATTTAGGTCTCAGATTAAAGAAAACGATATTTCTTGAAAGCCAACGTAAGTAAGTATATTTATTGGTTACTGATAGTAGGTGTGTGTTACATACGGAGTACCACAAGGAAGTGTCCTCGGCCCAGTCTACTCAATTTTTAATAACCAGAGGTAGAATTTTAAACTGCATTTCGGTTTATGGAAGAAGGAAACTACAAGATTAAGTCAATCAAAAACTCAATGAATAAATGGTTAGGTACCTATATAATATTCTCCAATCGAAACAATAAATGGTCGATCATTTTATTTGTTTTTTTTTCAAAAATTTTTATTTCCGTCAACCGGTCCCTAAATTACACACACACATTTTTACTTCATTTGTTGGTGAATATACTTTCTTATTTTTCATTTTCAAGTCCACCAGAAGTTCAGCGTAATTACAGATACTCATTGGAGAATTAAGTAACGAAATACGTTATTTCTCTAAAAGACAAAGTTTCAGTTTTGCTTCGGAGGCAAGGAACAGTTTAGATAGACACATCGAAAAAAACAAAGATATATTTGAAAACCAATAAAAGTGTGGAAGTCTATGAATCAATATGGGGTACCACTTGTCCTAAGTTTTACATTGGACAAACAGGTGGAACCTTCCGAAAACGAATAACGAAACATAGAAAAAGTTTAGGGAACGGGTAAACAAATTCAACTTCTTGCACCCATTTATTAACGAAAAATCATACTTCCCAATATAATTGAAGTTTTTTATGCTGAAAATAAAGGTATGAAACTGATTTTTCATGAGGTTGATATACTGATAAGTGAAAAAACTCAAAACTTGATTAAATATCAGTATTAAGGAGTTATCAACTTGAATTTGGGAAAAAATATCTATGCCTTCGTACAAAACATGTCCTGTCTCATGATTTTGTGAATATAAGTATCAAGGATCGTTATCATCGAGCAATTTTCGATGTTTTGTTACATCATGTTAAAAAGCGTATAAAACGCCAACGATATCCCTAAATTGCGACACACTATAAAATGTTCATTAAAAATAATAAACATGTAATAAAACAATGAAGTGTATAGTCAACGACCTGGTGACAAGAAAGCAGCGATCCGGTGACGTCACTCACCCCTGCGTGGAGAATGATAGATGGCGTCGGTTAGGAGATCGCGCAGCGGCCATCACTCAAATCAATTCGTTCCTTCTTACGACTAATAGCGTGGCGGCATGGCAGCCTTGATCGTGGAAGCATTGCGTTTGCGGATGGAGTAGGTTAGGCGATTTTTGGAAAGCGTGGAGGAAATGTATTTGATTTGAGCGCGCTTCGTTCGACTGATAGCTGTGTCTAAGGGTCGAATTTTATCAAACTTAATGGTAAAAACCTCATATCGATATCTGTCATCGATTCTGAGTTACAGCATGTTTTTCGAAAATGTGCATTTTCGAAAAGTTGCTTTAACTTTTTTCCTGTCGAAAGGACCCCGCACCATTCTTATGGGTTTCTGGGTCCCGGTGGAATTGGCTGAAACTATAGTATGTTATTCTTTTCATTATCCTGATCAAAAGTTCCCATGGGCCCAACTCAATCCTATGACTAGTTTTCGAGATATAGCCCCTCAAAGGTGTGTGATTGTGTAAGACGACAAAACATTCCTTTGTGTATCTGTACCTCAGAATGAATTTTCCAGTATAAATTGTACCTTCACAATCATTTCTTTTGATGAATACTTAAATTACTTGAATACGGACTACAGGGTGTTGACTTAATTCAGGACAATATACTTCATCAGCGTATATAGCAGAACATGTTAGTGATTTTACTAACGAACTATATAATCCAAGTGCTAATATACCAAGGGCCATTGTTTATATTGACGGAACCTACTCATATATTCATAAGAGTTCAAACTTTCGAGCACTGAGACAGTCCTACAGTGTACATAAAGGTTGTCATTTAGTAAAACCTGCCCTGATTGTAGCTCCAGATGGCTATATACTTGCAATTCAAGGCCCCTATTTTGCAGACTCGCGCAATAACGATGCGCAAATGTTGCGTAATGAGTTAGAAAGTGATGTGAACGTTATGATGGAATGGTTTCATGAAGGTGACATTTTTATTGTGGACTTAGGATATAGAGATGCCATACCACTACTTGAAGGCTTAGGTATTTCCTATAGAATGCCAGCACATCTTGAACGTGGATGTCGCCAATTAACAACAGAAGAAGCAAATGAGACGCGACTAGTCACAAAAACAAGATGGATAGTTGAAGCAAGAAACGGTCATTTCAAATCGCTGTTCAAGTTTTTTGACCATATAATCGCAATGCCACATGTACATCACCTTGGTGAACTTTACCGGATATTTGGAGCAATAATAAATAGGTATCATCCACTTTTGTATACAAGAAGCCAATGCTGAATTAGCGACAGAACTTTTGGAGAGGTCAAGGAGTATTAATATCGTACAAGCAAGAGTCGAAGCACATATCAGGTTCATCTAGCACCATCTTACGTTCAAGACAAGATGCAACGCGAAGGACAAGAAGACTTTAAGTTAGATACTCTGATAAATGAGGCTGTTTTTTTGAGGGTGCGAGTATTTTCCCGATTTCGTAATGCAACGAAATATCAGCTATGGATTGCATTTTGCCAAAACGATGATGAGCCAATTTTGGGGTATTACTGTAGGTGCAGATCAGGTGCCAGAACACTTGGCTCATGTGCACACGTTGCGAATGTTTTATGGTTTTTGGGTTACGCAAAACATGAGCACAATATTCATTACCCCTCAACACATTTATTGAATTCTGTGCTAGACGCTGCGAATAGACCAGAACAGAATAATCCTAATTTTTTATACAGACTTATCAATTGATTTTCATACGATGGGTCATTTAAGAGAAGAATTCACAAATATTTTTTCCTATTTCTATTTATTCTTTGTTCATTGTGCAAGGATCTAAATAATTATTTGGTTTAATTTTTTGTTTGCTAAACGAAAATAAAAGATATAGTCAATAAAGGTATTGAAGTTGTTATTGTCATGAATTCAGTCAACACCCTGTTGTTCGTGTTCAAGTAATTTGAGTATTCATCGAAAGAAATGATTTTAAAGGTACAATTTACACTGAAAACTCATTACGAGACACAGATACACAAAAATATGTTTTGTCGTAAGTTCCTACTTACACTCATAGGTTTACAAAATCACACCTTTGAGTGGCTATATCTCGAAAACTAGTCATAGGATTGAGTTGGGCCCATGGGAACTTTTGATCAGGACAATGAATAGAATAACATACTATAATTTCAGCCAATTCCACCGGGACCCAGAAACCCATAAGAATGGTGCGGGGTCCTTTCTTGTTTCTGAGAAAACATTTCCAGAGTACTTTTTTACGTATAATTCAATGGTGTGAGTAACATAAGATATCCATAGTTCTTGATAAAACAATATGTTTTTTGAATGAGACACCCTGCATATTTCAGTAGAGCTTTGAATAACCTTTCCAAAAATATAGCACACTTGATGTCTTGCTAGAGTCATCTTTGAAATACAGAGCTTTTAGGTTTTTTCATGTAGACTTTGAAACGCACACTTAGAACAAAGTAGGCTTTGGTAGACGCGTTGATGATGTTTATTGGTAGCTGTCAAATTTTGATTCAAGCAGTAAAGCCCCTTGTTGATTCGTGGTTTCTGTTCAATTTTCAAACACATTCGCAATGCACTATGAGAATTATGAAAAATGGGATATGATAGTCTATTTCATACAAACCGGGGAAAATGCAGAAGCAGCAAGCAATTAGTCTCAAGAGAGGTTTCCAGAAAGAAGACAACCTTTTGGAGACATTTTCGCAAGGTTGCGACACAACCTAATTGATGGTGGTCAATTTGAAAAGAAACGGCATGAATCAAATAGGAATGAGCAGTTGGAAGGAATAATCGTTTTAGGAGCTGTTGAAAATATTCCCAAAACGTCACGCGAAATTTGAAAATATGAAGAGGCCTACTCCGAACTAACGTTAGGCGAATTTTGAGACAGCACAAATACAAACCATATAGGACCAGAAGAGTTCATAAACTCAGACCAGGAGATTTTGAACGCCGCATGGATTTTTGCCAGTAGATTCTGGAAAATTGTAATAAAGAGCGTGATTTTTCGTTAAACTATATTTGGACCAGACGAAGCTTATGTGAGTTTATGTGAGCAGTATACTTGGATACAACAGAATCCTCATTCTGTTGTGGAGCAGACAAGTCAAGGAAGATTTGAATATAGTGAATGGGCAGGTGTTTCCAGGGATAGAATTATCGGCCCGATCATTTATAATAGCACTTTCACATCTCAGAGGTCTGTAGAAATTTTAAGGCAAAATATTGAACTCCTTGTTGATGAATTGCCACTAATGGAGCACAGATAAGTATAGTTTCACCAAGACGGGGCTTTGCCTCACAACACTGTAATTGTCACCAAATTTGGCAGCAAATTTTGGTAATAATTGGATAGCCAACCAAGGACCCAACCGTTGGCCGGTCAAGTTACCTGACCTAACGCCTATGGACTTTTACCTCTGGAGAAGGTTGAAAGATCTTATTTTTAAATTGCTGACCGATTCTAGATACGAATTGGAACTAATTAATTCGGCAAAATACGTTCAGAAAAGGTGTCGCCTGTATGTAGGAGAAGTCGGTAGACATTTTGAACATCTTATTTGAAGAAATATATATCATTGTTTGTTCTTTATCATTATTATTATTATTGTTGGAGTTTCATTCATTAGTAGTCTATATAGTAAAATTTAATATCAGTATTATTGAAACTATGAGTTTTAATTACTACTATGAAAAGCTTTCTCAACATTTGATAGCTACTACTGAACAATTTTTTCCATTTTATCACCGCGTCGTTCAAAGCCTACTTGTTCAAAGTGTGTCTTTTAAAGTCTACATGAAAAAACCTAAAAGCTCTGTATTTCAAAGATGACTTAAGTAAAACATCAAGTGTGCTACATTTTTGGAAGGGAAATTTTATGCTCTATTGAAATATGCAAGAATGTACTCCAAAAAAAATATTTTTCTATGGATATTTAAATTGAAAAAATAAGTTACTCATACCATTGCGTAAAAAAGTGATCTGAAAATGTTTTCATAGAAACACGAACTTTTTGACAGAAAAAAAGGTACAGCAACTTTTCGATAACGCACATTTTCGAAAAATATGCTGTATCTCAGAAACGATGATAGATATTAATATGCGGTTTTCACCAAAAAAATTTAATAAAGTTGGACCCTCAGACACAGCCATCGGTTTTCATCTGTTTAGTTTGAAAACAGGACTTTCCCTTTAAAAGTGTCCAATTTGGCCCACTCTGTACATGTAAAAAATTAATAAAATGTTTTCAAAAATTATCTTGAAAAAGGTGTATTGAAGAAATATACATATAAAATATTCTTGGCAAAGATTGGTAAACTTCCTAGAGAACAATAAACTGCTAACAAAATTCATCCTTATGGAAAATAGCTTTCGGATAAATTTCTTGAATTTTTGATATGTTGTAAATTTTGACTTTCTCAGCAAAAGTGTCCATGGGCAAAAAAAATCTGCCGACTAATTTTCGATATACATATCAAAGATGGGACGTGAGGCTTTCCGTTAAGAATTTTCAACAATCCGGAGAATTGGCAAAACTCCTATCTATCTAGAATACTCTGTCTCAATGATGGTACAATGTCACCTTGATTTCGAATCTATTATCCTTATTCGTTTTGTGCTCTACAACAGTGTCAAAAAAAGTCCAATTTGAATAATTTTTAATCATCCAGTATGAGTTCTCTGGTGACAATTGAAGATTCAGTTAAGCCTGTGTGAAGTTTGGAAAGCAGCAGGTCATGTGCAGGGGTCTTTATCGATTTGGATACCTTAAGTCACAGCAGGCTTTCATCGAAAGTTGATGACATAGATATTCGAGGCCCTACACTCTCACTTTTCGAAAAGTACCCAGAAAATATAAAACAAGTGGTTAAAATCAGCAATACGATTAGTAGCAAGAGAAAAATTACTTTTGGAATACCACAAGGAACGGTATTAGGCCTCATGTTAATCCTAATTTATATGGATGAACTCCTAACGATGAACCGCCATCGATCGATAAAAGGTAATTAAATGAAAGCTCAAAAATTATTGTAAATAAAAATTGTTTTCAGAAGCGCAGTACGGCTCAAGAAAAAAAATCACAGACGAAGCGATAAAGATTTAACTAGGAAAATATACAAAGCTATCACGCTATTCTGCTAGCAGGCTTGGAAGACCTGGGAGTAAGAAGTACAACACATGACCTTTTCAAATCGTATCTAGCCAACAGAGAACAATAAAGGTAAATAAGAAGCAAATTATAGTATGTGGAGTATCTCAGGTAACGGTTTTGAGACCTTTACTTTTCAATTATATTTAAACATGATGCAAAAGAGATTTCAGAGAATTCCTTCTTCACTAATGTAGGAAAAAAGCTAGCGAAAGAGATTTTAAAAGGTATTAACTATAAAGAAATGAAAACCTCGATCGATTCAATATTTCTCTTTGCCAGCGATTCAAACGAGGTGATGATATTTCTACCGCGGTTTCGTCTTTAACACCATTTTCAATTGATACTTGTTTAAAAATTCTTAGAAATATTTCATTAGATGATTCTTACGCAGTCACTTGAAAAAATTATTTCAATATGATAGGAACAACAATTACAATAGTAATGACATCAAACGTAACAAAAGAGGCTGAGAATATGAACAAAGTAATATATTATATCGAAAAACTTGGTAAAATCTATCTGCGCTTGTCCATATCATTCACAAGATTTGTCTTCCTGCTACTTGATATCTTTTGTTTTCAAATATGAAAAGAGTCGATTGCCCTGAAGAAATTGTCATCAACTAAAGAGATCATCGCCGAAATGTCGAAGAAATTTTACTCTTTGAAGATCTTCAAGAAGTTAGAATACCGTTCGGTGAAGTATATCCAAAACAGCTGCTCAAAGGTCTTACTCTTACCTCGCACCGAAACTGTACAACAGCATTCCAGGAAACATGAAGTCTCTAGTCAATATAAATCAGTTCAAATACCAACTGAGGAATCACATAATTCAAATGGGTAGAACTGTGAATCATTATTTCGATAATTGAATTAGTCAATTTTAATACACTACGTTTGAATAACTACTAAGTACTCATACTTCTATTCTACTCATAGTATTATTTTATTAAACTAACCAAATTTTTAAACATATACCTCTATATATTTCATGATTTTTTTATTATTACATTTTATACCTAGCTATTATTACCCAAATATTTTTCATTCCTAATTCTCGACCCGAAACAAGTGTGTATACACTTTTCGGATTTGTGCTTTGTTTCACAAATATTATAAACTTTGTATGTTGTATTGTATCTTTATTATTGTATTTTTTGTGTGATTATTATATTATTATATGTATGCATAGGGGTATGTTGAGAAATGAATAAATGTCTTGACTCAATGTACTTAGTTTTTCACTTTTCACTCCACTCTCGTGTATTGTTGGACCTATTCTATTCTAAAAGCCAGATTTGGGAAAACCACTAGGATTTTCCAAATCATCAAGAACCTATCTGTTACCGCTTGAAATAAAATGCAACAGTTGATAAAAATTAATATCTACAAATTTTAATTTAATGAAGACTTTCAATAATGAGGATTTATGTAAATTCAACAGCACTTTTGAGGTTATCCGGAAAATTACAAAAAATGCTATGCATGAATCCGTTTTTCGAGAATTGCAATGAACATAAAAACCTGTTACATAATAATATTAAGCCTATTCGAGGAACAATCTGTATAATTAATTATAGTCATTCAAAGAACACTGTCTCTAGTTGTGCAACAACCAACAACCTTTTGTTGACTTTGGACCATATAGTCTCGCACTGCACTTTGTAACACACAAAAAGTGCTACTGGAACATCGAAGAAAAGATCAACGCAAACTCTAAACTCACCAGGGTCGGATTCAGGCCGTCGGTAAACGGAATTCAAACCGAACCATTATGCACATATATAAATATGTAGGACCAGAGGAGGATTTCCCGAAAGGATCTTCATCTGGTACCTGTAGAGATCAAGCTGATGTTGAGTAGGATTCTGTGATATGTTTCTCATCTTGAAATATTGTAAAATTACACGTTATTTATCACAAACTAATGGCATGTATTCTGGCAAGCTTAACGTAGATGGCGCAATTGTTAGTGGAGGTCAGATTGGAGTAGTTGATAAGTGTATAACGGACAAGTTAACCTACAAACTGACGTTTATGCACCGATTCCATCCACTCATTTTCGTATCAACTGTTCTTTACGGCTGGAAGTTTTTGCTTTTCCTTTTTTCAATTCATAAATGAGGCTTTTTACACTTATACGGCCGTATTTATCCATAAAAGCAACTAATTAAAGAGTTATTGTATATTATCACTTGTTATTACTGTCACTCATGACCTCCACTCACACTAGCGCTCTCTGGCGGGAGCGATATCGTCCATGCCTGCCATTGTTCATTCCCAGAAAGGGTGATGAACTTTCATGGCTTTCAAGCCAATAAAAAAAAAACTACGTTAGATGTCTATATTGAGAGATGTACCTAAAAATTGATACGGTAATTATTTTGCTCCACTCGATTGTTAGGGTGATTTTCCATAAGTACAGGTACTTTACCCTGTTTTATCGTTATTACAACATTAGATATGTTATAAAAACTGACCATGAACTCAATTTACAGAAAAAAAAATGTTTGGGTGATATACACTGTGAACAACTATATAATGTTAACGTTTTCCTTCTAGAAGTACTGTAAGTTATTGACTATTTTAAGGATAAAAGGCTCGTCAACAATGATCACCTCAAACCACAATTTCTCACAAACAGTGTGATCTGAACGAAACTGTTTAAGAAGGTTAACTTTTGAAAAATAATTCAGTAAAATTGACATCAAGGACTCAAAGAACGGGTTTCCATAATTTGTTCTATATGACTTTTGGGCATTCAGTCGTGCATCCATTTTCCATTGGATCTTGACGTTTCTCCAATTCAAGCGGTTGGCTTCTTCAAAAGTTACAAAAATACCATACTAACACTGGGCTGGTATTCTAGATCTTGGGTTGTATATAACTAAGATTTAGAACACCATATGAAAAGCATATCAGATTGCAGACTCTGTGGAATCAGCGGAAAATAAAGCAAGAAGTGTGATCACAGAAGGTAATGTTAACAAAATACATCAGTGCTGGAGAACTGACACGCAAAAGTTGGTCAAATTATCAGTCTTCGTCAGGTCCAAGGCATCCAAAGTCAAGTAAATTAAGTTATAAAAGGTATCTTCCTGGTCACCAGGACAATAATAAATGTCCTGCAGTAAATTGAAAGTGCTACGCATGTGGCTGAGTGAGGCATACTGGGAAGTCTCTACTTTGTAGAAATAGAGTCCACGATCTACAAAAAGATTAAGCTGCACAGGAAGAATTTTAACTTTATGATGATGGTTCAGACACTGATCACTGGGTTCTACCGATACCCAATGACAGTATTGCAGGTCTTAGCAAAAGTAAGTACTTCGCAGTACTTGATTTAAAAAGCTCTCATCAACAGCTTCTGATCATTGATTCTTCAGAGGAATTTTTCACGATCAACACCCACTTTGGATTATATCGGTTCAATAAGCTAACATATGCGGTTAATTCGGTTCCTGCTGTATTTCTATCTGTTATGGGGTCAGTCTTAGCAGGTTCACCAATAGTGAGTGCTAAAAATGTTTATTTTTTTAAGGCTCTGTGGAATTTTTGGTACATTTCATCGATTCATAGGGTATTCATCCAACCAAAGAAAATGTAGAGCGTATCGAGAATGCACCTTCTCCAACTAGTCTCACCCAACTTAAATCCTATTTGTAGTCCGGTCTATTTAGACATTCGAAGTTACCTAAATTCCCACCAAGCTGAAAATCGATAAGATTGTTTAAAATATCATTAAAATCAAAATTTGAAATTTTATTCAAGGTCAAAGGTAAAAAAAATGAGTTTTTCGCGATTTTCAGCAAAACGCTAAGATTATCATAAAAATATTTGAAATAAAAATTGTAGATCATAAAATTATCTACAAAAAATTAAAAAATACTTTTTTTTCTACGAACCACCGTTTTTGAGATATATCGATTCAAAAAGTTGTAAAAGTTGTAATCGTCATAATATGCACACGTTTCCTTGCCACCTATGAGGTAGTGTACTTGGCGCGTTTTTTTTTGTAGTTTCCCCAGTAGGCCTATTCCACGGGTCAGTTTTGATCCTGTTTAATTTGAAACTATTGAAAAATACTGGATATTAGCAAAGATTGAAAAGATAAAAGCAATTTAATTTAAAAAAAAGTAGTGAAATTTAATCGTCCGAGTCGTAACTTCAAAACAACAACAAAATCTTCTTCTTGTTCTTGATCTTCTTGTTCTTGTTCGTCATGTTCTTGTTCTTCTTGTTCTTATTCTTCTTCATCTTCATCCTGAGTGCATGTAAACTGCGTTAATAGCGATGTATCGCATGTTGCCTCGTTAGAATCAAACGGATCCTCTACTGTTGGTGATTCAATATTAGAGCACAACCGGTCTTGACAATGTGTACATGCCGGAGAACAGAACAGTCAGACTTTTTTGCAACCACATTTAGCACTGCATCCCTTTTTGCAGTTGCAAAAAATCGAGTTTAGCATTTTTCGGGCGCAGGTGGAAATTAAGTGTGCACTGGTTCTAATAAATTGTTGACCAACTTCCAACCCCAGTCTGTAGGGTCTAGCTGATAACCAAGCCACACTTGAACGTGGTAATATACCCTAAAAAGATGTTGATGAGCAGCAACTGAGGTTGGAGGAAGACAAGCTAATTGTACTTGTTTTTTACTTTTGGTGTTTTTAACGAAACATGCATATCTATACTTATCTAAGCAGGTAGTTTTTTTAGGAGCTCCGTACATAGAAAGAAGAAAGCGAATGCCGTTAGTAATAATTTCTTGTCGAGTAGAACTACTATTTGTGAAAACTTCAGCACATTCAATTAAATTTTGTTTCTCAAATAGTTTGAAGACTGTTATTTTACCCCTCCTGTAAAATGCAGATGTCGTATCACAGCCAGTTATTGCGTGTAAAAATAGTACATGATTTTGACACTTTGCAAAAGTAGATAAACTTTTTGATGAATACATTTCCGATTCTTCACCAACAACAATAGTTGTATTTGTCAAATTGAATTGCTCAATTGCTGTTTCAATTATCAATACATCAGCATCATTATTAGCTTGTCTTACCAATATATTTTCATGCATATTATAACGATTACAACTTTTACAACTTTTTGAATCGTTATATCTCAAAAACGGTGGCTCGTAGAAAAAAAAGTATTGATTAATTTTTTGTGGATCTACAATTTTTGTTTGAAATATTTTCAGGATAAAACTTACCGTTTTGCTGAAAATCGCGAAATACTCATTTTTTTACCTTTGACCTTGAATAAAAATTTTTCTTTATAGGGGAAAGATGGGGAACTTTCAAATTTTGTTTTTAATGATATTTCAAACAATCTTACCGATTTTCAGCTTGGTGGGAATTTAGGTAACTTTACTCTTATTTTTTGGTCTAATTGGGACTATTAAACTATTATGGTAAGTTCATACCCATGTTGTTATTCCAACTTAAACCACTCTATGACCTTTGCAAAGCTAAAAATATCTTTGTGTTGTCTGATGATCATGAAAAGTATTTTCAACACAGCGAAAAATGTTTACATCAGATGATGTACCCACTTCCTATGAGCTAACCCGACCCATCTTAATTACCTGTGGTTCTAGCAGTTATGGCATAAGTTCTGTTGAATTATTATTGTTGTTGTTGAAATTGTTTAATATGTCAACTGGCTGCAACCTTGAGTATTGAGTCATATCCAATTTATGGAGTAGAAAATTCTGTACTGATTGCATCAGCCCTTTATCAAGTCAGAAACACAATATTTTAATTTTGAGCGGGAGGTCCTTGCCATTATTTTTGGCATAAACAGATCTCACTTACTGAAATACCCCTTCTGCAGTAATAAGCTTAGCACATTCACATAATTTAATATTCAGAATTAAACCAAGGACTAGATACAACTAATTAAAAGCAATTTTTCAATATAAGACTGAACAGTACTGTGATATCAGTAAAATCATTTTACTCTGTAAACGATAATATATGTGTGAATAATATGAAAACAAAAATGTGGCAAAAAGGAAAATTAATAAAGTTACTTATTCATTGTGTTCTTTTATTTCAGTTAAGAAATATGGTGACAACTTCTCATACAAATGATATTCGATTGAATGAATCTCAGTGCAATGATGAGTTGCAAATGAAAATAAATAATCACATGATTCATCCCATTTATAATACTTAAGAAAATCTTAAAACTGCACAACCACTAATAAATAGTAACTAACCCTACTGTGCAACCTTATTATAACGTACCGCCCTGTAGTCCTTGTCTAGTATAACAGCAGCAGGAAAATCTACGGTACAACCTTCTAGCACAACCCTGTGATTGAGGGCAAGCGCTCTACCATCATGGACCACTACGGTCTAGTATTTCAAGTACGCGTGTCAGACATGACAGTTATTCAGCCCATCATGGCCTGGAGCAGCGAAGTCCTTCAAGCTTTTGAGAGCCCGTCGAATTCCTTCTTGAGTTATCGGATTGCGCAATTCATTGAGCTCTGGCTGACGAAGCCTCCTGCAGAAACCTTGAACTGCACTGGGGCTGGAGTTTCTACGTTAAATAGTTGCTACAACACGTGGAGGATCTTGGAATTAGAAACATTTATCGCAATTTACGGCAATTCGCCACACTGCGAACGTGAACGGCCTCTTGGCCGCCACGTAGTCCGCCACACACTGGACACGAGACGCGTGTTGTCTCGCAGACTAGATCTTAGCTTCCATCTTGTGTACGCGCCTCTCATGCCTCCCAATCAGTATCAGTATCCCTCCTCTAAGTTTGAGACCAAGTCTAAGCGGCGTCATACACGGCAGAGTTGATTTGCCAGTTTGCCAGATGTCAGCCTGTTGTGGAAGACTAGTGAAGTTGTAAACTCATGAAACTGTCCTTTCGGCATCTTCCAGTACGTCCCTGCGTCGGGTACAAAGTATCATAGATGTAGTAAGTATAGTGAACCGGAGTGGAACCCCGAGCCGGCAAAGAGTCAAGGGTGGCCGGGCTCGCAGCCGTCCTAGATCATCAATCATCCCGAGACAATCGCGCGGCGCACAGCTGTCGCACAGCCCGACACGCCGTCACCCACCGGCCTACTGGGTTTATATTGGAAGACTCTTCTCGTTCCCGATCTCGACTGCATCCTAACTTCGGTGGATTGCACTTCCCGAATTAAACAGTCCTCGCGCTGTTTAACGTACTGGGGACTAATTGGAAAGATGAGGGAATCTCCACGGAGGAGATTGGCACTGGAGATATGTGATGATAATAATAATAATATTTATTCACCAACATAGTAAAGCTGGAAACATGGTTATAGGGGAGTATTGGTATTGAAGTGTTGATTCGAAATTATTTCATCAAATCACAAATGACGCAAAGCGCTTTCGAGGTCAGATATTTGAAAACTAAAAGTTCGGGTTGAACCGCGTCTAGAATTTGTTGAAATTCGGCTCCGTTTCCAAAATTCAAATAGCGAACAGCAACAAATAAAAAAATATTATGTTTATCAGCATGAGAAAATTCAATTTAAAATGTTGCGAATTGATAAATTATTCTTAGCCGCCCTATTTGATTGAAGGACATGTGGATGGATGAGAAATATCATACATCTAACTATTATTTCTTCTTGGTTATTTATTAATTGATTAGTGATTAATTTTCCACGCTATCTATGTACATAGATTAGGATTTCATGAGGTTCCATTTGGGACATTTGCTAAACATCATACAATTCTCTTTTGAGCTAAAAAAACATTCTGAACGCTAGACAAATTTCATTAAAATAGAAAAGTAACATTCCATGAAAATCCAAAATAGATTTCAGGGATTTTAATTGAAAAATTTAGTGATCAATGTTTTAGCTAGTGCTTCACAGTAAGTATGAAACAATAAATGTTGGTCCAATCCTAAGAAAGTAATATATCATTTTTATCGATCGTTTCGTTATTTATTTCTGTATGTAAGTTGTTAGATTTATTATTTTGCCTGGTATGGAAGTTTATACGACTGGTTTTTGAAGCATTTAGGAACAGTGAGTGCGCACTTACAGAGTGATTCGCAAATGTTAATATTATTTTGAATTTGAGCCGAAGATTTGTCAATCCACAAGAGCGTGGAGTCGTCCGTATAAAGACAAGTTATGCATCATGCAGTTCCAGGGGTAATTCGTTTTTATAAATTGTTGTTTTTGTTATATCCGTCAACCGGTTGCACCCCTGTGTGCAACCCTCAAAAGTCAGAGACTTGTGCGAGCTAGGGGAAGACGTAGCCCTTACCTTTCAACACGGTGGTAACGCTGAGATTCGAACTCACGCTCTTTGGCTTATGAGGCGAGAACTCAACCCGCACATCACCGCGGCATATAAAGGATGAATAGTATGGGGCACAGATCCTTGGGGGACCCCTTTTCTACACATTTTCCTCTTTGTTTTTCATCTTGACTTGCTGCCTTCCGTTTAGATGAGAAAAAAATAATTCATTTAGATATCCTCAAATTCCATAGTGTTTTATTCATCAGTAGTCCATGCTGAACACAGTCAAAAGCCCGGCTGAAATCACAAAATAATCCAACCGAGCTCTCACCTGATTCCATTGAATCCAATATTTTTTCGTAGATATCATGAATTGTGGTGACTGTAGAACGACCAGTACGGAAACCATGTTGGTTGTTCAGTATTGTAGAGTTCCTTTCGAAGAAATTTAGTAATTGATTCAAGATTGCATATTCAAAGATTTTTGATATAACTGATTGAATTGTTATGGGGCGGTAGTTCTCTAGGTTTTCAGAATTTCTCTTTTTAAAGATGGGGCATTATTTCAGATTTTCGTTTTTATGTTTTTTCACAATATGCATTTGAAATAATAGAATAAGTGGGGATCTGGCGGATCTGAATCCCTTTTCTTACCTGACCACGATAATTTTTGAATAGTTTGATGTGAAAAAACGGAACAGAAATTTTTTTGAATATACTTTACGAAATTCAAATTTTTTTTAATTACTTGAAAAGATAATTGAATTATCTTTTCAATGATGTGACATTAAAATAAATTTTAGTTGATGTACCCCCCCGCGTGGATTTTTGAGCCAGGAAGAGAAGAATATACCTACTCACCCTACCCGGTTTTTTGCATCAGCCTTTTCCGGGGTAGCACGAAACAACCACCTCTGATCAAACTAGACGACAATGCAGTATCTACATTGAATGCTACCGACCGACGACATGCATAAGCTTTGCAGGAGGCATGTATCATACGTACTGCAACCACTATCGTTTGGAATACTCGGCTAACCGCTAACACCAGCGGGGATGGACACAAGCGTCTCTGACCGGGACCCTATGTGCCGCCTGGCACAAGCGCTCCCTTGCTCTGCAGCCAGCAATGTCTGTGGAGGAAGGGAGGCGGCTCTCAGTGCGTCCTCCCGACCCTTTCTCTCCCCTGGTCCCTCTTGGGCGAAGAGTTGAGCTTAGGACGGAGTTTCTGTATACTAAACGATGTGTAGACAAAATGCTAACTTTGTAAAAATAAACATTTATTTATTTTATTTTACTCACCCTGAAACTAGTAACATACAGTTACCATGGACATCTCTGACTCTAATAAAACCATCAACCCCGCACAATGAGCACTATCACCGCTACCTCACTCGCACGGTGTCATTTTTTCAATAGAATTTCCAACACTCACATCATCAATCCACTAATGACATTTCTGAACACTTTTCATAATAGAATTAGTCCGAAAATTGACGTCAGGATAAGATCTTCATGCGTGACTGGATTGGAGTGTCGTGTCAAAACTAATATGGCGGATTTTCGACCATTATATTCGGGCTTTTAATACGACATCGTTTCACAAAAAAATTCGTTGCTACGACGATAATTATGTAAATAATAAGCTACAATCTAACAAAACAAACCTAAAATCTAGAAATACATTAAAATAATAACTGCTCTCGGGAACGCTGTATGAAAGTTTGATAATTTTGTACACGAAAACGTATTTCTCGGAAAAGCGGAATTAGGCCGATCAAAAAATGCACGATTTTCAAACGAAGGAACGGAAAATAATGGCAAAACGAAAGTTACATAACGTCCAAACTCGTCATTACCCAATTCACATTTTCAGGAAGAAAAATCACTTTCAAATATGCAATCATATCCATCTAAACTGAAAAAAATTTTTTAAACATATTTTTCTGAACAAAAACACTCCTTTTACCATTTAAATGTATGGCTCTCGCAGTAATGAATAAGAGAATATTTGCAGGCTTAGTTTTTATTGAAAATTCAATGTAAATGCACAAAATTGCGTATTTGAACATAATTAATAATTCTGAACAAGGTTTCATAATGACAAATTTTGATATTGTCAGAAATAAAAAGTACTTTAGTACCAAATTCATATATTTGACACTACTCGTATACAACTGAAATATTTCAAGATTCTATTATTTATCTTTGGTTCCTTTATGAAAAATGCAATTTTTTCTAAAACAACAGAAAAAACAATTTTTCGTTTGTCGCTAACTTAACTAAAGACACACTGTATATTGTAACAATGGAGATGATGACCAGTACAGTACGAGAAAACCGTGGAATGAACCAGAACAGTGATTTTGGAAGGTTCTAGAACGTACTCACAATAAACTTCGACTACCATTATATTTCAAAATATTTTTTCGGGCATACTTTCAGAATTTTTCCTTCCGACACTTATTGAGATCATTTACAAAATGAATTCATGAGTCATCAGTAAGACTCTTCTCTATCTGTCTAAATATTTCTTGGGCATTTTCTAAGGTAGAATTTCAGAATTTTTACTAATTTCAAAATAAAATCTTTATAGTCAGTCAAACTCTTCAAGGAAGTAGATTTTTTTCGCAAAATCTATGCTACTGGAGGTGCTCTATAAGATTTGTGAGTCAAAATATTTCGTAGGGCAGAATTTCAGAATTTTTAATTATAATATTAAAAAATATATTTCTTATTGGCATAATTTTAAAATTGATTCATAAGTCAGTCAAACTCTTTGTGGAGGAAGATTTTTTGGCAAAAATCAATACTACCGAAGGTGCTCTCTAAGTTTTATCAAAATATTTTCTGTAGGGCAGAATTTCAGAATTATTACCTACCTACGCCATTTATTGAAATAATTTTCATTATAAAATCATAAGTCAGTGAAACTCTTCGTGGAGTAGGATTTTTTTGCAAAAATCTATACTACCGAAGGTGCTCTATAAAACCAATATGTCAAAATATTTTGTCTGGCAGAATTTCAGAATTTGCACTCCCGCCATTTATTGAAATAATTTTCAAAATAAATTCAGCCTATCTCTTCGTGAATGGGGATTTTTTTACAGAAATATATAGAACCGAAGGTGCTCTATAAGACATTTATATCCAAATATTTTGTCTGACAGATTTGCAGAATTTTCATTCCTGCCACTTATTGAAATAATTTTCAAAATAAATTCATGTCAGTCTAATTCTTCGTGGAGAGGTTTTTTTTATAAATTTCTGCTACCGAAGTTGCTCTATAGGACCTATCACATAGGTGGCGTGTTGGGGATGTCTCCCTGGAAATTTCTAGAATATAAGAAAGAAATGTCTAAAATGTTCTCAAATCGTCTGGAAACTACTGAATAATTCAAGAAACCTATGGATTGATGCAGAACAGAAATTCGAGGAGATTTTAGAAAGCAGTGAAAAGACTATCAAGTGAAATTCTAAAGGGTCTAAAGGGTTTGACCACCATACAGGGGGTCTGTGGGTAGAACTCCTTGGAAAGAAAAATCTGAAATATTCTCGAAGCATCTGGAAAGTGCTGGAAATTCCCATAAAACTTTAAAATGGACCAGAACAAATATCTCCAGGTTCCAGAGCATACTGAAAAAACAATCTAGTGAAATTCTGGAAATTCTAGAATATGAGAGAGGAGAGTCTAGAATGTTCTCGAAGCATCTGGTGAGTGCTTGAAACTTCGAGAAAACCGTAGAATGAACCAGAAGTGAGTTTCCGGAAGATTATAGAACGTACCAACAAGACAGTCAAGTGAAATTCTGAGAAGTTCGATTCGATCACCAATGAGGGGGCGTGATAGGAGGAACTGTATGGAAATTCCTAGAATATGATAAAAAATGCTGAAATATACTAAAAATTCAATCAAGTATAGTTATCCAATTATTAACAGGTATATTGCTGCTATAGTCTTAAAAATAAGGAACCATCGTAATAAAGTGCATTCTTCAACAAAAAACGATGACAAAGTTGTATGCATGAAAATCACAGAAGTACAATGATGGATTTATGAAAAAAATCGTGATTTCTCAAGTTTGTATATAATTTTTTTGTTGATATCTATCATAAATAAAATTGAAGCCCAGTAAACAAAATATGGCTAGATTATGTTGTTGTCAAAAATTATTTTTGAAATAGTCCAGAAAGATTCAGCTAATTTCGAGGGAAAAAAATTGTTTTTGGTATATTTTTTTGACAAATTCAAGTAGTGAAAGAAAATAAGTAATATGTGAAAGATATAAAAATAATTCTCAAATCCAAGGTAACTTTTGCCCATTATTTGTTTTTTTTTTTTTTTTCTTATGCCTAGCAATTTGAACCTGGATGATACTTTTCAATCGTAAAAGTATTGCCTCAACGTGTATTGAAATTTACAAAAATTGTACGTGTAGCTGATGTCATAAAACAATCTAAACAGAGCGGATGAGAAAATACAAAGAAATATACTGTTAGATTATACACACAAACCAAGTCAGTTACAAAATATTTTTAAGTTAGTAAATGAGGAATTTTTTCCACGGATTGGTAGAACAGCCAGCTGGATATCCAAATCTAATGCTGCTAGATATTGTGCAGTATCATCACGGGTATTGTCAAAAAGATCAACATATATTTTGAATAGTCGGAGCTGTAATTGAAATAATTTTTTCTATTTTTTGCCATTAGTATAGTAGATATTAAGAGTGGACAAGGAGTAAAATTTAGTTCGTAACATGTAACAACTTCGCTGTCAGTTTCTTTTGAGGAAACTAAACAAGCTAGCAATTTTCTGTATAGAATTGCTTATAGACAGAAGTTGAAACGATGCTTATAAGTATTGATGAAATCAGAATTCTTAGTTCTCATGAATGAATTATCTAGATCAAAGTTTTCAAAAAAAACTTCAACTGCAGAAAAATAATTTGTGATGCTCAAAATATTCGGTGGTTTCGCCTTACGGAAGGAAAAGCCAAGACTCTACCGAATAAGAAAACTACTCCAATTCAGCCTGTTTTACGGTGCCCTCTGGTGAAACACCTTTTCTTTTATTCCTGTTTCATTTGAAACAGTTATTTATGTTTAGATTTCCTTTTTGACCCCATGAAGAATTTTGAGCGAATATATTCATATCGCCTAGCAATTATTTCAATACAAAGTATCAAACTGCAGAATCTGCTCATCAATTATTTATCATTATTGAACCAAAAGTATCTAATGTTGATTGTGGAATGAGAAAAACCCCAAAAAACAAGGAAAAAAATTCTTAAATGAACTTTCTTACGTGTACCATTTATAATAATTCATATACCTTTCAGAACATCCCTCACTTGTTTCTCCGGAAAATCGTGGACTGGCCTACACCGGGAAAATCGATGTGAAAGATAGCAGACATTAAAAATGTTGCGGAGTATCGATGTCGATCATTAACATAATAGCGGAGGGTTCGATATCACTGGGAAAATAGCCCGCTGTAGAAAACAGGGAGAAATGTACACTTTTCAATAATTCTTTACGTGTATACGACGCTATATTAATAAATAATACACAGCCTTTTTTCCGTGGCACAGTATCGATCTGAAGACACACAGAGATAACATGGGTTAAGTAGGGTTTCCACGGTGGCTTTCATACACAAATTGTATGAAAGTGATGAAGGGGTTGATATGAAATAGATTCATCTAGAGCATGTTATTGTCTAAATTTATTTGGAAATAGTTCTTATTCTCACACTGCGCAATATATTCAATTTTAGCCATTACTTGTAAACTTCTAGTGACAGCTTATAATATCGTATAAGATCGTAAACAATCGGTAAAAAATAGGGGAAACTATAAGTCACGACAATAAAGTATCATAAGGAGTGCCACAAGGAAATGTTCTTGGGCCAATACTGTTCTCAATTTATATCATTAACTTACTTACCCAGAAATCGTCTGGAAAAATTTACAGCTTCGCCGACGATACAGCCATTCTCAACTCTTCTGATTCTTGAAAGAATCTGAAAAGAGTAATTGAACAAGATTTGGAAAACATTTTCAACTGGTTTAGCCACAAACTATTAACGGTCAATTTCGAGAAAACTTACTTTGTCCCTTTTGCTAGCTATGAAAATCACTTGCCAGATTTTAAAACTCTTGAGCTGAAAGTAAATCAAGTAAATGTCAAAATAAATGCAACTAATAGAATAAAATACTTTGGAATAACTATTGATTCCCATCTGAGGTGGAATTATCACACTGAGCAGGTAAGCAAAACACTCAGAATTCTCTTGCATAAATTTAAGTGTTTAGTCAAGATACTAACTCTCAAGCAATTAAAAATTCTATATCATGCTCTAGTCATACACATACTTGCGGAAGCTGGATGTCCTTCAGAAAAGAATCCTAAAAATTATTTATAAAAAGCCTCTATTATATCCATCTGATGCAGTTTTTTTTGAAAGTCGTGTACTAGATCTCAGACAACTATACTATTATTACATATTAATATATATTTACAAAAACAGGCACTTACTGAAAAATCCAGAACACTGTTATAACACAAGACAAAATGTAGGTAGTTATGCTACCGTTAGAACTATTAACAAAACAATTGCAAAAAATTTTTATACATTCCTTTCGTCGGTAATCTTCAACAAACTCCACGAAACCCATAAAAATTATCTTCTGAAAATAAATAGCCTGGAAATGTTTAAAAAATATTTCAAATCGTACATACTGCAATGTGACCGTAAAGAAATACACAAAATAATTGAACCTGTTCCCCTTGGTTGAAGTTTCCCTCATTTATACCTCATTTATACCCTTTTACATTTTTGCTTTCCTACATATTCACATTTTAACATTTATATATTCTGTATCTTATATTTTTATACTTTTATGTCTGCATAGTTTCATATTTGCGGCAGTTTTTAAACTGTTATGCTATATATACAGTGTGGTCCAACGAAAACTTATTACCTCGATTTTCCGGCTTTAAAATGAAAATGTGGAAAATCGCTCGGACCCGTCAATTTCTAATACGAGGGGGAACAACTTTTCCGCTGTTTTCATCCCCGTAACTTCAACCACCTAACGGGGGTGAGCACAACCCCTTGATTTTGAATAGGGATGCGGGGTGTTGCGATACCTCATTTTGAAGATCTCATCGTGTACCTACTATCTGACCGTAAAATTTCGCTCCAAAATATCCTGCGATAACGAAAGGACAGGTAAAGTAGTGGAAGAGTACGTACTTTTGTGATTACTTTATTAAATGCTCGAAATGGGCACCATCCACTTCCATGCAGTAATATAAGTTTTGCTGAAAACGTTCACGTACATTACTCAATATTTCTGGTGTAATTTGACGGCATTCATTAATGATCCGAGTTCGCAAATAATCCAGTGACTCAGGCTGGGTAGCGTAAATCTTGGATTTCAGGTGACCCCATAGAAAAAAGTCCAGTGGAGCCAGATCAGGTGATCTGGGTGGCCACTCAATATGTCCCCTTCTTCCAATCCAGGAGTGAGGAAAATTGTCATCTAAGAACTGACGCACCGATTGAACAAAATGAGGTGGTGTGCCATCTTGTTGGAAAATGATCGTTTGATGGTCTTCTGCATTCTCCAATACTTGCACGAGTGCTGGATAAATAGCGTTCTCCAATAGATCGAGATAAATTTGGCCTGTGAGATTACCGGGTATAAAAAAAGGGCCGAATATGTGATTTCCATATATACCCGCCCAAACATTTAATTTTTGGGGGCGCTGTGTATACACCTCACGAAATAATCTTGGATTTTCATCTGACCAATACCAACAGTTATGCCGGTTCACAATGCCGTTAAGGTAAAATGAACACTCGTCCGAAAAACAGATATCGAACATGTAGTTTTGATTGCCGTTAATTATTTCACTGATCACTTCACAGAACTGGAGTCGGCGATCGGGATCATCCTCATTCAGTTCCTGAACCAATCGTATCTTATAAGGATGGAATTTATGTTGTTTCAGGATTCTCATTATTGTTGTGCGTGAAACACCAGATACATCGGACAATTTCCTACTACTAACGGTCGGATCCATTGCTATATGACCTAAGACAGCCACGTCCCTCGCTTCGTCTTTTTCATGCACCCTCTTTTTGTTTCCAACTGAACCAGTAGCGTCAAATTTGGCAACCAGTTGCACAACGTAAGCAGCGGATACATTTTTTCCAGAATGTTGTTCGTTAAATAAAGCCGCTGTTGTGCGCGCAGAGTCGTTATTTCGGAAAAATAATTTTATCATTTCCACCCTTTCTTCTACGGAATACACCATTTTAATTCCACTACCAATTTACAATCGCTTTGACACACTTGTACCGTTCTTAAACATTCACGATAGACTAAGGTACAAAAACAAGGTCCGTCTACTTTTTTGGACAAAAAATTAACGACTCAATACCTTTGAAATGCGTCGGATACGAATACTATTCTCGAGATAAATTCCATATTGCCTCTTTCACTATTTTCGCTGTTATTTCATTATCGATGGATATTTTGAAGTGAAATTTTACGGTCAGATAGTACACGATGAGATCTTCAAAATGAGGTATCGCAACACCCCGCATCCCTATTCAAAATCAAGGGGTTGTGCTCACCCTCGTTAGGTGGTTGAAGTTACGGGGATGAAAACAGCGGAAAAGTTGTTCCCCCCCGTATTAGAAATTGACGGGTCCGAGCGATTTTCCTCATTTTCATTTTAAAGCCGGAAAATCGAGGTGTTAAGTTTTCGTTGGACCACACTGTATTATATATCTGTATAGTTTCACATTTGCCGCAATTTCTAAACTTTTATGCTATATGCTCTCGAGATTATCTACTTGTGCAGAAACTACTGATGTTTATGTCAACAATAATCATATGTTTAGGTACTGTTTCATCAAACACTAACAATCTATTACATTGTAATATTGTAATACCCATATACAACCGCCTATGGTTTCTTTGGGTTTTCGCTTGTTGCAAAGGAACATTATAGCTATACCTTTAATGAAATATTACATGTTGAAACAACCCTATGTAACTCATTGTTTATGTGTATATTTTTTGCAATAAATTATTATTATTATTATTAATAACGTCTCAAATTCAGGATGGTTTGTGAAAAACGCATTCGAGGTCGATATACCAGTGCCAATAACTGTTCAAAAAAAAAACTATGAGCACTAAAAGAAGCGTCTGAAAATTAAGTATTTCAGTAGGTAGTATAAAATAATGAAATTCTATTAAACTGCGACCAATAACTGGAAGTTGAGTAGGGGTGCAAAAAATTGTGTTCGTAAAAGTAGACCTATCTTTTTATGTGTTCCTATTTCAAACTAGTTTTTTGTTTTCATTAGCAGTATGAATTTTTAAAACCGTTTTATAATGGGTTTCAACGAATACAAAATATGCATGAAATTTTCTAAAATCATAATTTTATTCAACCTTTTTCATTGAATTTTTTTCCCATATTAAATTCCCAAAAAATGTAAAACTGAATATTTTAGTTCAAAAATTTAAATTTCTACGAATCGTAAATTATTTTCATTAAATTTCATCAAATTCAAATTGGTTTTTGTTGAAGATGAAAATAAAAACCAGCATAATAGATTTTTGTCGTTTTCCTCATTACTTTTCAAGTTTTAAGTTATAAATCCATGAAAGTTGTAGATATAATTTTGAAAGATGTATAACTCTTATCGAACCATTTTATTACATAAATTTGAAAATTTTGAGAAAAACGCCAAAAATCAATTTCTGTTTTTCATTTTCATCTCTCACAAAAAACTAATTTGAATTTGATGAAAATAATTTATGTCCCCAAGAAAATGTAATTTTACAAGCAAAATTTTCAGTTTTTGATTTTTTGAAATATTATTTGTGAAAAATATTCCATAAAAAATTTAAAATATTTTTTTACGAAATTTCATGTGGTTTTTCTGTTCATTGAAACCTTCCTACGAAACGGTTTTAAAAAATCATTCTGTGGATGAAGAAATATCTTGTTTAAAATAGGAAAAGCAAAATCTTTTTTGATATGGACTTTTCTATAACTATCACTAATTCTTTTTTTGTTAAAATAAATTCTTGGAAGTGATGCAAAATGGTAATTTTTATATAATATCTGATGAAGGAACTTTAATTACCCGTTCGAAGTCTTGAAATCCGAAATTTTCAAATATTGAAATTTTGTAAATCGGCCTTTTTGATCAAAATAAGGCCTTTTTTGAAACTAAATTCGAAAAATGTCAGAAATTGAACATTTTGCTTACCAAAAAACAGATCTTCTTCGATATATAAAAATGTCTATTTTCACGAAATTTCATCTGAATCAAATAATAAATATCACTAATTCTTCATTTTCCAATAGAATGAAATCTTGGAAGTTATGCAAAATGGTAATCTTGATATAATATTTAATAATGGAACTTTTTTTTACTCGTGAAAGGTTCTGACCTTTGAAATTCGAAATTTTCAAATATTAAAATGTTGTAATCAACTTTTGAGAGGAAAATTAGGCCTTTTTTCCAAATTAAATTCACAAAACGTCAAAAAAAATTTATTTCGCCTAACAAAAAATACAGATTTTTTAATAAGTAAGAAAAAATCACGAAATTTCATCAGAATTAAATCATTTTTATGGAAGATATGAATGAAAAGATTGGCATTTTGTGCTTCTCTCAATATTTTTGAAGTTAAGTGAAAAATTAATGGTCTAAATGAAAGTTGTAGATCTTTCAATTATCTACAACTTTAACCTTGAATAATTTTTCGAAATGCATTTCATTTTACCAGAAAACATAAATAACCATGTCTTACACCTACAAACCCACTTTTTTATACTCCCACTTTCAGTCTAAATTCTCTCTTCTATGGGTATTGTAAATTACTACATTTTTCTACCACCCATATACAGCTAAGAATTTAGGTTTTTGGCTTTTAAAACCAGTTCGATACAGGTATGAAATGTTTAGGCGCAGTTTTCAGTTTTGTTTTTTGCTTCTGAAGTTCAGTTACTATCTACAGCCTATATTTGAGTGGGAATAAGAGTATTTTGGCATGATTTGCTGCAAATTGTATTTACTTCTTTTTCTTTCCATAAATTAGTGTCAGAAATCGCAAAATATCAAATTTGAGTCTTAGCGGTTTACACAAATACATGTGAATGTATAGAATTTTCATTTATATTCATAATACATAATTTTATATATTTCTCAATAGAGCGTTTAATACTTAGAAGTCTGTAAATTTTTCTATTCTTTTCTGCATATAATTGATATAGCCTCACTCTTGAGAATATTACTGAGAAACAAAGCACCCAATGTGGCTTGTCCCCATGATGTTGTATTTGCATTTCCATCATTTTCAAGGAAACGCACTATCGATCAAGAACTTTAACGACTTCTATCTTAAATTCAAACCCATCAAAATCTTGATTATACATGCGAGTGCAGAATCTAATCAAGACATAGTAAAACACCTTATATCAATGTCCTTATTATAACGCCAGAAGCAGCTTCATTTTCATTTTTTTTTCATCACAATAGATATCCTCATTTCTAAGTGTCCTATATAATATTGAAGTTCGTATATCGCCTTCCATCTCGAACCGTGTTCAACCAAGGAAAGCCATTAAATATCAATAAATATAATTTATGAATTATTTCACTTTCAAACTTCATTAACTCCTATACAGCTATCTTAATTAAATTGCAGTGTTTTAATTTCCTGAAAACTCCAAAGTTGAGATAGGAACTAGCAAAGTATAAAATGTACATTGGCCTATGTAGCGTTGAAAACTGATAGTCGGTTGATAATTCAACACACGAAAAGATCTCGATTGGCAATAAAGATATGGGTGATATTTTGCAGAATGGTATTTTTTCAACTTTGTTGAATATTTGAGGATGAAATGTCGATATTGAGTATATAAGGAACGGTTCTCACAAAATCACAATTCAATTTATATTGGAGAGGCAGTCTCTGAAGTATTCTTTGATCTGAAGAAGCTTTTGATGCAACTGAATAGTTTTAGTTATTGAACGAATTGAAAAGCTCTGGTTCCACGGTAGCCACTTAATTCCATAAAACAATATTTATTCTCTCTAAAGTTTCCAAAAAGGGAATGCAACAAGGTACAGTGTTGGGGACAATGCTCTGAAAAATATTACATAACCGATCTATCCATGCTAAGGACCTATGAGAAAATAGTGTTTTGCAGATGATGCTGCAATAATTCTCAATAGAGCAAATTGGTAAACATCTTAAAATGTCTTTGAAATTCCATTGATGCAAAAAAATTTGTCTGTTATTACTGTTATGGAAATATCTTCGACAAACTTGAAAATTACCAATCAGTTGATTCAAAACAATTACCCTACTTGTGAACATAATCAGTTTTCCATCAGATTTTAGGCCCACTTTGTGTAACCCATGCCTTCACCCGAATTTGTTAGTTTACGAAATAATGAAAAATTTTACAGTCACATTACTACCCCGAAATGATCATAACTCATAGACAGTAACCGTTGAAATTGCTATATTTCACAGAATCACACCTGAATGTCAGGTTATGAACAGGTTCATTTAATTTTCTGAAAACAATTTACAGGGTGGTCAAAATTTCTACCTGAAATGAAACATCGTGAAAATTAATGAAACACGATTTTTTCAAATGAAAACCATACACTGTTCTATTAGTTTTGTATACTTCGGATAAAAATGTATCAAAATCATGAAGCATAACCTATACCTGAAATACACCACCCACATTCCCAACTATATGCGAATATCTATCTCTATTCAAATTACCATCATAAAGATATAAAACTCCATGAATCCTGGAAATTGTGCCGGCCAGATTTGGATTTTCTGCTGCCCAAAAATGACTATCAAGTCGGTTGTACATACCCTTGGCAAAGGACCCCACACAAAATGAATGTGAATTGGGTCTTGCTCGATTTGTCATTGGCCCAAAGATGATCCTATGGATTGTTTCAAAGATATAGAGGGGGATGTGTGTGATATTGGCTATGGGCTTGAGTCACCGTTTCTGAGTCACCGTTTCGGAGTCTCTAATATTAGTTTTTGGAGTTACCAAGTCTGGAAGATCAGGTTTGTGATGATTTTGACCTGTATATCTGTAGGTTTTGGAAAATACAAAATTATTTCTACATGGTCATCTGTTGAAAGTAATTTCAAAGTCGAACTAAATAAAGAGAGCTTGTAATGCCTGTTGAGATCAATTCAAGGTCATCTCAAGGTTACCTTTAGGTCAAACCTGAGAAAGTGCTTGTGATGCCTTTGAAGACATGAGTTTATAGGTTTCTGAGGTCGCTGAACCAGAATCTAGCGATTGTTTATTCTTACACGGACATCTTGTTGATATTTCAAGGTCAAACTCAAAAAATTTGTGATGAAACTCGTACACGCAAGACACTTCGATCCTGTTATCTCGGAGTGATGACTCTTTATAAATATTGACTGCCAATCAATGACTGAAAATTACAGTCTTCGAGACTTCTATAGCATTAGATCAAGGAGATATAATCGAAGTGCTTACTTTCTACAATGGGTATGTTATACTAGAACCGTAGAAGGTCACCTAAAGGCTAAGTCGAGTCATTTCACCAGCATACGAAAAATCATCAAGATTAAAACCTGTGAATTATTTCGTTACCGTATCAGCTTTTTAATTGATCGGTGATTATCATATAATATGAATAACTCAGAATTCATCATATAATTGAACAATTTTTCACTAAATTCGTACAGAGGCAAAAAACTTTTTTTCAGTCAGTTTTTCACAGAGGAATTTCTCTATCCTCATTGAAGACTTCACAACTTTTATTTTTCAATAATTAAAATGAAAATTCGTGAATAAATATCTTGGTGATTGTCAAGGGTAATGTAACAAGACCTTGATAAATAGTCGACTATTTTTATTGCATCTAAATTTCGACTGTATTTCATAATAATTTAACGAGACATTATTTGGGTATTTATAATCTGATGAAAACCCGAGAGCGAAGCTCGAGGGCTTTCATCTCTGATTATCAATGCCAAAATAATCTCGAGTAAAATTAATAAATACAATATAAATTAAGCAGTAATAAAATAGTCGACAATTGATCAAGGTCGTGTTATATTTATGAAGATTATTTCTTGAATCCAATTCTTTATATCAGTCATATCAATGACACTATATTTTCACCTATCTATCTCTTCGTTTTTGGTTTCTCCAAACCGATTAATTTTCAAATGCTTATACAGCTTCAACACGATTGATTCTATTTGATGTTTAAGATGTATTCATTTAGAGTACTGTCAGATGCACAGGTTCCTTGATATATAGGTATCATGCTGAATAGTCGGTGACTATTGTGTATCATGCAAATAGTCGCTAATAGAGCGTGTTGATTGGTCCTGTCAAATAGGAAACAAACTTATGATTGGTTGATGACTGAAATTTAATAGACGAAAGAAATAAATATATTTTGGGAGCTTAAATATATGGGTGTATAGTATATGGTGTATGTGTTGTGATATAGGTACATATGGGTGTTTGTGTATATGGTCATTATGCACTGGCTTTTCTATAAAACTGTACATTGTTTATGCGATTTTATGTTTTCAATTTTTATTCAAGCCTCAGAACTGTGCTGTTGCCATAATTTTTTTCGTGTTTTATATGCTAAAATTCATTTAAATTTTATTTATAATGGGTCATCTTAAATATTTGAATTTTTTATCATTTTTAAGAAACCGAACTTTGTCAACAAAATTCAATAATTTATGACAATAAAGTACTTACTTCTGGTTCTAATTCTGTATTCTATTCTGTATTCTGTATTCTAGATATAGGCTATTCTTCATGAATTTCATATATTTTTTCCGTAATATCCGATAGGGTATGGTTAGCGACGTTATGTTATAGGTATAAATTTTGACTAAACTGTGAATTATTCCTGAAAATTCGATAAACTAGTTCAGGACTTGATGCTTCAGGTATGATTCTGTGAAATTTTACATGTTTAAATGCTACTGTCTGTGAGTTATAATTTTTCCGGCGTAGTACTGTATCTGTAAAATTTTACAGAAAAAATAATAACCCAAAAACTATCAAATTTCTTACACAAACAAGGCCTAAAATCTACTAGGAAATTAATAAACGGAATGAAATAGAGGAGGGTGTTCTATTCAAAATTTTGAATGGTTCTCCATACACTCAAAAAAATCTTGTTCCTAATATCAATAAACAGCATTTATCAACTCTATTTACATTCATGCTACGAATATTACATTGTTTCAATGTTTACAAATATCAAATTTTTGACAGAATCATCATTGGGTTCATTGATATAATGTGTCGAGGATCATTGACAATCGATGACCAATTATACATCACCCAATGAAAATATCCATTATATGCATACAATGTTCATGTAACTGATAAAAAAAGATATTCTGTTCATCAAAGAAACATCAACTTCATAGAAGAGTTGTTGATCAACTATATCATTTCGCCAATAACTAAAAACATCTTTCAATTAATTCGAAATAAAAACTCAGTTCGTTGGTATGATGTATGGATACATGAGTTGATGTAGAAAGTCATCGTATCAATAATATCGTCATATGCCCATACTTCCTTCCCTTTTTTCAATGATCGATTCGTCGAGGCAATGTACCAGTTCTTCGAAAAGTCCGGCAAGTATTTCATAGAAGCAGGGCTAGGTAGGTAGCGGATGAATCAGGGTCAGTCGATCAGTGTTTATCTTCATGTGCAGAAGTAGGTGATTAGAACTAATTTGTGTAACAAGTGGAAGAAGTGTGTGAAAATCGCAAAGGCGCAGAGGCCGTTATTAGATAATTCAATTGCCCAAATGTTTGAAGAGAAATCTCTTCAAATGTCTTCACGAACCGTTACCGTTTAGAAAAAGAAATCTTGAAAAAAAATTCGAAATGAAAAATTCGTGAGATAACTTTAGCTTTAGTTACATCTTCATTTCATTAGTTTCACATCTTTCTGGGAATTCTATTCGAGGGGGAAGTTATACAACAAAAGAGTCATCATGAAAATTGTCTGTATACCTATGTTAATTCGAATGTTACTAACATGCTTGAAAGGAATGAACAAGTATAATGACTGAATTTTTCTTTACAGATAGTCGCGATGCTGCAATACTTTGGAATTTGCATGGTTATTTTGTGCTCACACCTAGGCTAGTTCAGAAGAATGCTCTGCCCAAGAGTTGGAAGATTATATCAGTGATTCAATGAATCATTGTTTTGCGACTGATAGCTCATTTTTGATGAAATATTCATTAATTCACTTGTACATTTTTTATTATATATATATTAAATCAATATATGTGAATATATTATTTTAACGACACTATACAATGTTATTGTTGTTATTTCCGTCAAACGGCTGCACCCTTACGAGCACAACCCTCAGAAGTCTTTGTGAGCTAGGGAAGAGGTAGCCCTTACCTTTTAACGTGTGATGTCATGCATCATAAACTTCATACATTGAATATGTAATTACTATTGATTGCCTTATGAACTTACTTCATGATATCAACGATCAGGATCGTTAATATCAATAAACCTCATACATTGGATATATAATCTCTGTTCATTGCCTCGTCGACATACTACATTATATTAGCAACCTAGATGACTGATATCAATGAAAGTCATACGTTGAAAATGTAATAGCTGTTCATTGTCTCATCGAATTGAATTTCATTCTAACAGTAAGTAGTACACAGGACGATAAATCTATTCATGAATTGATCAGGACAGTTACATTGTATCAGTAAAGTCCGTCGTTGGAGCCATTTTGATGTACAATTTCATTACCATCATGATTATTTTTATTATATTCATGGTGATATACCCTGTATGTTGTGTTGATCTGTTCACGGCTGTCCGAAATATGTTTTAAACTTATATACGAGATAAAACAATTCGATTGAACTTCAATAATGCAGAGTTGTCCCATTTTTCCAGCTCGCTGTATTTACTGTTGAACCAAACGGCACTATTTATTTCTTTCGAGTTTAGCAAATAACTCAGTCCGTTGAATATCAGCCATAGAGGGTGAAATTTGTGCGAAGATAAGCTCATATGGCGTATGCAACAGGCGGCCAGTCCTGACTCTGCTTTGTACCATATTCTCACGTTCTCTGCCCCCAGAGACACTGAAGAAGCATTACAAGATTGTTGTAGCTATAATCCCGAGAGAGCTTTAACATTTTCACTTTGAACTCGGCGGTATTCACAAGCTACTGTGCGGTTTGTCCCGTGTCGTGGCTTTGTTTAACAAGATTGCATTTTAATCTGTTCATGGACTCATAGGGTTCAAGGGCTTGAGTTTGTTGAATAATATATAACTATTTCGCTAGTCAACTCAGATAAGAAACTCGTGAAAAATGTTCAGACACATTTTTCCTCCATTTACGTGTGGTTGCAGCCAATATTTTTTTAACCATATGAAATGTTTCGGATAGCGTGCATGCATAGAATTCTTGAAAGAACGTTTATCAAAGTCGGTGAATTCACCTGAGCCTGTTAAACTACCCTATAATACCCCAACTGAAAAAGAAGGATTCCCATACACCACCAGGACATAAATATAATACGTATTTGCTATGGAGAAAAACAAAGAGAAAGAGCAACTAGACTTTATTGTCGAAAAAACAAAAATTATTGAGAGAGCTTGTAGAATAAAAAATCAAGTAAATATTAAAAATTAAGAGGTTACAATTCAAACGCAAGTATAGTAAAAACACATACGTATCTGTAAAAATTGACAACGTATAAGCTGAAAAATAAAATATTTATGATTCAACTTTCAATAATAACGCAATACAATAGATATATACATCACAATATACCGAGTGGTCCATTTTAAAGCGGGCCGGGCCATCTCTCTGAAACTGTAATTGATTATTCGATTCAGAAGCTTTTTTTTTAAATAGTTCTAGTTAAGTGCCATGAATACGAAATGAAAATCAAAAATTTGAGGTCTACACGAATTTTTTTCAAGGTCAAAAATCCAAGAAACATACTTTTTTTTTAAATAAAATTAGTGTGATTGAAATTTCACGATAATTTTTTTTTTCAAGAAATAAAGCATGAGTCAAATAATTTTTCAATGACAGAATAATTCAAATCTCAATTTTGTGAACTATAATTTTTGTTATTTCCGTCAACCACCTGCACGGAAATAAAAAATAATATTCACAAAATTGTGATTTAAAATACAACAATTTGAAATATTTTGATGGTGATATGAATATTTTACTTATGCTATATTTCTATTGAAAAATTTATTTTATCAAGAAATTTTAGTCTCACCCATTTGGAAGCATTACAAATCCAGTGGCGTCGTCAAAATAGTTTAAAATACTCCTTCAGAAAATAACATCTCTATGTGCGATATAGTGATGTCTATTAGAACACTGCAGTTTGTTGTCAAAGAATAGAAATGCACATCTTTGCAGATTTTTTACCTCGATTCGATTGAAATTCACCGAGTTTACTGATTTCATCATTCTGAATCGATTGGCGTTCGCAGAATTGCTCTAACATGAACCGTTCACGAGTAGAAAAGTTAATCTAGAGTTGAGAGGGATCATTTACCTACAAAAACAAGTTTCTTTTTTTACCTTCTGCTTTCATTCGTAAAATGCAACCTTGTTTGAATATCCGCAAAATTTATCTTGAGAAGGAATTTTTAACTTTTTATTCCTTTTTAATGAAAAGAAAATTTTGCGTATATAGTACGAATTTCAAACGAATCTGATGATTTTTTATTATTCATGATTTTACGATATTTTCGAGTAATTACTTTTTTACCTCGATTGGATTGAATTTCACAGAGTATACTAATTTCATCATTCTGAATCGATTGTCGTTCGCAGAATCGATCTAACATCAACCGTTCTCAAGTTGAGGACTTAATCTAGAGGTGAAAAGAATCATTTCGCTCCAAAAACATTTTTAGTTTTAATATTCTACTTTATTTCGTAAAATGCAACCTCTCTTGAATATGCACACAGAATGTCGATCCCGAGTCAATTGGACCCCATTATGCAATAAAGAACCAACCGACAAAAACATAATTCAGAATAAAATTAGAAAAAAATAGTCTACTGATTATTGAAAATGATATTGTATTTAAAGGACATTCTTGATTGTTTAATATTTTTTATATCGAATTATAACCTAAAGAAACAAACTGCAGAACCTTAAGAACGATATTTGAGTTCTAAAATACGGCATACCTCATTTTGCCTGAAAGTAGTTGGTTCCTTTTTGCATAACGGGGTCCAATTAAAGATATCATCGGCTTTCAAGAGCACCTCCGCAATATTTATCTTGAAAAGGTATTTTTAACTATTTTTTCATTTTTAATGCAAATACTTGTAGCTGAGCATTAAAATAATGTTGCGTATATAGTACGAATTTCAAACGAATCTGATGATTTTCTATTATTCATGATTTTTAGGGGTCTACCCCTTACGATTTTTTCAAGAAATTAGTTTTTCACCTCGATTGAATTGAAATTTATAGAGTATACTAATTTCATCATTCTGAATCGATTAGCGTTCGCAGAATTGCTCTAACATGAACCGTTCACGAGTAGAAAAGTTAATCTAGAGTTGAGAGGGATCATTTACCTACAAAAACAAGTTTCTTTTTTTATCTTCTGCTTTCATTCGTAAAATGCAACCTTTTTTGAATATGCGCACGGAATATGAAGTTGATTCCAAGTCAATTAAAGAGATAATTGGCTTTTAAGAACACATTCGCAAAATTTATCTTGAGAAGGAATTTTTAACTTTTTATTCCTTTTTAATGCAAAGACATGTTCCTTATAATTTACAAATTATATTTTTTCGGAGTCAGCAAAAAATGTTGCGTATATAGTACGAATTTCAAGCGAATCTGATGATTTTTTATTATTCATGATTTTTAGGGGTCTACCCCTTACGATTTTTTCAAGTAATTAGTTTTTCATCTCGATTGAATTGAAATTCACATAGTATACAAATTGCATCATTCTGAATCGATTGGCGTTCGCAGAATTGCTCTAACATCAACCGTTCTCTAGTTGAAGAGTTAATCTAGACTTGAAAAGAATCATTTCGCTCCAAAAACATGTTCAGTTTTCAATTTCTACTTTATTTCGTAAAATGCAACCTCTTTTGACTATGCACACGGAATATGAAGTCGATTCAGAGTCAATTAAAGATATCATGGGCTTTTAAGAGAACCTCCGCAACATTTATCTTGAAAAGGTATTTTCAACTTTTTATTCATCTTTGATGCAAATACTTGTACCTGAGCATTAACAAATCATATTTTTTCGGAATTAGCATAAAATTTTGCGTATATAGTGCGAATTTCAAGTGAATCTGAAGATTTTCTATTATTCATGATTTTTAGGGGTCTACCCCTTCGGATTTTTTTTGAGTAATTGTTTTTGACCTCGAATGAATTGAAATTCACAGAGTATATCATTTTTATCATTCTGATTCGAATGGCGTTCGCAGAATTGCTCTAACATCAACCGTTCACAAGTTGAAAAGTTAATCTAGAGTTGAGAGGGATGATTTACCTTCAAAAACAAGTTTAATTTTCAGTTTCTACTTCATTCCGTGAAATGCAACCTTTCTTGAACACGGAATATAATGTCGTTTCCGAGTCAGTTAAAAAGATCATGGGCTTTTAACAGCATCTCCGCAATTTTCATCTTGCTGGGGAATTTTCAACTTTTTATTCCTATTTTATGCTAAGACTTGTTTGTATCTGAGCCTATACAAATCATATATTTTCAGAATCAGCATACATTTTTGCACATTTAACGAATCTGATGATTTTATATTTTTCATAAATTTTTAGAGGTACCTATTGAGATTCTCTTCGAGTAAGTACTTTTGTATCTCGATCAAATAGAAATTCACAGAGTATACTTTGAATCAATTGGCGTTAGCTCTAATGTCATCCAACTCTAGATGAACTATTCGAGTTGAGAGGGAACATTTCCTTCCAATAATATTTCTTGAAGGAAGAAAAAACAAATCGAAAAATACCTCATTTTCAATATCGAATATTGAATTTCTTGACATGAGAAATCAGCTTGTATTTTTGAGTTTTTGTTATAATTCTGAATCAGCTCGTCGAAACATATTTGAGGGGAACATGCGGTAAAAAAAATATAATTTTTAAATTATCGGGGCAAAGTAATTCATTGCCCTTCTAGTTATACATATTTCCTTGGATAATTTATTTTTCAATTTTCTGACAGTGGGAGTTCTAGATTAACATTCCCAAATAGCATTTTGATATTGAAAAATTATGTACTTTAGGTACAAACACAAACTGCACTAAAAAGGACACATTCTTATCACTGTCATCAATATTGACAAATATCCTTCTCTCTATCGTCACATTTATTACTTTTTCTTTGGATAATTGATCATGTTCATTCAATATTCGACCAAATTAATGAAACGACGAGCGACGATAAACTATTCGAGAAAATGGCTGGGCAAGGAATGCGATACCCTGAGAATATGAAGATAAACATGTGATTGTTGAATATGTCAATCATCGCGCAAGTGGGGTGAGCCGGCCATGTTGGTCTGAAGCCCTGACAGTTGACGAGCGTTGACAGACAACCATACTCGCCCCTTATCAAATGTCAAATTATATCCCTTACTTTCGGGATATCGTATTTACGCTCTATTCTACAGGAGAATCTGTGTGGGGTAGAGGATAGAGAATGGTTTTTTCGGTGTTGGTAACTAAAATGGAAATTGATTCTTGTGTAAACGTGTTCCACATAATTGGTAAGAGATATATTACCAGTGCGCCGAAACATTTGCTAGATTTCAAATTGTGAAAGTATCTTAAGGGTGGATATAATAGTTTTGACTCTCGATGGCATGTACAAGAATGATCAGATAATGATATATTATGCCATTATACTTTATGAATTCAATTCAATAAAATTAAATCAGCCGATAATTCACCTTCAGAGTCTGATTTGGATAGTGGTGGTAAAAAAGCGAAATATATTCAGCCAAGATGTCACAAGCTCTTTGCACAATCTTATCTAGGTAAAGCCGAAAACTCGACATTATTGTAAAATTATAGAAGAGACAAATACTGTGAAAAAATGCTTTGAAGGGCTGTACTTTATTATAGTTGTACTTTATTTGATGGAGAACATTTTCTCAATGTAATTTGGAATCGAAAGTTTCAAATCATGACGACTAACTTTTTCAAACGAACAAGTCTTCGATATGATTTTCCTAATCCTGCTATTTTATCGTCGATCACATACAGTGCCCGTCTAAATTTCGTTCTCCCCTACTAATTTTTTGACCACTTGATATATCCCAACGAAATTTGGAGGGCCCAAGTAGGAGATAAGAACCCACTCTTCCATGAAAAAATCACAGCTGAAAGTTTTGAAATGGTAGAGGAGCGCCATCTTCAATATTTTTTTTAAATAGAATACCCTGTATACTATAACATTTTATAAATCTGTTCATAATTCTCAACAGTTTTCTCTAATATACTTCATTTTAAATAATTGTTTTTAGAAATATTAACGTTTGAAAAGTGAAATTCCGGTTTAAAATGAAGTGTGGATTTAGGTCACTTCCTATAAAACATTTTGTTATCTCTAAACCAAACCTATTAATGAATTCGACTGATAATAGGAGTAAAAAGAGTTTATTAATGATAAACAATACCAACAAAACAAACCAGTTGGCTATAAAATTATAATTTATTCTTGAACACTCTTATTTAAACCCAAAAATGATTTCATCAAGTATTCAAGGTGCCCCCTCCTAAATCTTGACAATAAAGTGCACTATTATTAATACCTTCTCTTACGTTGAAGAAAGTCTGTTAATCTATTTCTTCATATGTATATCTACTATTCTGCGTTTATCAATTGTTTGACATTCAGTGGTGTAAATTTTTGACTACAGATACCCCCAAACGAAAAAATATAGAGGTGTAAGATCCGGAGATCTTGGTGGCCATTCTGTACTTCCCCTGCGACCTTTCCAAAGCTCAGGAAAGTTTGCATCAAGAAACTGCCTGGACCAGCGATCAAAATGGGGAAGTGCCCCATCCTGCTGAAATATGATTTAACAATTTCCAAACATTCCCTGATTGTTTAAAACAATTTGTCATATTCGACGAACAATAATTAACAAAAAAAGCTGAATTTTTAATTCTCTTCGCAGAAATTTTACAGATAGCAGAAGGTTATGAACTTTTGCAGGAGGATCTTTTACATTTCCAGCAGGACGGTGTTCCACCTTATTATTTTCTTCCCATCCGACAGTGGTCAAACGAGAAATTTCCGGATAGATGGATTGGCAGAAGGGGAGTAGTTGAATGGCCTCCGAGTTCACCTGATTTAACTCCCTTAGTTTCCTTTCTTTGGGGGGCATCTTAAATCCGTTGTTTATAAAACAAAACCTTCTGACAGTGAAGAACTTAAAAGACGGATTACAGTAGCATACCCAGTCAATGCCTTGTGTAGTTTTCCGTAATGTTGTATGGGAGTCAGAAAACAGACTTTATTACTGTTTAGAGCAAAATGGATGACTTCTCGAACAGATCATAAGATAAGCGTGAGTAGATTTTATGTTTGCAATGTCTATCTCACAAATTAAATTTTATTTTGTAGAAGGAAAATAACCAACAAATAAAACATCCCACGCGTAATAAATTTATTCTTGTCAATCAAGGGTTGGAAGGGTGCCACCTAATTTTCTAACCATTTTTATCAAAACGAGTCAATACAATAATGCATCTCAGAACAGGCAAATTTCTAATTGCATGTCTAAGTTTATTACGCTATTTTTCGAAAACTGTTCATCAAAAAAAAGTCAGGGTATCATTGGAAAAATAATTGAACGCCAATCAAAATGATGTACCACTTGACCCCCCTTCCCGTTTAAGATTCTAAGGGTAACATCTACCTCTCCTAGGGGGTTCAACAAAGAGGGCTACAAATATATCTTGGAAGTGTTCCGCTTGAAAATAAAATTGCCCTATTTTTTCGATTCCTCATATTATTTATTTACTGGAAGGAAGAAATTAAGGGTGGGAAGTTTTTGAATTGACATCCTGTATTTTCGCATATCCATCAATTTCTACAATGCATTCAGTAAAAAACCATTCGTCAATACAGAATTTCAGGAATATGTTATGAACGATTTCCTTCAATCCGCTTGGAATATTGATAGTATAGGCAAACGTATATCCAAAGCCACGTTCTTTAAAAGTATTGTTTTATTCATAAGTCTCCCATCGTGTCGATTCCACCCCTATAGAATTTTTCCCTTATTGACTGATCCAGTGGAACGTTGCAGCCATATTTATATCGTTTACAATGGGGGTACTTTGAAATTTAAACACACGTGATGAAAAGAAATACTGGATATCATTTCCTTCATCAATACGAGGATGGTTTTTCCGGCAGTATCGGGTCTACCTCGCAGCGATGGATTAACATATATATTTTCCCGAAGGAGATTTCTCGAACAATAACGCAGGTCCCAGACTTTCCGCGTGAGGATCGTTTCAAGGGTTAATTTTTGGAAATTTGGAAATTCCCCAAAGAAACTTTTACCTGTATAATAATACTCCTCCATAAACACTCATAGAGTGTATCCAAAGGCATAGCCTGTGCGGGTAGAGGACGGCTATTATTATTATTTGCCGTGGTGCTCCGGGGACTGAGTCTTGGTGGCGTATTCACTTTTCTCGGAAAACTGACAGCACCAACCCTGGTGGTCGGCCCAAACTCCAACCAAGCTCCAGACGTCTGGATTGGCATCTAGACAACTTACATTGCCTATCGACTTCTATGAAACTGAGAACATTTTTTTCGTTTTCCAGGATCCGAACCTGTTCAAATGCAAGCGAAAGTTTTGAAGGCCGGCATCTAAACGCCTCGCTACTGAGCACCCTGAATATCTGTACAGATTGTAAATATAGGTACATTTAGTTTACATTGATATCTTAATTCAAGCAGGTATTGAAAAATGTTCAAAAAAATTGGATATTGTCTGAAATGTAACTCATTAAAACATGGACAAGACAAATTAATTAAGAATTGATTTTTGATGGCTGATAGTCTTCCTCCTAGTAAACTATGAGTAGCTTGAAATACCGGGTGAGTCTGAGAGATGGGGCACCCATATTTTTGAACTGAAATGTGATTTTTTTTAGATAAAAATTAATTCTGTAGCACTTCCGTTTTCACCAGAAAAGGCCACAGGTTTAGTTTTTCAAGTGAAACTACTTATATATTTTAAATTTATTTAAAGGTTGATCATATTCTGAACATTATTAGCTATTTCTTATTTTTTTTTTCATTTCATAAGTTTTAGACTTGATGATTTTTTCACATGCGATACGTTCCTTTTCAATGCCATAATATTCATGCATTTCGATTACATGTGGCGAAACCACTTTTTTTTCGATATCTATTTTTTTTCTGAGTGGCAGTTAGGCATCTTGAATGACGAATAGTTTTGAAAAAGACGAATTGAATAATACTTAAATATTTAATATCCGTCGATTATTTCTAGAGTTATCTATATTAAATTTTGTGGTACATTCTTGGACTCACCAAAATGATGGAAATTTTTAAATTTCTTTTCTACTCAATTGTCTAATAACGATTTTCAACACTGAAAATTATCATACGTTGAATTTATTATCTTGAATTTGAATTTGCCATGTATAAAACACTTTCAGAATTTGTGGAAAATGGATAGTGTAATTTTTGTGTTCCTATCAACCATAATGAGTGGATTATGGGAATGATGAAGACGAATTACGTTCAAAATGTAAATTGTAGACGTAATTTTCATTAAATTTTTCTGGAGTATGCATCTATTAGATAGACATACAGTGTGTCCAAGATAAGAATTAACAGAATATAGGGATATACGAAACGGTAGGATATACGGGGTCAATTAAATTAGAAAAAAGTAGCGCATTTATGTGCCCAATAAATACAGCTAGAGGCAAATGATCTAGAGCGTCTTCTAAATCATTTACTAACAAATTTATGTACCGCTCTGCTGCCCAATTACATTCGTACCGAGAATCCCAACCCACATATTGAAACGGAAACGATATGTTGATGTCTGGACACTTTGTGTGCACGTGGATTTTGTTGTAACCAACAATGATAATTCCACCTATTAAAAATCCCACTCATTACACAAATACGTTGGTCTGATGAAAGTATGATCTCCAATCATACTTTCATCAGACCAACGTATTTTGAAAGGGAAATTTTCATCGTCTTGGAATTTTCTAGTGTACCATTCACAAAAGGTTCTCCACTTTGCATCGTCACCTGGTTTGAGTCCATGACAAATCATATGAATATTTATTTTTTCTTAAAGTGAGCGGTGGATTTGGCTACGCCGGTATTATCTTCAATGGTGCTAGTAGATATCTTAGGATTTCAACAACAGCCTGTAACACATCACGCTGACTTTCTTCATCACATTGCTTTTGTCGGAAAACCACAGGTTTTTTGAATGATACGTATTCTTTTAAATTGAAAACTAACCATCTAAATATTGATTTACCAGGTTCGATATTTTGATGGCAAATTATAGTAAATTTCACTATACCAAAGACTCAGCTTAGTTTGATTATTGTGGATTGATTTGATGAATAAAAAATTGAGAAAACAAAAAAAATCATCTGGGTTAGATTAAATATTAAAACCTTCATTAGTTTGAATAATGATTCACAGGAAAAATAAATGAAATGTACATATGATAACGTTAAATTGACATATTTTACACTTCCAAAACTAAAATTCGTCCGGGAAAGGAGGTAGAAACGCACGGTTGTAGAAAAAATCTAGTACTAACGTCAAAGATGTGTCAGTTTAGATGACTTTTAAAGGTCAAATGTTAACTTTTTTTGGACTGAGTTCAATTTTTTTCCCAACAGACCTACGTTGTTCAAATACTGGTACATCTTTATGACCTCTTACCAAATTTGAAATCTCTACAGCTATAGGTTGAAGAAGAACTTATAATGTATGCCTTACGTGAATTGTTTTCATCAATTATCAGTACTAGTTTTTTGAACACTGCCTACACAATGTTTTTAACCAATACACATTTGAACGCGTACGTATTTAAACTTCGCCACACTGTTACACTAACTCACCCTGTGTACTCCGTGTCAGTAAAGGATCAGGACGATTTTTTAGGGTAGTTGAACGTTCGCAGCGTCGTCGCTACGTTGCACCCTTTCGTTGGGGAGAACTTCCGATGCTTGATTTCCATTCAACGGCCATCCATCTTGTTGGAGATGGTTTAAACTGACAGATAGCAAGATCTGAGAGTGGTTCTATTCCAATGACATGGCACATATCTATTTCGCTACTTCAAACTCACAAAGTTGGGTTTGTGCCAGTGTTTAGGATCGCGAGTTTTGCTTTGTTTGGAATTAAGAGATATGGAATTAGGATATGTCGCTATTGAGGGATTCAGTAGCGGAACTATCAAATAAATAAAGTGTGACATAGGTCAACGCCCTACATATTTTATAGTAACGTTTCCCTTCAAAAGGACACAAATTGCCAGGTGTGATTAAGGGTCTTCTTTAACTTTATAGCCTTAATCTTTACATATTACTAGGCACGATAATATTTTTCCTACCACCATATAGGAAAGTATCGTTTATCGCACGCACTGTATAGTCCTAAGGAAATGGGCTTATATCCACAAGCGTGCGGAAAGTACCTAACGTTCCGCACACGTGCTTTAAAAGCATAATTTGTTCATTTAGATTCACTGCTGTCAAGCTGTAAAATATATCTTTCCTTCTGAGATTTACCCATCTAATATTTACATTAGAGGCACAAAAAACTATAATCAAATTATAATAATAACGAAGAAATTCATTCATTAAGCTGAAGGTCATTGAAGGTCATGGAAAAAGACTGATTGATCATTTTATAAAAAATCTGTATTCAGTTCTATAACTTGAAAGGTAAATGTTTTTTGATACAGCTAGTTTTACAAAAATTTATACATGTGCAGAAACTATACGCAATTCTTTAATGTGAAATCACCCTCAACCCCTATGTATTTCAATGCAGGGTTTTATGGATAGTGTGTTGAATAATAATCTTGTTTCGTTGACAAAACCAGTAGATCATATTATCAAAATCATTCTGACGATAGGTAATTGTGAAATTTATAACTATAATATGAATCTGGAGATTCAGAAAAGGTGAGAACATAGCACGAGCAGTTTTAGATCTGGCCAGGTTGATAGATCACGGATTTCAAGAAAAACAATCAACTCTGGCGGTTTTTGTTGATTTGACTGTGTCTCAAATAATAATATGTTAGAAAAACTTAAGGGGCATTGCGATCAACATTATATCGTCTTATCTGTCAGATCGTAAGCAAATAGTGTTTTATAATTATGAATATAGTAGTCAACTGTTAATAAACAATGGAATTCCTCAAGGCAGTGTTCATGGATCCTTGCTGTTCTTGGTTTATGTTAATTTTTTACCATCATTCATGGATATTAATACCATTCTCTCTGCATATGATACCGTTTTATCGAAGAGGATAGATCGTAAAATCTAAGCTGATGAAATTGTTTATAATATCATTAAAACAGCTTCAGATTTGTTCAGTGCTAATAAATTCAATCTCAACAAAAATGAAGCGCTTCAAAAATAGTGAGATGATCGCTTAACTAGGTAAGTTTGAAATATGCAAATCATTAACAAATAGGATCTGTACATAATCGTGATTACAATGTCTTAACAGATATGGTATGACCTAGTGAAATGCACCAGCTGGAGCTGGAATGCTGCCGAAAGGTACTCATTTTACGAACTTTCCCTTGGTATATTACCAAGATCTTTACTTTGTCATACGGAGTCATAGAACTCCTCATTGCAACTCGTATCGAAAATATTAAGATTGTAATTGCAATTCCTAACTTTTTGTAACATGTTTAACACCCTGAAGACATTTGATCAGGACATCATAAACTACATTATACTAAATTTTCAGCCAATTCATGGACTCTTCTTCCATAAGAACAGGTCCGGGATTCAGAAGTCACGATCGAGCATGAATCGTGTCGTTTTCACGAATTTGACGATTCCGAGCCTATACGCCGATCGTATATGTGTTTCAAATAGCCTACATTTTGACGATTAGTTGACGAAAAGTGGATTCCGAAGTGACGATTAAGCCTCAATGGTGTCGTCTAGACGATTTTGATGATTCCGAAGCTATATGATGATCGTAAATGTGTTGCAAATTGCCTACATTTTACGATTAGTTGACGATAACTATTTTCTTGTCGTCAGTATATCTATCTTGGTCTGATATATGTGTTGCTCTTTTTTTTAGTGGTCAATATTGCTTGTGTATTTGTTTTCATCCCGTTATTTCCTATGATTCATACTTCTGCAGTAAGGTTTTTTTATTCAGAATGGCTTTCAGAGCAACCCAAAAGTTTACTGGGAGTTGATAATGAATTTCATGGGGAAAAGGACATAGCTAAGTGGCGAATAGATTACCCTGTTGAAAAAATTGGGGAATTCTTTCGAATATTTCTGAGGGATGTGCTCGTAAAGGTACAGCCGGTTGACGAGACTTCTTGTCGTCTGAAGTTCGAATCGTTGTCGTTCGTGATCGAATCGAAAGTTCGGAATCTTAGGGCAGTGCAGGGTTCGTTCAGTATATTAACTTCAACTTCTTGTACCTGAATAATATATCACTAAAACTGTAGGAGAGCATGTAATCCCATATGAAAGATCTTATAACTTGTTTGGCTTCAGCTCTTAGTCAAATATCCTGTGACTTACAAGGTATCAACACAAGCAGTGACATAAATGTGGGAAAACGAAAACAATTGCAGAACTCTCATTGCAAAGGCCAAAAGAAACAGGAAACCGCTCTCACTCTATCTTGTGAAACGCCGATCTGGCAATTCAGTTGCCAAATCAAAATTGTCTTTCACCGCTCCGAAAATATACCGTTCAACTATTCGGTGACGCCTGTCAAGGAAAACGGAGCACTAATTACTAGGGTATATTTAGTGCAGAATGTTCACATTCCCAATAAAGTTTCCTGTGAAGGTTGATGAGGCTTCATTCCTATTATAGCAGTTATCAGTGACATCGTTCACAGCATTCACAAGATTTCATTCATTATTTTGCAGTTTCAAACACAATGCGGAACCAAAAAAAGGCCAGTCTAGCGTTATAAAAATTCTAACCAAATTTTGAATGTGATCCACCAAGAAAAATAAATTACATGTCCATTATCACCTTAGGCAGCAAATTCTTTATTTTATGCTAATTGAATTAAATTTGCTGTTTATTCTTTCTTTAATTATAATCAGAAATGTGAAATATTCCATAGAAATTCATATAAAAAGTAAAACTAATATTTATAATACCTAGATGTATTACATTTTGGAACTAGAATACTAAAAATACATTTGACATACTAACTAATTTTACATATAATATGCAAAATTGGGTTCAAGCATATGTCAATTTCAGGGTTTCATCGAGACGAGAAATCTCGTATCGAAGGCACTTTCTCGTCTCATCTCGATCATCGAGACGACAAATAAACAAACTCTCGTCTCGATTCTCGAAGACAATTTCTCGATCTCGATTCGAGACTCTCGAAATTTCGAGAGTCTCGTGAAAGACTGGTCTATTTCGGGCATCAGATGATTTGAGAAAGGGGTGTTTTATGTCATTCACGGCATTATATTACATGGAGTCATCATTACTTCGAGATTATAAGGTGATTATGTGAGGAAAATTATTGCAAATAGTGTAAGGTTGTGTTAACGTGAGTACATCATTCTTTATTTGCCTTTTTCTTTGCCTGGACGCTGGCATATACGGTCCACCTGACATACAGTGCTTTCATTTCAATCTGTTCCACTTTTTGTAGCGTCTTTCGTAAAGTTTTATGTTGTCCAGTCAAAGATTCAATAAATTGTCATATTTCAAAATTATGTACACAACTCAATTTTCTTCATTGGTACCCCCTATATATCATTAAATATTTAAAAATACTTCTTTTTTCTGATTACGAAAAAATGCCAAACTTGCCCTTTCTTTCCATTATGTTAGCGTACATTGGTGTAAATATGACGTTCATTATTTTGTTTCCAAGAATTGTCATGGTTTTTATAGTTACAGTTCAGGGGCATGTATTTTGATAAATAAGATTTTATGGTTTGTAAACTCACTAGACGAGTAAATTCTCGAATCTAAGATCAACAAATTTATTGAAAAGTAAAATTAATTCAATTTACAATAGCAAAAAATTTTAAGCAATTAAAACTATTTTTTGCACTCATAAGTGCTGCTCTACTTGACCTCCTTTATTTTCAATGCACGTAATATATACTTTTTCTGTACGCCCTCTAATATTTAACAAAGTTTCTCTGTTGTTTTGCACCTGTCGAATGGCATTCGTAATTCTCACCTTTAGATCGTCTAAAGTATAGGAAGGCGTAGAATAAATCATATTTTCAACATGACCCCATACACACGGTGTTAAATCGGGACTATTAGGAGGCCATGTAATAGTACTTGATTTTCCAATTCACTCTATCCTCGTACCTCTCAACTGGGACAGCACAATGTGGCGGTGCCCCATCTAAGATATGCTAGAATATAAATTTCTGTTTCTTCTGTCAAAACCGTTTTTAGACTAACATATTATTTTTTTTTAATTCAGGCTACCTACCAGTTTCGACAAACTTCTTCATAAGTATATAAAACATTTCCTCAGACAGAGCTCTTTCCCGTGGAAATTGCAGTCTATATTTTCTAAGAGCTTGTGTAACACTACTACTTTGTTGATGACTATCGAACATAAAACATTTTTCTTCTCTGGAATAATGACAGTTCTTGGAAACAAAATAATGAGCACGGGTATGTTGAGGTTCTAGAAAAATTACAATTTTAATCATATTTACACCAATTTGCGCTAAAGTAATGGAAAGAAAGGGCAAGTGTGGCATATTTTCGTAATCGGAAAAAAGAAGTATTTTAAGTACTAAAGTAAGTATAGGTAGGTACGTAGATGTTTCAATAATTTTGACATTTCCAATTTATAAAATTTTTAATTGGACGGCTTGAAACTTCTAAATGTGGGAAAATCAAAATGGAAGCACTGTACATACTTAGAAAACTGGCAAAAAAATCCTTCACTTGCACAAGAAGGAATTGTAAAGCAAAAATATTATTTTTCAGTGGGTATAATTTCTATGTATTCAAAAAACATGCGAAATAACAGGACAAATAATTAACAGAATGATTGTAGTTTCATGGAAAATGTGTGCGATTTGAAACTGTAACACCATGTTATTTTGGAACCCATGGATCGATTTTGAAAAATGAAAATTACAAGTACTTATATTCAACGTGTTTTGAAAATTCATCGACACAGAGTCGTAATAATTTGGTATCTTCTGCTAAATTCATTGTGGTGCTTTCAATGGTGAAATTTTTCTTAGGTTTTAGTTGAATTTGGTCCATTCTAAATGAAATTAGAGTCGTTCAATATCTGCCTAAATTTTGTGAACCATTCTTTTGTTTCAAGAATACCTTGATGCTATTTCTTATAATTTCTGGGTATGTTTCCTCTCCCGTCACTAAATTCAATTATTCAATCCTTCTTTCTACGCACACATTGAAGTTTTCAAAGTACGCCTAACGATCTTGATCAGTTCAAAGAAACTATAATAGAAATGTTCCGAAGGATTTTCGGGAAATTAATCTAAATTCCACGAAACTATCTAGTTTAATTCTTATTTTTATGCCACAGTGTATTTACGATTCAATGAAACAAAGTTTTTGCGCCAACGTCAAGACGCTCCGAACGAATCTTAACCTTTTTTCATCGAGGAACACGATGTCTGAACCTCGGACAAACAAAAAGATCATAAATTATTCTCACTATATGGTTTTGACTCAAAAATTTATTGTTAGCAAGCTTATACAAAGAAGAAGAAAAAATTAACGATTCCAAAGTTTTTCCGGTCGTTTAATTGGATTGAATCGCTTAAACAGTGAACGTCGACTTTAAAACAGCGGCTGCATTTTATAGCGAGGAGAGAAATTTTGTTTATTGCCTTACGTTCGTGGTCTACATGTTCTTTAAATTATGTTTATTCTATTGCACTTTCAATTATTTATTTTCTCGAAGGGGGACTATACGTAGTGGCGTAGAGTGTCCGTAATTTAAATTACAATTTGAGTGCCAAAATTATTGCTTGTTACTTATTTTGCACAAACATCGATGTGTTATCGCCCCGCGTTAATCTTAGTATCAGTTTTAATTAAATATTTTTCTGTTTATAGTTATATTTCACACTCAACATTTCACTGAGAATAATCATTGCATAATACCGCGTACCAATGGAACCCCCGGTATATATGTGCCTATCGTGAAGACTCCACAGTACATCAGTAGCAACTGACCTGGCAATACGTCTCATCTTGCCGATCTTTTCTCTCGTGCTCAAAATATCTCAAGTATCACACTGTGTCACCCAAATCAAGAAAGGAAGAACTAGTCCACTTCATCTTTTCTGGAAAATCGATGAGAGCTCATCTCGAGGAAAAATCCACCAAAGAGGAACAGTAAGTCCAGGTAGGTGCATCTCCCAGGTTTGATTGATGTTTACATTCATTCGACGGAAAATTTTTTGACAAAAAAACACAACACAACGAAACATTAATTCATTTATCAAAAGTACGGTTAGTAAAAGTACATTTATTTATATTCAACTTAACATTAGATTCGTTGCTGTTTTCTACAAAGAATGATCTATTACCATGCCTACTATTTATGATGTTTTTGTATCGAGATTCAAGTATGATTTTATAGAATTTTGATTGCTATCCCAATTCGCTAACAGCAGTTGATCTATTCTAGTGATTTGTTATCTTTTTGTCCTTTACATTGATGCCAATTGCCTCAGCAGCAGATTTAGTCCCTGCATTTTGTGTATTTCTTCCAACAGGTACATTATCGTACCATTTGTCAGATTCATTTATCAGGTATCATTTGGTTTTAAGAACAGTCGTGCTGAGGTAATATTGTCTCTCGTTTTGATATCAGTTTATGAAAAAAAAGTACAGGGCAGCTTTGTCTTTCACTATTGGTAGCCAACCATTTACTACTTGTACAGCTTTTAGAACCACTTTGGCATGTTTTACTGAACACCAGATAGTATTTAATGCGAGAGGTTGCTTTTGCAGATGATTTAATACTTGAAGGGGCAAATGGAAGAAGGGGTCAGCTAATATTTTCTGAAAATATTCGTTTATGTCATGGAAGAAGGTGTTACGTGCATATGTACCTTGTCTCGTCAGGATTTGCTTCTATTTTTCATATCTCAGCAAATACACAGTGGTAGAAGGGGCTATGTTACATAACATTATGGACGCTAACTTTACTAAAACCTATTTTTCTCACAAACACATATTTGTAACATAACTCCTTCATCCACTTGCCCCTTCAATTACGAAAGAGAATGAACGAGATCTACAAAATAATCCAGAGATATGGAATAAAACTTTTGAAGAATATGAGATGAGAATGAACAAAAACAAAACGAAAGTGATGGTGATCTCTAAAGAAGGAAAAAAAGCGATAAATATACAAATTGAAGGAGTGTATATAAAACAAGTAGAACATTACAAATATTTAGGACTAGAAATGCAATAAAATTTAAAATAAGAGTTAGTCAACAATAGAATACAAAACACATTACTACACTACTCAATGAATGAAACTTTAATCGATGAAAAAGAATTCAGGCCATCGATGAAGTATTTAAGAAGTGTAAAGAAGTTACAAAAATGGAAAAACTAAATAATACGGAGATAAGGGAAGATTTAGAAATACAAGCAATACTGAAGTTAATTGAACAAAGGCAACTCAGAGCTGGTGGGGTCATTTCAGAGGATGAGTAACGGTGAAACAAATATGGCAGACGAAGATTCCAAACGAAAAAAACAAAATAGGAAGACCAAGGCAAACATGGGATGTGGCAATTGTGGAAATTTTAAAGAAGGAAGGAATATCTTACACAGATGCAAGAACCTTAGCAAGAAGTATGAAAGAATGAGCAAAATTTATATACGATTAAGAACATTAATCCTAGTGATAATAAATTGTAAATAGTAGATGACCCTACACCTCCAGGTGATCTGTGAATTGTGAGATGCGATTCATACAAACTTTCAATGCATGTTGTTGTTATCACTCAACTGTTTATGCTTTTTTTTGTTTTCAGATTCTAGATAAAATCATCCATTCATCTTTTACCATAATGGAGATATGGAACACCTAGCTCTTGTTGCAGGGCTCTGTATACTGTATACTCTGGTCACATCTTTCAATTATTTGAGCATGTACTTTATTCGATGTTAGTTGGTAATTATGTATTGGTCAGATTCACCAAAAAACTAGGAAGCCATGCACTTTTTGCGATTCAAGAATGTATGTGAGCAGAAAATAAAATATCGCCCTGGTAATATTTTTCCAAAACGTGATCCTTTGTTAACTATACGCACCGCGAAAGGCTGATGGAACCGGCGTTCTCAAATAAAGTCAACAAAACTAGGAAACGAAGGCGGCAATCCTTCCAGAACAACGTCAACAACCCTAACAACTAAACAACCAACAAGTTGGCCCTAGACAAGAGGGCTGTAAGAAGAGTAATCCATCACTGGTGACGTCACGAGTGGTGTAACGTATAGTGACAAGCCTCTGATTGCCTCTTAATCTTATCTTTTAGCGGAGATGCGAGTTTTATGAAATGGGAATTTTGATTCAATTATTAATGATTCTCTAACTTCGTTTTTCAATTTCGATGGCAATTTGAGTTCTGGACGCCATTATTTCGGAATAAACTAGTTTTAATATTAGGTCACGAATCTGAGAAGTAGAAAATAATTTATCGTCCTTATTCGATTTTTTTTTATCTTCTGAACATTATAAAATCGTTAAGAAATAATATTTTATGTAACAAGTATTCAAAACATCAATTCCTATATTATTTTGGAGAAAAATATCCTGGAACAGCTTGATTTTCATGTTTGAGTGCCCATATTCCGATATACAGGGCGAAGTAGGACCAATTACTGAGAATTGTGTACCTACTAATTTCTCACATGGGAGAACACCTGTAAGCTTTCAGAGCAATCCGTGATGATTTATACGTTTTTTTTCTGCCAATTTATGAAGATGAGCCAATGAGACAAACACACGTATATTCCATGACAATTCACGTCATTTACCAACAATTGTCCAGTGTGAAAATCGATGACGTTAGGTGTTGAAATTCTTATTACTGTTCGGGGTTTCACGCACATTTCAACAGTAAAATCTGCGATTTTTCTGTCAGTCTGATGTTTACTGATGCTATATTTCGACATAAGTCGTTTGAAGAGGAGTGCAGCTAGATGACGTATCGTATTTGAATTGGTAAACTTAAGAGACTATTCAAGATGAGATTCAGAAATTCAACCACTAATTCAACCAGCTCACTTTCAATTGTATTCCCTTACATTCCAAGATCATCTACCACTGGTTCACCATCCGATGGTATGGATTTCAATGATTTTATCATGGTCAGCAAACATAGTATCTGATAACTCTATATCGGTCGTTCCCACTAACCCCGGTCATTCTTTGAAGGTAATCAACAAACGACAACTGCGATTAGCTATATTTGTATTTGTACGCGGCGATACGTTTTCAAACCATTTCAAAATATTAAAAAAAATCACGATTTTTACTTTTTTCTGCTATGGTGAAGAATATACTCTCCTTCATGACGATTTTAGCTAATAAGTTATTCCATTATTCTGAATCAATTGGGGTTCGCAGAATTGCTCTATCTTTTACCGTTCGCCAGTTGAAAAGTTGTGCTGGAGTTAGGAGTGGTCATTTCCCCATTTTTTGAACAATGAAAAATAAAAAAAAAATTTGGATTCTTTCACTATCGAATATAGCATTACTTGTCTTCAATCGTCTGTGAATATCTTAAAAGAGTAAATTCAGCTCGTATTTTTTAATTAGAAAGTAATTTAATATAGATTTTTTTTTAAATTTTGTCAATTCTTTTTCGAATAGGCTCATCATACTTTTGAGAAATGTGTGCGATTTATTGAAAAATTGAAAATATTTTTGGGGTTTTTCCTTTTTTATGTTTTTCAGCATATACAAATCATATATTATGATTCGATTGGGATCTGCAGAATTGCTATCTATATCTTTAACCGTTCGCGAGTTGAAACGTTCATATTGAGTTGAGAAGGGTGATTTTCCATTTTTTTACCTGGAATATACTCGTCGAAATACACTTGGGGAAACCTGGCAATTTTGAAAGGTGGAAAATAATTATTTTTAAAAACTTGGTAGCCTTCAATATCATTAGTTGACTCTCATCATGTGAGAATCTCTTAAAATGCTAAACCAGGTCATATTTTTGAATTCGAACGGAATTTCACTTCAAAAATGTTGATTTTGTGGTATAAGTGCATTTTTCCAAAAAAATCTTGAATATTTAATATTTTGTATAATAGTATAGTCAACAAGAGCTTTTTGAGTCTAACTTTTTTTTTCCGCCTTCGAAAAATATGAACGAGGTGTTACTCGATCCTGAATAGCATGTAGATAATTTTTGAAAAAATTCGAGTGCCATTTGCAAAAATTTCAAATGTTATTAACAATTATCTGAAAAAAAACTGGGTTTGGTTTTTCACAAATATCTCAAAAACTACTTTCAAATTTGAAGATAGATTCTAGAAGAGAAGGAAATTTCCCAAAAAAAGTTTCACCTTCTGGAAATTTAGAACCAATATTTATAGTTTTCCCAAAGAGTTGAAAACGCGGCCAAAACTGGGGACCCTGGCATGTGTAGCCCCGTCCACTTTGGACCTTTAATGAATGAGTATTATTTAAACATAATAAATATGAAAATTATGAATTTGTAAAATTCAGGCATCTACTGAATAAATAAATGAATAATAATCTTCGGTCAAAAAATTTTGTCGCAATTTTTTTCAATTAATTATGCATTTCAAGATAAAAATTTCTCCTACCTGTTTGAGGTGCGATAATTTTTAAATAACAAATTTGATTTTTTTGGAGCTATTTTTGAAAGGTCTCAGAAGAAATTGGAAAAATTTAAAAAAATATTTTTCACTTTGTTATCAACCATTTACTTGGGTTAAAAATGAAAAAGCTTCATTATTCAATGAATTTTTTTAAAATTAATATTACGTTTAATCAATTTTTTCATGATCAAAACCACATGGAGAAGATTTAAAAAAATATATTTCCTTTTGTTTTAATTGTCATGAACAAATGCGTTGTTTATAAGATAATTAATTTTTTTCAGGAAACAATCTTAGATGCAAATTATGATTTTAAAAATAAAATATTTCCTTAAGACATTTTTTTTTGCCTGAAACCAGGCAATTTTTATCATGGAACCATTTTTTTATTCATAATTCATCTTGCTCCTTAATAACTGAAAAAAATTGTTTTCCTTTGAATTTTCATTGTTCATTACATAAATAATAAAAAAAATTGTATATAATTTTTTTCTTCTTCTACAAAACGGAACCAAAATAATTTTTGGGAAAAATAATTTATTCATATTTTTTATTGAATTTAAAAATCCTGTTCTGCAACTGGAGTTTTTGCAAGCTGCCCTTGAAAACAGTTTGACCCAAAAAGCACTTCTTGACTAAACTATAAGTGTACAAAACTCATCTAAAAAAAAGTGTAGCAATATCGCAAAAAATCACATTCTCCTTGCCATTACTACGTTTGAATGTTTTGCCAACGTTTCCATTTTTATTTGAGGATATCTCCTTTTTTCAACGTTTCCATAATATTTCCATATATTTTCCCAATATAAGCATCGTACTTTGCTCAAGTCCATCCATGTGAAATAAATGACTGACCTTATGTCTCAGATTGCCGGTGGTTCGCATTTGTATCCACACGTTCCTGGGTATAAAGGACAAGGGCAGTAGGGAGAGGGAGATGCTACTGTTTGATCGGGAAACGCAAGACATCTGACCAAATCCGTGATGAAATTATACTATGGTGGTATGCAGGTTCTTGCAGCCAGCGACCCCCTTCTTTGACCCCCTTCGCTCATATACCGGGTCAACTGCGGAGAATACTATTATACCATTAAACCGTACCGAACGCTTGACAACACTCGGCAAGTCTCATCGATCGCGAAAATGAGTGATTTCCAATTCTCACCGCAGTCATGCCTGACGAGTTTCCACAACTCCCGCTCCATCCGCCGCGCCGATAGCGATCGAAAAGAGCGCGAACAAACATAAAACGTAAGATGAAAATTTCGGGCATATAATTTCCTGGTATGTTCCAGCATCCTCATTGATCATACATTTTCCGCTTCCAGTATATTTAGCAGTGCCTTTATCGCGCGCCGTTATCACAAACACCTATTAACCGCTCTTCGCCTGCACTTGTCATTGATCCCGATTCGAAGCACTCTAGATAGAGAGTTGCTCATTACTCACACCCTAGAACTCTCATTTCCCTTCCTCTCGAGCCCAGTATTTAACGTCGCGGGGCTGTTCTCGATGTCTCCTGCTTGCTTATCTCTTTTGATTATATTACACGTAACCTCAATAACTGAACACAATTTATTATGGCTCCCTGTTATCACGGCTGAATGTTTCAGAGTGGAAGTCGCGATATCTGATCAGCCTAATACTCAGGTGATGAAAGTTTTATTGAGAGTTGCACATACGCGCGAAGGGGTGGTTTTGGGGTTTCAGGTGAGTGACGCGAGAATGAAAAACACGCCTGAAGGAAGTTCACGAAGATCGAAGCTGAGGTGGAACAATTCAAACAAAATTAGAATTCCTAGATTACTCACCCAAAACTACCTCATAAATATTTTGATAACATTCCATAACTAGTTTATTCACACTGTATTTATTAAATTTGCGGAGAAATTATGAAAGGATGTCAATAAAATAACAATTTTTTTGATGCAGTCAGTGCGGAGCGTCAAATAGAAAGGACGTGAAGGAAATTGGGTTTTTTATGAAATGACGACCAAATATTGGTCCTTCAAGTCGATTGAAAGAGTTCTTGGTGGAAAACAATTCCAAATATGATGAAAAAGACGAACTTTTAGTAGACAAGACAACAAAGAAACCAATCGCAGGTATGAACACTATATATGGCCTCAAGACTATGGAAGAAAAAAGTCAAAACATTCCTGAAGAAAGTAATTCAAAAATAAGTTTACTGGGTGGAAAAGGAGTAGCCCTTGAAGTAGATGAAGAGAACAATAGACCTGAAAACCATTCAACTCGTGACAAGATTCCTTTCTCTGCAGACGATAGACAAGAAACTGCTTCTATTCTATCAGTAAGTTCAAGACATTCCACAGTAAGTAATATTGAAATACACAGACAAAAGTACGCTTTAAAGATAGCAATAGTAAAACAAGTCATAGAAATTAGAACAAGACGTATTTGCGACACAAATTTCAGATGATGTAGAAAAACATTCCACGAAATCAGTGAATAGTTTCAATGATAAATAACAAATTGTACCAGACCTTCAGAGAAATTCCTTCAATAAGAAACATTTCTAGAGCAAAAAGAGCCAGGCTGATGAATTCGCTATTAAAAACTTTGGATATCAAAATTGATCTGGACAATTCGATGACAGTACTCTACTAAATAACTAACCATGGAAGTATATGAGGACAATTACAATCCCACCGAGAAGGTGAAATTCAAGGATTAACAAACAGACTCTGCTAATTGGTAGTGGGTGCCATCCAAATCAAATGCTGCTGACAAAACTACAAGAGCCTACTGGGATGACGGTAGTCATCTCGATTTCAAACGATGGTATAATGGACCTAAATTTATACATTTTCGTGATTAAATGTTATGGCCAACTGAAAAAATTTATTGCAAAAGAGTGCCAGGAAAATTATTAATTTTGTTATTGAAAATGATCCCTGTTTACCTGATATACAACGGTTTTCCAAATGGACCAGGCTGGTTAGAACTACAGCCTGTATACTTGAATTTGGGGAACTGTTGCTTTCAAAATTTCGTGGTAAAAAAAGACAAGTGTATCTAACTTTCAACAAGCGGAAACCCGATGGAACAAGCAATGCCAAGAAACCATAGTCGACTGAGACAACTTTCACCAACAGTCGACGAAAACGGTATTCTGGTTCTGAATAGACGAACTGACCTAGCAGCAAAAACGGGGATGGTGACTAGAATGACCATCCAAACATAGATTGACGAGACAATACCATGAATAATGTATTGAGACCGTGCTTAATGTTGCTAGATAGAAATTTTGGACAATTGATGGTAGAACAGCTATGAAAAACACGTTTGAAATGGATATTTGTCTGTTCCCAAAAACTACTGACCAATATCATGCTTGAAAGCAAAATATTTTCCGCATCTTGAACATACTCTCCGCAGTTGATCCGATGAACGACCGGATACATGAGCAAAGTTGACCCTCTTTGAAGAAGGGGTTCGCTGGCTGCAAGGAGAACCTGCTGTTCGACAAATGTATCACGCAGGACTCCGTGCAGTATAAGCGTAATGTTTTAATGGCCTGGATTAATTAACGCTAGGTATTTGATACAACATCGCATGAGCTTATCATGTATTTGCTCAGATGCCTTGTGGTACACCATCAAATAGTGAGATGTATCGAATAGCTGATGCCGCTTCACGCTTCAGAGAGACTCCCTCAGCTCTCTTCCCATATTGCCATTGTCTGTCGCCCTACGAAAAAACCGCGTATACAACTGCGGCACAGCCAGCAACCGGAGGCACAATGTTACTGATCTCAAACTATATGCCTCTGGAGAAAAAGATCTTCATCAGTCCCTAATGGTGGAGTAAGAGCACACGCATGCTATCGGAATGGAGTTTGGGATCGACAAATGTGCCGCAGATCATCTAAAAAGAGAATGATGCAAGGAATACGAAGGGGGCGTTCAGCTTGTAGACGGAAGCATCCTTCATCATCTGAATGCCAGAGAGACGTATATTCACCCAGAAGAGGAACAACGCTACACCCAAGAATTAACGACAGTTAAAAACTTTCTCTGCGGCAAGTTTCACTCTGGATAAGTGCCATACGACAAGGCATTATAAAAGAAAAGTAACTTGTGGCAACAATCAATAAATAAGAGTGCTGGTGCCAAACAGAACTGAATAAAACGGCTCAAGGATATTCTACAGGGGAAAATATGGTACACAGATGGATCCAAGACTGAGAATGGAGCGGGCTCAGCAGTGTCTCCAGGAATCCGAGTATTGGCATCAGCTACTCACTGTGCACCTAAACCTCTGTCTTTCAAACAGAAATGTACGCAATCCTACAATGCGCGAAGAAAATAATAGGAGAAATTTGAAAACGCGCATATCAAAATCCTCTCAGACAGTCAAGTGGCACTGAAGGCCTTGTATAGAAAGGAAGTAGCGTCCAAACTGGTATGGGACTGCAAAGAAGAACTGAAAACACTGTCAGATCAGAATTAAGTCAAACTGATATGGGTCTCAGGTTATCAAAGAATCGCAGGCAATGAGGAAGCAGACGAACTCGTACGAAGAGGATCTGAAATACTTCTAAACCAAGGGCAGACAAGCACAAAAGAACTACTGGGACAATGTCCCAGGAAACAAACAAGGAAAAACAAACAAGGAACAGAATATATCAAAGGACCGTGTAACAAAGGAATGGCAGACCTGTTAACGATGAAGAGGAACCAGTTGATAACTGTCACGGGACTCCTTACTGGACACGCACCAGTAAAGGAGCACCTCAAAAAAAATTGGAAATTCGATGGAGACCTGACCTGCAGACTATGCGGTTAGGATCCAGAAACCGTGAAAGACATACTGTGCTATTGCGAAACTCTAGATTGCAAAAGACAGACAATTTTCGGGCAGCCATCTGGCGACCCAGAACTATACAGTTTCCATCCAATACGGAACTTGTACAAACTCGTACAAGGCACAAAAGTATTGGATTGGGTACTGTGACATTACAATATAGGTAAGATACAATGGGCCAATAGGCCTAGCCTAAGTGTCACTGGAGTCAATAACCTGACCGGACCTACACGGAAGTGGAGGTTTTAAAGAGTATGCCTGATAAGGAGAATCTCACAGTATTCATTGAGCTTGGAGACTCAATATTTCTCTATAAAAGATTTCCTCCACTCCACCAAAAAAACTTGTGACATGTAAAGTCTCTGGTTAAAACTCACATTGAACCAAGCCAAAGAATCCAAAGTTAGATAATTATCTACTCATTGGTGGTCGGTGGATCAGCGGTCTAATGCACAGGCCGTTCGAAACTCCAGCATAGCGATAGTCGGTTCGAATCCGATGTAGGTACGAGAATTTTTCTCAACTAAGCAAGTGTATTGTGAGTTGTCTAGATGCCAATCTCGTCTAGTGCTAGCTTGGAGTGCACACCGACCACCCGAGGTGGTGCTGTAGATTTTCCGGGTTTTCCTACAGCTGAAAAGTGAATACATCACCTAAAACATCAGTAAGTCGCCCCGGAGCGCCACGGCAAATAATAATAATAGTCGTCTCTACCCGCACAGGCTATGCCTTTGGGTACGTTTATGAGGGAGTATTATTATTATTATTATTATTGACAGGCAACCAACAATTTTGTTGTTCTGACCAACCCAAGGCTCAAAATCAAGATTCAGTTGCGTTAACACTAACAGAATCTGAAGTGAAGAGAGTGTTTTCGATTTGATTCATCCACCGATAGCTGTTTCGTAGTTTCCCATTAATCAGGAGGGCTTTATGAGATCTATTGTTTGCGTAAACGTACTAGGAAATTGATTGAGCCTTTGGTTGGTCAGAACAATAAAATTGTCGGCTGCCAATGTGTAGATACTGATCTAACTTTGGATTTTATGGCACGTTTCAACTAGGGACTGTGGATGTCACAAGACATTAGGATTTCATTGAAATCATAATGTCAGATGTGGAATCATCTGCGACTGAAAAGTAAAGTTTAGTCGCCTTTTTCATTATTCATCATGTATTTAAATAGCTCATTTTTGTTGAAATTTATAATGGTCAATATATTCAAGATCTCACAAAAAACTTTCAATCACTAACGTTTCCTTTGCTAAAAAACGAAAGCAATTCTATATTTTTTACTCTTTTTTCAATCACTTATGGTTTATGGTCATCCTAGATGAATAGGTGGGTAGTCAAATCATTTGAAATATGTAAAAATGTTCACATTCTTTCCCCGTTAATATTTTGCCTGAATATCTTGCCAATACTTCCATAATATTCCAATATAAGTGGGCTACTGGAAGTCATTCATTTTATGGCAGGGAATTTATTTACTTGAAAAAGCCTAGAGAAATTCAATTTGAAAAGATGAAACACCTTGTTAATTTTCTATCAACAAATTTCTTCCTCCTGGTTTTGTAGCCGTTTTTTCCTGGACCTGAACATAATTTCTTCGAACTCGAAAAGTTTATCAGAAACAAATAAAAGATTCCGAAGCCGAGAAAATAAATCCCGGCTAAAATGTGGTGTAGACATACAGCATACACCGAACCGGAGAAAAAAGAATTAGCATAATCATAATAATTTTCAGCAGCTGACAGAATATTCCTCTCTTTTTCTATCTTTCAGACAGCCGATTCCGCGAGCTCTCCAGAAAACTTCGAAGTGTTTTCAATGTTTTAGTAAAGTTATAGCTTTGGAATGCTTTGCATATAGAGAGAAAGGGTCCGTGAATATAGAGCTGGAAGGATAGATGGGGAGAGCGCCACGGCACGAAAACTATCAAATATTGAAATAAAATTCATCTCCCGACATCAGAAGCAGCCGGCGCTTGTTTTAAGAGTTTGTAAAATAGGCGACATATTAAAATTCTTCGCGAGAAGTATCGACAATGGGGATACATTCGAGGAATATGTAATAAAAGTAATAGTATGATCGGGGTGCTTTTTTAGGAGGCGATATTGGCTCCACTTTTAAGTGAATTCGGATAGGGGAGGCTGAAGAAGTGAGAAGTATGTGAAAGAATTCACAGCTGAGCATCTTTATTGTTTCTATTCACCTGTTACGTTGATAAGTAGTTAATTAATCAACGAACTTCTTCCTCTGCTGTAACTCCTGAAAGTGGCATCCCATTCAAGCCATTGTGCGCGTGTAGAATACTAAAATTTTTCTAAGACCGTTTCATATGTTCCTCAATGAGATTCGCAAATTTTCATTAATTGAAACTTCACCCAGTATCAAACAAATATAATTCAATTGTCTTAGGGAGCAGTAGCTGTTTCTATAGTGGTAATTATTTATTGATTAGGATTTTTTGCAAAAGACTGGATTATGTCATTAGTAAATTAATGATCGTCCTTCAAGTACTGTCGTCGATTCTCCATGAATTGTCCTTTGGCTTCATATTAAACTCGATACTGTAGTAGTGCTTTTTCTGGAACTTAGAGATGGCGCTAAGTGCAAGAACACTTGTTTCAGCATTAAAAAATTATATGTTTTGAATTATATAACTTAGAAAATTAGAATACTTTAATTAACACGAGTTAGTAATATAAAATTAGGATTACAATATATATATATTATAAGTGTTACAATATAGAATACACCTATTAATAGTAATTATAATGAAATGTATTCAAAAATTCAAAAAATAAGAAGCCTGTATATTGTTGTTGTTGTTGTTATTTCCGTCAACCAGCTTTAAGAGTACAACCCTCAAAAGTACATAAAAATAAAAGGTGAATGGACGGTTCCATTGATATGAAATAAAGTGAACGTATTGATTAATTAAAATACTTGTAGCAAATTAAACAACTAAGTAGAAGGAATCATATTTAAAACTTCAGTTCCTGCAAGGTGTCTGCTTTGTGACATATATCTATGTCGTCAGCAAATTCTAATATTTTTTCATTACTTTCTAGGGGAAAATGAGCTGTTGACATATATGTCAAATAATAACGGCCCCTTAACAGTACCTCGGGGTACTCCAGTTTCAAGCACAAGGAAGTTGCTCAATACATTGTCTACTCTTACACACTGATCGTTTACCGAGATAACTTTTGAATAAAATTCGACAATTACCTCTTAACCTGATCTCTTCCATGGACTGAAAGAGGAATTCATGATCGACCGTGTCAAAAACTTTCGACAGGTCGATAAAAATGTATAAACTCGGCTTGTTCTCATTCAAAGCTGGTGCAATTTCATTTGTGAGAGCTAGTACTGTATGTTGAGTTGAGATTTTTTCTCTAAATCGGACCTGTCTATCGAAAATCAAATTATGCTAATAATATTTCATTCAGAATTTTCTCAAAAATCTTTATCAAATGGGTTATGAGTGATATGGGTCTATAATTAGTAATCTTCCTAGAATCTCATTTTTTCAAAATAGTGACCACAATAGTTTCTTTGAAAACATTCCCTGGACAAAAATATATCCGTCATTGACATAGAACTTTATAACATATTCTTCATGGACATCCAGAGGATAGCCCTCATGAACGTCAATGTTGTCATGAACGTGATATCTTAATGACTTTTCCATAATTTCAGAAAAAATTATTGTTATCTTGTGAAACTGTTGGATATAAAGTTATGGTGTATGTAAAAAACAAGGAAAAAATGTGCTACTGCATTATTATTGTAATGTTGAACAAAACGCTCTATACGTGACTATAATAATTTTAATTAAATTTGTTAATTGTATTTTGTTAGTTGAACAAAAAATTGGATCGTGAGATCCCCGTTTCCGACACATGCTCCTCACTCATCATTATTCTTGTGAGTACAACTGAATTTACTCATGGCCATTTTACAAATATTAGTTATGAACCTAAGTTGGTTCAAGGAGGCACCTCAAAAACAAATTTTACAATGATTTTTATTTGTTGTTCTTTTTTTATTGTTTATGGTTTGATTTGACATTTCACGAACCACATTAATTGGGATCAATATTAATTACTTCGAGACTACTCGGCGCGAAGTGTACGAACTTTCCATCCTTTCGGAGGAGTAGTTCCAGATAAAAGAGCCAGTGAGCCTTGAGCAAACAAATAACTGGTATCCCCAGCCATATTCTTTTTTTATCTTGTTTATGGTAATGGTAATGCTAGGTATGGATGGTGACTGATGCCCTGCGACCTAATTAGATCTATTGTGCCCCATCTTCTTCTGCTATTTCAAGGGGTTCTCGTTCACAACAGCCCCTCAAGCCCCAATTCCTTGAGAAATTTAAGGATTTTGAGGGGGTCTATTCGTGGTATTTCTCCCACAGTCAACTCGTGTGATCCCAGTATATTCAATCTCTTGTGATGTATAATGATTAATATATGATGTGGTGTTTCTGGATGTTCCCCACATAATCTGCAGGTGCTGTCCTCCTCTGAGCCTTGCTTCCTTAGGTATTCTTTGAGTCTGCAGTGCCCTGTCAGAAATCCCGTGATTGTCTTTGGAATAGTTTTGCTGAGGTTAATCAGTGGTTCGATCTTGCCCGGTTGAAGTTGCCTAGAAGATCTTTGGCCTGCCTTAGCCCTGGAAGTCTTTGCTTCTTCAGTTTTATTGAGTTCTTCTTGAAAGTAAGATTTTCCAAGTCCGCAGAAAGGTTCTGGCCCGATCAGTGGCGTTGATGCCCCTTTTCGTGCCAGGGTATCTGCTTGTTCATTGCCCTCCACTCCGACGTGCCCCGGCCACCAGAGGAGGATCACCTTGTTGTTCCTGCCTAGATCATTAAGTTTGTCTAGGTATTTCCAGACCATCTTTGAGGTTATGTTATATGAGCTCAACGCTTTGATGGCTGCTTGACTATTAGAAAGGATTGCGATTTCCTTGTTTCGGTATTTCGTGTCAAGGTTGAATTGAATGCTCCTTTCTATGGCTATAGCAACACCAGTAATCAAAATTGGGGTGGGGACAGCATTCTGATGTTTGTTTTATTTTCTATGCATATGCAGCATACAGAGAATCGGTTTAGGAGACTCAATCATTTGAGACAGTAGAGTCAGTACGTGATCAGCCTCACAAGCACCTCGACCTGCAAAGGTCTTTTGTGCGTGACTGTTTATCTATTCAAGGTCCGAAATTATGAGACTTCCTGCAAAGTTTATCAGTTTCCTGGGTGCTGAATTTCACTATCACTCTCTGACTTGCTTATATTCTTGAGGTTATACCCTAAAGGAAAGTGCCCGTTACCAAATTTAAGTCTTATTTTGACCAATTCGAGAAGATGTTTAGCTTTCCTTAGCGATAGGCTCCTAGCCTTTTCGCTTGTCTTTGTCCTGACACTTTATTCCAGTGAAATTTTCTTTTATTCAAATTAGAGAGTCCACCGAAGGGACAGGAAGTGGCGACCATTCTCTGTGTGAGTCTGGACTCCGAAGTCGTACCTAATCGGCATGATATTTGTCTGTTCAAACTGGTGATCAGATTCCCAGCTTTTGAGGTTTTTGTTTGCAGGCGTAGTAAAAGTCACAGAGGGCTTCATCAGGTTGAATCAATAGTAGATATGTAAATAGTTTGAGGGTGAAAGTAGGGAAAATTAAACCAAGTATTAAAGAATATCAAACAAATCAACCATATACAAATCGTGTATTTCTTGAAATCATTCCATCCATTGAAATTCGAATAAAACACCTCTGGAATTCTCCGCCAACCCCTCGAAAGAAACCGTTTGATAAGCTCGTCTCACAGCAGCAGCGCGTTCCTTTTGTTGAATGTCAATCGGTGATGTTTCCTCTCGAAAGCCAAAGCGCGCCATGAAACATGCATGATTCAAATGTTAAAAATGTATATTCGGAATACAAAAGCATCTGCCATTTATAATCCTGGTTTTTAAATCGCGCCAACGTCATCGAACAAAGTGAACAACAATGAAACGTCTTGCGGAATATCTCAGTCACTCGCTCCGTGTTTGTCACATAACATGCAAAGACGCGCTTTCATCATCTTTATAAAGACGATTTTTCTTCGAGTTTTTGTTACCAGACCCTGTTTCCATTTTCTAGCGAGTTCCGGTGCTGGAACACGACCGACATGGGCGCGCGGGTGAGATCTGACGGAATTTTTTTAACGGACTACACCCACACAGCACATGTACGTACAATGGACGACCAATGGACGTTGAATATATCAGTTCAATGTCCAGAATTAATTAAATGTACATTCAATGGACGGCTAGGACATCACTATGGACGTACATCAATGCCCAGAAAACATCCAAAGGATGTCAATTGTGCGTATTTTGAGCGTACATTGTATGTCCATATTTGATAGATTGTAGATTGTAGGGGGATCGAGTAAGGTCTTTTGTGCGTGACCCTTTATCTGTTCGAGACCCAGCGAAGTTTATCATTTTCCTGGAAGCTGAGGCGTTAAAAATGCCCCTTCCAGGAATTTGAGCCTCTTGCAGAAGAGAGCGGGGCGTTCGCAAAGCAGATGTTCTGCAGTTTCCACGAAATTCTCGCAGTAGCAACAACTATCACTCTCTGACTGTCCCATCTTTTGAAGGTGATATCCCAGTGAGTAGTCCCGTTACCAGTTTCAAGTCTTTATTTTCCAAGTCGAGAAGCTGTTTACCTTTCCTTGGCGATAGGCTCCCTAGCCTTTTCGCTTGTCTTTGTCCTGATACTATATTCCAATGAGATTTCATTTCATCAAATTCCCAGCTTCAAAAACCGTCTTTTAAGTGGGCTTTGGAGAGTCCACAAAAGTGTTCTGGACCAAAAAGTGGTGTCTGCTTCCTTTGATGCCCCTGTGACCGGGCAGCCACATCAGGGTTACCTGATTGTTTGCTACTAATTGTCTCAGGGTTTGTTTACATTCCCAAGTCAGCTGACGAGTGGGTGACTTCAGTGCTTTTAGTGCTGCTTGCCTATCTGCTAGTATATAGATTTCTGCCCTTCGGGTGCTCCTTTCAATACAATCCTGGACACAGGATGCATGTACTTCTGCTTGTAATATGGTTGGGGTCCAACCCCTTCGTCCATCTTGAATCAATCTGTATATCACACTGACGAATCCATCTCCTATCAAGGACCGATCTCTGTGTGAATCTGGAGGTTGTTTATGACCACTTCAAACTGCACTTCGAAGTCGTACCTGATTGGCATGATATCTGTCGGTTTTGACATGGCTTCTAGGAAAATGTGTTCCAAAATCTCTAGATGTCCAATCAGATTTTCTGCTTTCAAGTTTTTTGTCTGGTACAGTCTGAAGGTACTATTTGCTGCTTCTTTCATTACACATAGGTGCAATGACGGAAGGTTTAGAATTGCCTCTAAAGCTGCAGTAGGGCACGCACATATTGCTCCTGTGGTTTCGAGGCAAGCTAACCGCTGCACTTTCTGTAGCTTGAGTTGTGCTGAAATTTGTTGCATTTTCTGCCACCATACCAGTGAGGCGTAGGTGACCATAGGTATGATGCTCATTTAGTATGACCAATAAATCTTTTTGGTTTCAGACCCCATGTCTGACCGAAGACTGTGTATAGCCCTGCAAAGAATGTGTTCCATGTCGGATTTTGGTCCATATTTGATAAAATAGATGTCCAGACCATGTCTTTAAAGCAACAAATCTGGTTATTTATTGAACATATGTACATTTTATGATTTAAATGAATCCAGATGAAAGAGAACTAAATGTCCTGAAAATAATGGAAAAAACTTCGGGAATACATTATGAAGGTAAGAATAACAAGTTCCTATTATTGAATATATAAATAAGATAGTACGATTTCAAATTTCAGGAATGATTTAATTTCACTGGCTTTCTTCGGCTAGTTCACTATGCAGTACTTTATTTCTCAGATGCCTTCCCAGCAGCACCTGTAAAATAAAATGCAATGACTAGCAACTGAGTTAAAATCACAGAAAAATGGCATTTTTTACATTTGTCAATATCTGCTTACTATATAGTTCAACTAACTGGACAGTACATATATGATTTCATAGGCAAGCAATCGATATCAATGCATATTCCTCCAGAGACTGCCGGAAGATATTATTTGTTGAATAATAAAATAGTTTTATTAGCAGTCTTCATCCAATATGATAATATATTCCAGTTAAATATGCTCAACGAGGAGTTTTTAATTGGTGTAAGCTCATTTTGGTACTTCAGAAAAGTGTGGTTGTATAGAAGTCTAGGAAATATTGCTTGATATTCATCATCAGATTAGTTAAGTTTCTCCTCAAAACTACTAATGTATCTAAACGATGAATGGTTGGATTCCTGCGAATCAGAAGGAGCAGTTTCCATACACATATTCTTTGTCAAAGGACACATTTATGAATTATTTTGCAATGACTGAGGGTCATATTCATCAGAAAAACAATCACCCTCATTCAATTGCATTCGCAATGTTCATTATACTATTTGTTCAGAAACAGCTGTCTAGATGTATGCTCTTCCTTTTATCATTCATTTCAAACATGTGAAAGCCGGCAATGGATATTTATATATCTATTTGTAAACTTTCGTTGAAGATATACTGAGTCAATCAAAACATAAAAATTGTACTTCTGTACCTTCCACTACTTTCCACAAAATGTCCAAATGAACAAACTACTCATTTCAAAAACGCCATAAAGCAAGCCAAAAAGAATACCAAACCTTACATATTCTCCTTCAACTGATGATTCCTTTATCGCCCCCAAACAGTTAATTTTGTCCGCTGAGTTATAACAAAATGTTCTGTGTCATTCATAATTATTCAACTACTATCAAGTAAACTATACGTCATTTTATCACCAAAATTCAAAATCAATTTTAAAAGTATGAGCTTGAATTGGATGTCTAATGAATGTTCATTATTGGACGTACAGATAATGTGCAGAAATTGGCATCAAGTGAATTCTGTTAGATTTCCATTTCAGGTGAGAATGTAATAGCATTAATAAGATAATTCATAATGATATTATATCAATACGCATTTTTGTGTACATTAAATGTACGTACAACATATGTACAAAAGTGGAATGAATATCCATCGTACGTGTATCCTGTACATACAAGGACGTTTGGAACTTGAGCTGGATCCGAAATGGACATCCATTGGAAGTCAAGTGTTGTGTGGGCAGGTTTTCAACCAATCAATCATCATTTGTTGCAGTATAAGCGAAATAACATGATCATTTGCACTGGAAACTGAGATATCATATCCTTCAGTTGTTGTCATTGTGAGAAACATCAGTTTAAACCATCATTTCAAAAAATAATACGTGTCTCTTTTTCCATGGTGAATTTCATAATATTTCTAATTTTATTGATATTTTCCAATGAATTTTTGAAGTGCTGTTCTCTTGATATGAATGTATTATCAACTTATCCAATCCAAAATTTAGAGTTGTATTTGATTTCCTTGATAGACATGCTTTCGAACCATTCTAGGTATGCGTTGGTGATTTTTGATGATATCATCTGTTGTTGCTAAGTAGGGTCTTTTTATCATTTATGAAACTAGCACTAGAACTAGAACTATCGGTCTATAGCTATAGCTTTATTGTTGTTGAAATCCATCAAAATGGGTTTTTTGTATATAACAGTCAACCGGAGTAAAGTTGGCAAATATTTTTTTTCTGGGCCTTCGTTGCTCGTACTATTTTCATCTTCCTTCGCTAGTGGAGACCCATAGCTTTGGAAGATGACTAAAACAAGCAGGGCCCATTAGGACACCCAGCGAGTTAAGAGCATCCATTGTATCCTGGCATATGTTACTAGCTTCAGCATACTCCGATGTAGTGTCAGGGTCCTAATTTTTGTATCATCGATGATATACCAGAAGAAAAATTCATTATTTCCCAATGTCGTAACAGTTGGCGTTAGAAGTAGAATGATTGGTAAAAGACGGTTTATAAGAAACTGTTGGGTGAGGAACAAAATAAGGAACTTCTCAAGGAAGTTTTGGAAAGATCAAAGTGACCTGTATCGATTGGTGTCAGAAGCACTCGTCAGTAGATACATACGGTTTCCAAAGATTTTTTTGGGAGAACATAAGTAGATTCTTAACAGCTATGGTCAGATTGAAGCCAACTTAAATTGAGGACATGGCTAGATCATTGAATGACTTTGTGAAGAAGCTGGAAGCCTGATGGATATATTCAAAAGAAGTTGAGGAAGCGCGAAGAGGGGAAGAGGAATAAGAAATGCGCAAAGATAAACAAGAAGAGGAGGTATGCATAAATGGAGAGAACAATGGCGTGAAGAGGAATTAAAAGAGACAACATGAAAATAGAAGACGAAGATTGTGAATAAAGAGACAAAGAATAAAAAGAAGAAAGAACTGAAGAAATGCGAAAAGAAAACTGAAGAAAGAGCTAGAGAGTGACAAATTGAAAAGGAATCCTAAGAGAGAGAGAGAGTGTGTAATCGATTGGATTCCGAGAGTTCCACCATCCGTCAAAACTGTTTCGTGGTTTTCCACTCATCAGGACGGCTTTTTGGAATCTTTCGAAATTGAAACGATCGCACCCTGAATTGATTCAGTCTTGGGTTAGCCGAAACAAAAAAAATGTTATCTTTCATTAGATTCCATGGTTCGTTTTAAATTAAGTTTTAACTAGATATCACAAGTTACTTTTGGTATATAAATAGAAGAAAGGGCTATAGAGAAACAAATTGAGAGGACAAATTCGGAGGACAGAAGGAAGAAAAGTGTTGAAAAGTCAAGAAAAGCAGTATGGGTTGCAAGCGAGTATTACGAAAAGAGAGAAATGAATGAATGAAATGAAGAAAATCAAGACGAACCGTATTGGTTTCTATAAACTCTTCAGGAACAAATTGACAAATTACATGGAGATAAACCGGCCGAACAGGACCTGTTGCGGGATATCTTACAGGAACAGAAAGCCAACAAAGATGAAGGAACAGAAGAGAAATTGGTATGGATATGGTAATTTTGAAAGAATAGTTGGAAGAAGCATGTGAAGAACTTTTCATTATAGAGGAGTGTAAGATTATTTGTTGAAGATAAGTGAATTTGTACTTTCTTATGTAACTTTTTTTCTTCTTGCCTTGAATAATTTTACTGTATAAAGAGTTGGGATGCGGACATCCCTGAGGCACCCTTGTTGATCCGCCACTTTCGCCGTCCTTATCTCTGTTCGGTGCGTTTTTCGGGAGACGCGCCTTTCGAGACGAATTACTTGTCTGTGTGTTACGGACCCGCATCAAAACATCCTAGCTCAGCCGCAAGCCATTTGAAAAATGATCCATCTCATGTCGAGAGAACTGCGTTTTTTATGCCAGTGGCTAGGAGCGATTCTGTATGTACGGTGCAGAGCGGACGAACACGATGTCGAATCGAAGGCTGCAGCTAGGGTGGATTATTTCGGAAGACTGCTTGGCCATTCCTTCTAATGATACAAATCAGTGGAAAGAAATAGAGGAAGCATGGGAGAAAAAGCGTACATGCTTTATTTGTATGAGAACATTGTCAATACATATCACTATACTGACCAATCGAAAGACACTACTGGATTACGCTTCATAATTTTGAGGAATTTTGGACCCTATGCTTCATTACTTGAATCAATAAATTAATCGAATGAAACTAATCAATCCAAATTACGACCACGTATTTTCAATTAACATCAAAAAAAATATTTTCTGTTGCCAAAGCTACGAAAGGAAATTTCATATTCAGTAAATTTTTTCCCAGACCAAAAATAATGGAACATTGCCCCCCAGGTCCCACATGATAAAATAACTTGATCAGTATATTTTCTATTGTCTACTGCTAACTCATATGCATGTTCGTTTTTTTGAATCGTTTCTGGAAGATATTCCCTGTTCTCACTGAGGAAGAAAATATTATGAGGGCAGAGTTTGATAGAAAATGTGGGTAGGGTAATTTTCTACTTATCAAAACCTTTCCTAGCGTAAATCACCCACCCTTCTATCAAAATTAGAGGTATGAAGGCGGATTTACCGGATTCATAATGCACAATTTAATGCATATGCATAATTCAAAAGTACAATTTATAATGAAAATTTCATGAACTTTATATTAAAATTACGCACAATCCGATAAATCCGCCATAAGCTTTGATTTGTCCCAGGTCATCAGGAAATTGCAGGCAACGAGAAAGCAGACGAATTCGCACGAAGAGGATCGAAAATGCTCCCAAACCAAGGGCAGATGCTAGGGGTACCGACGTGTACAGTAAGAGCGTCTGTGAAAGACTGGATTAGGGACAAGCACAAAAACTACTGGGATAATGTCCCAGGAAACAAACACGGGATAGAATATATCAAAGGACTGTGTAACAAAAAAAGGACAGACCTCTGAGCCAGTTGAGACCGTTACGGGACTCCTGACTGGGCATGCACCAATGAAGGAGCACTTCAAAAAATGGGGCTTTCAAAAAAATTAGACCTTACCTGCAGATTATACGGTAAAAGGATCCAGAAACTGTGAAACACAGTACTGTGCTTTTGCGAAGCTCTAGACCGCAAAAGACAGGCAATTTTTGGGCAGTCATCTGGCGACCCAGAACTATACAGTTTCCACTCAATACGAAACTTGTACAAACTCGTACAAGGCACAAACAAATATGTCTTCTTCATCTTCGGATGAAGACTTTTTGTTGATGGAAAATACATTTCTAAGGATGCAACACACGAAGCAAGGTATACATCCAGTAAATCGTGAACGAAGAGTTTATGGTGAATATCATCATTTATTCCAATCGTTGAAACAACACGAACAACGCTTTTTACAGTATATGAGAATGACCTTTGAGACATTCACATACATATTGGGAAAAATTAAAATGCGGTTAACAAAAACATGGTGTAACTGGCCCAAGCAGCCAATCCTTCCAGAAGAAAGACTCGTGGATACCATTAGGTGAGTAAAAATAATTTATTTTTGACATTATTTATTAAACGTAGAAAAGATTATTATGCAAAGTCATACATTGAAGAATAGAAATAAATTTATTAAAGGTAGTTAAAGACTTAGCATGTCCTCTGGAGACTCTGGTTCTGCTAAGGAGGTAGTGTCATGAGTTGTGGTATTGTAAAGTACATTTCCATATGTTGAAGGGGCCGAGACAGAGTATAGTGAGGACGAAGAATATGTGCTACCAGAATAAGGGGAAATCTGTGGGGTGGTTACATATATCGTGCTTTGCCCATATGAATAGTCGTCTACAATTTGCTGGATGCGACCACGAAATGACAATATTTTGTTTGGTGTAATTTTACGAAGGTGGGGCAGCAAACTTTTGAAAAAACTGCAGTGGTCATCTTCCTCTGCTTCGCGTGATCGTTTCTTTGCCTTTTCCTGCAAATATTGTAATTTTTGTTGTTCAATCTTTACCATTTCTTCATTCCAAGAATTACTATCCAGTTTCTTTTTATGGCTGTCCTGTGCGTCTCAGTCTTTGCAGAAGAGTGCTTCTTCTTGTCAGCTTCAAGATGCTCAGTTTTACTAGAAGTTGGTTCACTATTAGAGTTGTCATTTGGCAATGCAGCTGAGTCTAACTCAGTGTCTGCAATTGAAACCTCATTATCTGTTTCAGTAATCTCTCGTTCTTCCACCTCGGCAGATTCTAAAGTGGAGCAATTTCCACCAGAAGTTCGGGGTTTAACTATGTCTTTCAAAAATAGAAGGGATTGAAAATATGGCCATTTCACCGTGTAATTCGGTGCAGGATCTCCCGATCGGGTTTTAGGTATTTTTCCAAATTCTACGGAAAACTGGTCTCGCAAGTACTTCCATTTTTTCCTTAACACCGTTTCTGAAAAACAAACAATATACTCTGTACTCTTTAATGTGGCTGTTCCAAAAAAATTTGTTTTGCGATGTCTTCTACAAAACATGAATGAAATATTCTTCTTATTAAATATCCTATCATACACAGTAGCTGTAATATTTGATCCAGGTATAGTAAAACCAAAAAATTATATAAAATTTTCGTATAATTCAATCATAAAAAGAATTCCATATGATGCGGCTTTTCTCAGATATACTATATATTTTGTCAACCAAATAAATCAAACTATACCAAATTATTTAGGTTCAGTACCGTTCCGTCTAACAAAAGTAATAATATTATTTGTTAAAGGTATTTGGCTACAGGCTGTTCGTTTAAGACACTTGCATTTTCGTTTCAAATGGGAGCCTCAACCGTAGGAAAGATCATATCTGAAACTACAATGGCATTATGGGAAGAATTACAACCCCTACATATGCCCATCCCAACAACGGACACCTTCCAAAACATAGCGGAAGATTTTTACAACACATGGAATTTCCCGCAAGTTATCGGATCAATTGATGGAAAACATGTCTGCATTATGTGTCCAAAAAAATCTGGGTCGATGTTTTTTAATTATAAAAAATATTTCTCTGTAGTACTCCAAGGAGTAGTTGATGCCAATTACAAACTAATTGCCATAGATGTAGGTGGATATGGAAAGCAGAGTGACGGCGGCACATTCCAATCATCAGATTTTTATAAACTACTCACAACAAAACAAATAAAAATTCCAACGGCTTCTTATCTACCTGGAACAAACATTAAGGCCCCGTTCGTTTTTATAGGAGATGAAGCATATCCACTTTTGGATTATTTGCTCAAACCATATGGAGGAACTAATTTATCTATTGAAGAAGAATGCTTCAATAGTAGACTCTCCAGGGCGCGAAAAACCGTTGAATGTACTTTTGGAATCCTGTATTCAAAGTGGCGAATCTTGTCTAAAGCCATCGAAACTGACATCGTTGTTGCAGACAATATTATCAAATGTGTTTGTATTTTACAGATAGGGAAGATTTAGAAAAACACCTAACTGATATAGAAATTGTGACAAGAAAACAAAACAATCAGCCTACTGGAAGACCGTTAAATTCAGCAAAAACTATAAGGGATATATTCAAAATCTTCTTTGCTAATAATCCTTTAAATTATAGAAACGAACCACTTTAAATTATTTTTAAAATAAACTAAACTCACCTTCAATATTCATTTCTTTCGAAATTTCCTTCCACAACCTCTGCACTATATCCCTGTTACTGTGAGACTTGAGTCGTTTGTCCCACAATGCATTTCTTTGAAATATCGCAGAAATTAATTATTCGACATCCAACACAACGTCCAGCTCCGAAAACCAGCGACCAAGAACTACAAATTCATTCCGGTAAAAAGTCAGCGCCGACCTGCACTCGCGACAAGCGCCGACCTGCTTTGTTTGTGTGCGGGTGCATTTAAAAACGGAATTAATTATTGGCGCTTATAAGCGCTTGTTACCAGCAAGCAGGCAACCTGCTTTCTTTGTGTGCGTACCCTAACAGTAGACCTTGAGATTTTCTTGACCTCAAAAAAAATAAAAAATATTAACACCAAAATCCATGTGCAGGTGCTCAAACTCTGTTGGGAGATAATCAGATACGCTTGCAAGAGAGGCAGATATTTGCCTCAATTTCTACTTTAGGATTTGCCGGAGAAGAGAGGGTGTTTTGATTAGATTAGAAATATTCCTCAAATCTCACGATAATAACGTCTATATAGAGTTTAACGACACTTAACGCTATTCTGCGTCTATATTTACATTACAAATTGCCATCACTCTTGTCGTGAGCACAGTTTCTCATTTCGCAATTCATTGACCACTAATGACTTCTGGTCAGCCGCAATCCAGCAAAACTTCCTGATTCATCATTCAATCACGGAAACGTACATGTATTTCTTGTCGAAAACGCACTGGTTTGATAATTAATAGGCGGGCTATCAGAGATGAAATGCAGATTTATTCGTGAATGGATCCCGCCGATACAGAGACTGATCCGATGCGGACTGACACACAGCTGTCGTCACGTCAGGATTCCAAATCGCGATTTAATTGAAAAAAAATCTCATTCATATGCAGCCGATGTAAAAAATGCAGCGCCGCTCGATTTTTACAATTTTATTTTTGGGACGCTCGCGCTCCGCTGAATGCCAATTATTGATGTTTCCTTGGTTTTTCCGAAAATGAAAGGTTTCCTAATGGAAAACGCTTTATGGAACGCGACCGCTATGAATTTTCAGCATAGAAAAGCATGACATTTGCTGAATTTTGCTCGAGTTATTTCATTTGTGATTCGATCCACCGAGGTGGCTCAAATTCATCAGAATGAAAGCAAAGTAACCATTTATTGATATCGGATAAATAGGAACGTAACTGTTTGCAAGTGGATAAACTGATATTTATCTTCACCACGGCAACAACTAATAATTGTCGTATGACTTTATTGAATCCGACGCTGTACCCAAGGACGCGTTGCTATCAAAAAAGCCAAATGACAACAAATTTTCATACTTTTTGTTACAAAGTGTTGTTTTTAATTCAAATGAGCGTTAACGGTAGATTTGATAGTGCAACTACTCAAATAATAAATTCTGCAATAGACAACGCCACTCCAAAAAACACCAAAAAAACAAATCATCAATATGGAGTCAGTTTGAATTATTTTGTCGATAAAAGGGGTATGAACAATTATCTTCAACGTCGCAGCCGGAAATCTCAAGCATATTGGCAGATTGGGCGTATAATATGAAGAAATCAGACGGAAATGACCACAAGGAGTGCGTAGTTAAAACAATGTAGAATACTGTAGCCAAAATTGTGAAAGAAAAATATTATATGGATTCTAAGATTGTGTTTGACCCATTCAAAGATGTGACATTTCAAGCCGATAGAAACGTTAAAAATACTAAACGCAAGCAACTGCAGAGCAATTTAGATAAAAGAAGACAAGGTTCTATAGCATTCAGTAAAGAAAGAAGTTATAAAAATGGCAGAGCAGTGGGATGAAAATACTCCAATGAAACTTAAAAAAAAACTTTTTCATGCCGCCGCTTTTGAATTAGCCTGGAGAGGTGATGAAAGTGCGCAGTGTAAAATTTATTATTTCAAAGCCGAAAAATACAATAATGGAACATTGACAGGCAGAGTGGAGTACAACACGGTCTTTCCTAAAACAGCTCAAGGCGGAGATAAAAGGTGCAGTGAAAGTAAGTGGTTGACTACAAATAAAGAAAATCCGAACGTGTGTCCTGTGAGATTGTTGAAAATGCTTCTAGAAAAACGAAACTAACATATTTCTTCAGATAGATTGTTTCTAACACCAAATCCGTTCTGGAAAAATGAAAATGCCAAGGATTGGTACAAAAATGTGCCCATTGGTGTAAACGAAACTTGAAAGTGGACCAGAATTTCTGCAGAAAAAAGTGGTCTAGATCTGAAAAATAAAATTACTTATCACTCCCATAGGGCTAGCACAATTTCTACTCTTGCCAAAGCAGGAGTCTTCGGAACAACAAATTATCAAGCTGACCGGACATTTGAACGCCAATTCTCTGAAGCCATACCTTCAGTTAGACTCACAGCATCATTCCACTTTAGTGACAAATATAAGAGAGGAAAATAATCAAATTCAGCAGTCTCATTCGGGTAGGATTGTATACCAAAACTGTACTTTCACTAATTGTACATTTAAATAAATATTTCCTGATAAATGTACTTTTTGTTCAATGAATTATTGATTTAATTTAATAAATTATGTTCTATTCACTTTTGTTTAATAATTCATTTATTTGATTCGTTAAATTATCTCACTAAATACCACTCGAGGTTTTGTTTTCATCGTATAAACTTTAATTTTGTTCCACTCAAACTTGGCAGCTTGTAATATGACTCGACCAAATAACATTAGATATCATTATCATGTTATTTGCTCTCGTCAATTACCAAAGCAACCAAGTTTTCGTGCAAAATGAAAGTTTTTCCAATAAAATAAAAACCTCTTGTGGTATTACCCTCGATAAAACGTAGTTTACCTTTGAACTGTCAAAACTAAATAAGTAAGGATATCTGCGTCGATTTTATTGACCGGGTCATATTGAAACGTTTTAATTAATTACTATATTATCAAAATTAATGAAAAGTTACCTTATTATTGATGATTATTCACTTTTCAGATTAACGAAAAAAAAAATCTTTTCTAATACAACTCGTTCTTCAAATTTTGTCGATAATTTTTTATTTTCATCACCCAAACACGTTTATTTGCAAAAAAAATTCAATCTAACCGAATATAGATTAAATCACTCGTTCTAAAGGACTCGTGATTATATAAATCAGTTTGTTTTCATATTTTCGCTAAAACAAAGAGTTTTCGTAGGAGAGGAACCACAATGCCAAATTTGCGAAGTTCCTCTTACAGTGAAACATATAGGATGTCCAATGTTCCAGATACGAAACGTCCACAATATACCTCAGGATCTGAAAGAAGCTCTAGAACCGAAAAATGTGAAGAATATCATTTGTTTTTTAACTGATTTGAACCTCATTGAGAAATTGATACCTAGTAAGCTAGTAACAAATATGTACTATTTTATACTTCTATGTAGGTATTGATAACAAACTATATATCCGCCGCTAATAACCATCAAGTTGATGCGGTAATTTTTAAATTAAAAAAAGAGTTTTCGTGGAAAATTTCCGGGTTTTGCCGTGGTCTTCTTTGATTTAAATCTCCAAACGTTTCGACTACAACGGCGGCAGTCATCTTCAGTGGCGTGGTCGAAGTACTCTTGTAGACGTATCAACCACGCCACTGAAGATGACTGCCGCAGTTGCAGTCGAAACGTTTGGAGATTTAAACCAAAGAAGACCACGGCAAAACCCGGAAACCAACCAAATCATTGACGCCAGCCGTGAAAGCCTACATTCCTCCAAAATTTATCGGATATAATAATAGCACAAGTGCATGAAAATTACCGATAATTTTGCAAGAAAGCGTGTTGTCTAAAAATTCTTCATATTTTGGCGAAAGAGAAGGTTTGTTAGTTGTTCAAGAGCTCATTGTATTCCGTCCTACAGGAATATTCTTACACCATGCTCGATGTGACTTAATTCACTCCCGCTTTTCCAAAAGCTTTTTGTATAATCGTATGTGACACGAATAATAATTCGTTTTATTCCTAATTAACCATTTTAATGGAACACACGGTTTTTCTCCGCCTTGTGTTGTTTTTGGAAAAATGGGATTACAAATATTTCTTCCCGTCTTTTCACCAACATTATTATCTTCTTCTTCGAAGAATAACGTGAAACACCTGCTACCTTCTCCACCACGCCAAGCTAACTCAAAAGCAAAAACGAAAAATAACTTTTTTTGAAATCCATCTCGTGTCCCTTCATCACAATTCTGAACCAAATTTTTGTTTTCGTCACTTTTAAGAAACACTGAACTCTCCTTTCTTCGTATGTAATACGTTTCCATCAAAAATTTTGCGTTAGTATTGCAGATTGCCTTTATTGTGAAATCCTTATATTCCTGACCATTCTGCTTGCGCATATTAAATGTCCACTCCGTTAATATTTTTGCAGGACGCTTATAGACATCTCTCTGTCCAGGAAATATCCTTTGGCCTTGCAAACATCCATGAACTGTCGCCATATATACTGTCTATTGGATTTCGTAATTTTTTATTCAGTTTCAACAACATTTTCCTCAATAGATTGTATGAACCACTCACTAAAACGCTACATTTTTTCATTTTTTGAAGTATATCCAACATTTATCAGTATTGTCAGTTAGTGTTGTTGTTATTGGTATCATGACGACGGGATGTTTTCGCATTGCAATTATCGCTCCGCAGTGCAATTACTCGTGGTATTACCTTTGATAATTTTTTTTTTAATAAATATTATTTTATGAATTCAAAATTTTGATACTTCATGCAGAAAGGAGGTGATGTTACCTGATGTTTGGGAAGTATTTTTCGATTCATTCCAAAGATAAATTAAATGTTCAAAATGACCACCGTTCACTTTTTGGCAATAATCAAGGCGATCTTGGAATTCTCTCAGAACAATAAACCAGGTGTTTCAGCCAAGTATTCGCAACCTCCTAACTTCCTTATTTCTTTCATCATCAAATAATCTCTATTAATACGTTTGTAATGTGGTACAGCTCTGATTTGATATATCTATTGCATTTGGATAATTAATTGAAGACAGATCGTTGATATATTAGAGGAACAAGAATGGATCAAGCACCGATCCTTGTGGTACCCCACATGAAATGACTTAAAACTCGGATATCTCACCGTGTTAAAATGCAGCAAATCTCAAGAACTCTTTGCCTACGATGATATTGCTCCAAAAACTCTGAACATACGCCACTATATACTATCTTATTTTTCAAGGTTTTCAGGATATTCCCAGCTTTCTCATGTGATCCCGCAGATGAAGAAAAATAAAGACGCATGGATTAAGCCGAAGCAAAACAACGAAACATCCAATGATACGTCTGCCTTTTCGCTCCCCTTCAAAAATTAACATACAAAAAGGACGTTCCTCGAGGTTCCGTTCTATTATCCAACGACATTTATTTATTGGAAAAATAAAGCAGATAGAGAAACCTCTCATCAAAGTTATTCGTTCGTCCAGTCTCCGATTGATGTTAGCATCTTATAATTAAGTTCAGCGATACAAATTACAAAGTACGGGACGAGTTTTTTGTGTCGGCCTTCTAGCCAGCAAGGAAATACATTTGTCCGACTATTGCTGGATACTTATTAACGGCTGACATTCGATTTGTCTTGTCTCCGGCCACTCTGAGCGATTGCGATGGACCGATGCCGATGGTTCGCCTCACTTTCCGCTTTTTCTTCTCTCGGATCGAAACGGGCTGGGGGCGGGATTTAATTTGGCAACTGCATTAATATTCCGGTATTAATATTGGGCTGCAAGGCTGATGGAACGATCATGCGGAATTTTGATGTGAATAATTCCATTCAGGACTTCAAGGTTATGGACGAGATGAAAAATTAGTACTCATCTACCTATATTATACCGTGTGACTACGAATCTCGGCACTATTCCCTGGTTCACACAAATGTTCAGCATTTTTTCTCAAATTTGATTACATATAATCAATAAAAACGGTGAAATATAAATCTGACTATGATTTAAAACTATCGAACCCACACAGTTCAGTAACGATTTAATGGAGAATCGAACTAGATAGGAAATGATTTCACAGAAAAGGAAAAGAATTGAAAAATCACTTTGTAAAATCAAAACATTACAATAACAAATTTTCATCAAAAACGAATTATCCCAGAATCAGAAAGGATCACATCAGACTTCTGAAGAACCAACATTTTATGAACTGAAAAATCACAAGACGGTATATCTGTAATACAATAAAATGAGAATAAACACAAATGTGAAGACCGATACTCGATAAATACAGAAATAATATCTCATAAAAATTATAAAAATATTATAACAGAATATTGTAAGTCTGCAAAGCGTAATATTCGAAAGTCAAAGGAATTAAAATCGTCGAACCAGAATACCACAAGACCTAAAATTGGCATATCGAAAATAATCAGACGAAAAAATGCTAATACCGAAAAGTAAAGAACCAAAAATTTTCTGAAATTAGTGAGGTTATAACGTAGCGAAACGCCGGTTGATCTATTCTCTCAGAGATGGCGTAGCGTGTGGATAATATGCTTAAATAAATTCCCATTTCCCAATTAAATTCCTTCTCAATTCTGTCTCACCACCTGATATTAGTAAAATGCTAAAGTTCACATTAAATTTTATCACCAGTATTAGGTAGCACGGAAATAGTATGATTCCGCCTCCAAATGTTTTGTGAATTGACACGCTACATCCTCAGAAAGCGACCTTATGGTAGGTAGGTAGCACGTAGTATTTTGCCGATATATGAGTAAAGATTTTGATCTGACGACATATTGCTAAGGTTGATTGTAGCATGATGGAATTATGAGTTCAGTGAAATTCAATGAATAACATTGGCTGTTTCCTTCGATAATCTTGAAAATCACCACCCAGCAATTAAATTCTCGAATAAATCGAAGAAGGAACAAACAAAAATGATCGATCAATAGGAGTCTGAACCAGAAGATTCGATTAGTTCAACTAGAAGTTAGCGCCATCTAAGAGCTAATAGAGCAAGTTTCTACCAGACCAGTATATTATTCGCTATATTTCTGCTGAATTTCGATTCTGATCTTTTTATATCTTACACATTTCGATTTCGAACAGTTTTCTATCTATCTTTTGAAGAGGGGCAAGGGGGGGGTAACATTTACTGAAGCTTAATTGACAGTCAGAAAGATTTCACTATATTTCCGTAGTTTTCCAATATTAATTTTACGAGGTTTCGCAACGTTTTCGATAACGTGGGGGAGTTTTCGCTGTAGTTTTTCTAATTCTTATGCATTCTTTATACAGGGTGTTTCATATTCGATCCTCGCCATTGGGATCTCGAAAACTTGTTCATGATAACACAACTATGCCCTTCTTCGAATATTATTATATTAAAACACTTTGTTGTGTGAGATATTTTGAAAATGCACAGGGTGGTCAATTTGAAAAAATGTATGCTTTGTGTTGTCCGCTTTAGAGAAACACTCTGTATATTTTTAAATATTCTTATAATTCGTGAGGAATAAAGTAAACGGTTAAACTTTTATCTGAAATATTTTTTCATGTTCTTCATGATAGACAAGATATTGTACTTCATCACACTGATGGACCACCCTGTACATGTATTCATCGAGTTTTTCTTGTGAACGTTTATATTTCTTGAATTTGATATAGTTGAAATATTTCAAAAATAAATTTAGTTTCAAGATATTCATTAAGTTTTACTACTTGTTTTTTGTTAGCTCTTGGTTAAATAAATGATTTCTCTCCTTCTTTCCATAATTTTTATGTATTTACAAACCTTTGGATTGAAAGAAGGGGAGCTATTGAGCTGTTTTTTATCACAACGGATCTAAAATAGAGAATGGAGGTGCAACTAGTTACAAGAAGCAAATTTGGACAAGCGTACACATTTTCAATTCTCGATTCATTCAACGAATTCCACCTAACCAATAATTTATTTCAGTCCAGTCACTTCAATCAATTCAATATATCTGATCAATACAAAAAATTCATTATTTCGGTTCATCAAATCATGCAGTCGGTCGAAAACAAACCGAACATTCTCGAGGGACTTCGAATCAGTCTCATGGAAGCTTTATGAAAATATTATGGGATTATGAATTAATTAGTGGAAAACTCATAGATTCTAGTATAAAACTTTCAACGCACATTTCCCTAAAGGAATACGCTCCATTGATTGATTTCAGTGTGGAGGTAAATGAAATATAAAAGCGATCACCTCCGTTTGAATAAATAATAACTATAGCAAATGCACGGATGGTTTGTAGAAAACATTAAAACATCATTTTCAAATACATTGTGCTGCCCGATATATCATGGAAGAAGTCTTCCACTCGATAGCCATTTATCGATACGAAGTTACACGTGTCTGTTATATATTTCGTGACAATTCATATTGAAATATTACTTTATTATTCATGTTACATGTATCGACATATAGTCAGTATTGTACTCATTTCAGAACGAAGAATGAAATTTATGTGTTGTATATTAATATATGACACTAAGTACATAGATTTGGAATTTCAGTTACGTGTATGTCAAATGGAATTTTGTAGTTTTCGTTCTTAGGTATATTTGCTAGGTCAAAATTGACTGAAGTTACAAATGAGACACTACAAGTGGAACGAGATAAGGAGCTCCACTTTTTTTTATAATACTTTATTGTCTAAAAGTTCGGGTTGAACCGCGTCTAGAATTTGTTGAAATTCGACGTTTCGGCTCCGATTTTGGAGCCATTTTCAAGAACTGAAATAGAAAGAAAATTAATGAAAGGTTAAAACGTAATTCTACGCTGAGGTCTCAATCTGCCTACTCCTCAGGTATAATTACGTTAGGTTTTTGTGACTTGACGTCGGGGTCTCAATCTGCCTACTCCCCATGTCTCGTCACTGGTTCTCTCTAAGGTCTCAATCTGCCTACTCCTTCGAGAGAACTGAGGAATTGTGGGTTGAGGGACTGTATTTATAGTGGACGTGGCTGTAATGGCCGTGTGCAATGTATTGGCGCGAGGTGAACTATGGGCGGGAACTGAATCGGCGCTAGATGAGCTGTGTGCGGGAACTTGGTCTACGTCCGTCGTCGCGAGTGTTGAGGCAATTGGGGCGCTTCTCTATCTCAAGGGCTTCTCGGATGATCCTGGTTTGCAGAGTTTTCTCGGTGGAAATTGTTTTTGTGTTTTGGAAGTCTATTTTGTGACCTGTGTCTTCTCGATGTTTAATCTGAGAAAGTTATTCGACATTTTTACACACAACGGTTACCCAAAACACATCTTAAAAAAACTAATCTATAACTCCAACTTTTATGACGGACAAACTGATGACGTTACAATACAATATAAGTACAAATCAATCCCATTCATCGACAAAGTATCCAACCGCATAATAAAAATTTTCAAAGACTTTCCACAAATCAAAATAGCCAAGCGTAATAATACAAAACTATCCAACTTGTTCTCCAAAATCGAAGACAAAACACCAACTCCACTTCTTAGCAATGTAATTTATGAACTACCATGCCAAGGTTGTGAAGGTAGTTATGTCGGACAGACCTCACAGTGGTTAAAACAACGGCTAGCTTTGCACAAGAGTGATGCCCAATTGGGAAAAAACTCCTGTGCAGCAGTCGACCACACCCAGAAAAGAGGCCACCGGTTTGATTATTCAAATCCAAAAATTCTAGACAAAGTCAGCAATCAAAAAAACAGGTTATTCCTTGAGATGGTCCATATCAACAAAAATCCTAACACAGTTAACTACAAAACCGATACAGGACAACTTAGTAGTATATATTGTAATATTTTAAATTCCATTCAACGTTGTGTGTAGTTTGACAGTACCAATGGAATACCTACACTAATTAACACCATTGTATTTAAACGAATCCTTATTCAAACCATAGTAACACTCCAGTCAGGTAAATTAAGCGATTAGTCTGCAGCGGAGAATAACAATTTTCCTCCCAAATGTTCCATAGGTTAGAACTAACTCTTTGTGAATTTTGTAAGTTATCAGTTATTTTTATGTAGTCCTTCAACAACTTATATTCCTTTTTAATTGTAGCTCTTCCTGAAGAAGTCAATAAAGGTTGACGAAATATTGAAGATTTAAATCGAATGAGTTTCATTGTTCAACAGACCGCTACCCGAGAATTCCTACTTAGTTATATATATATATATATATATATATATATATATATATATATATATATATATATATATATT